>CM060609.1:1523714-1776214 GCA_030578255.1 Tiaroga cobitis | reverse complement strand
TCCTGGAAAGTATGTAGTAAAAAAGCAGAGTTTCAGACCTGCAGTAAGAGCCGCTCGTCCCCGATCACAGCGGCCGTGTTCCAGTCGATGACCTCCGAGAAGGGGAGTTCCCAACCGTTACTCAGCATGACCGGCACGCAGGCCGCCTACACACACACACACGCGCACACACACACACAAGGGGTCACGGCGTGAGTAATATGTGCCGTGTTTTGATTACAAGACAGAACAAAGAGAGAAAGCACACGGATAAATGAGAAACAGGACAAACACAAAGAGGCGCGTATTAAATCGCTTCCACTGAATGCCAGATCATACGATATACAGTTACACGTTACAGAAAATACACAGAGAAAATATGTACACTACCAGTCAAAAGTTTTGGATCGGTAAGATTTTTTATGTTTTTAAAAGAAGTCTCTTCTGCTCACCAAATCTGCATTTATCTGATTCAAAAATAAAATAAATAAACAGTAATATTATGACAATTTAAAATAACCTTTCTATTTTAATATATTTTAAAATGTTATGTATTCCTGTGATCAAAGCTGAATGTTCAGCATCATTACTCCAGTCTTCAGTGTCACATGATCCTTCAGAAATCACTCTAATATGAGGATCTGATGCTCAAGAAACATTTATGATTATTATCAGTGTTGAAAACTGTTGTGTACACTTTTATTTCAGGAAAACTTTGATGAATAGAAAGTTCAAAAGAACAGCATTTATCTGAAATAGAATCTTTTATAACATTATAAATGTCTTAGATCATCCTTGATGAATAAAAGTATTGATTTCTTTTATTTCTTTCCACCCAAAAATAAAATAAAAAATTCCTACTGACCCCAAACCTTTGACCGGTAGCGTTTAATGTTACAAAAGCTTTCTATTTCAGATAAATGCTGTTCTTTTGAACTTTCTATTCATCAAAAAATCCTGAAATAAGTGTACACAACTGTTTCCACACTGCTAATAATCATAAATGTTTCTTGAGCATCAGATCCTCATATTAGAGTGATTTCTGAAGGATCATGTGACACTGAAGACTGGAGTAATGATGCTGAACATTCAGCTTTGATCACAGGAATAAATTACACTTCACTGTATATTCACATAGAAAACCGTTATTTTAAATCGCAATAATATTTCACAATATGTTTTTTTTTTTGTATTTTTAAATCAAATAAATGCAGCCTTGGTGAGCAGAAGAGTCTTTAAAACAAAACATTCTTACCGATCCAAAACCTTTGACTGGTAGTGTAGGTTGGGGGGAAATGCTGTAAAGCAGGGGGTGAGGAGAGAAGTGTGTGAGACTGTGTGTGGGAATAGAGGGATGAGCTGTTGTGTGTGTGATGTAATGAGGACCTGTCACTCGAGAGGTCGTAACGGTGTGAGCTGAGGATTGAGCTCTAGTGGACAGCAATGCACACCAGGAGTGAAGAGGTGCTCTGTGTGTGTGTGTGTGTGTGTGTGTGTGTGTGTGTGTGTGTGTGTGTGTGTGTGTGTCCGAGAGGGCTTATGTCACATTATGTGTGTGAGCTGAACTGTTTGGCAATACTTGTGAGGGACAAATTTAAAAAAAATATCCTTATGATAAAATCTCATCCAAGCAAGTATTGGGAGTGATGAATGTTAGTAAGGGAAAGGTTCATAAGTGAGCCAACTAATGTATTAATTAAGGTTACAATAAAGAAGAGTTAGGATGTAGTAATAACTAGTATCATGAGTGTTTGCAACTAGGAAGGAAGGAAAGGAGAGGCTGGAGGAAGGGAGGGAAGGAGGAATGAAGAAAGGAGGGAAGAGACAGGAGGAAGTACTAGGGAAGTGCAGAAGAAGGAAGAAGGAAGAAAGCGTGGAAGGGAGAAATGAAAATAGTGCGGAAGGAAGGAAGGAAGGAAGGAAGGAAGGAAGGAAGGAAGGAAGGAAGGAAGGAAGGAAGGAAGGAAGGAAGGAAGGAAGGAAGAAAGAAAGAAAGAAAGAAAGAAAGAAAGAAAGAAAGAAAGAAAGAAAAAGAAAGAAAGAAAGAAAGAAAGGAAGGAAGAAAAAGAAAGAAAGAAAGAAAGAAAGAAAGAAAGAAAGAAAGAAAGAAAGAAAGAAAGAAAGAAAGAAAGAAAGAAAGAAGGAAAGATGGGTAGTGGACAAAAAAGGAAAATATGTAAGGAAGGAAGGAAGTCCAGGAAGTGAGTGTAGAAGGAAGGAAGTGTGGAAGGAAGGAATGAAAGTACAAAAGGAAGTGAGGAAGTAAGGAATGTAAGGAGGAAACACGCAAGAAAGGAGCGAAGGAAATGAGCACAGAAGAAAATAAGTGTGCAAGAAAGGATGAAAGAATGAAAGGACGTGCAGAAGGAAGCAAAGCAGAAAGGAAGGAAGAGAAAGGAGGAAGAGAAAGGAGGAAGAAGTAGGGAAGTGCAGAATTAAGGGTGGAAGGAAGGAATGAAATTAGTGTAGATGGAAGTGTAAAAGGAAGGACGGAG
Organism: Tiaroga cobitis; assembly: GCA_030578255.1. Classification (NCBI taxonomy): domain Eukaryota; kingdom Metazoa; phylum Chordata; class Actinopteri; order Cypriniformes; family Leuciscidae; genus Tiaroga; species Tiaroga cobitis. Next base: position 1,773,740 of record CM060609.1, on the reverse strand, counting down.
GGAAAGAAGAAAGTAGGGAAAGAAGTAAGTAAGTAAGTAAGTAAGGAAGGAAGGAAGGAAGGAAGGAAGGAAGGAAGGAAGGAAGGAAGGAAGGAAGGAAGGAAGGAAGGAAGGAAGGAAGGAAGGAAGGAAGGAAGGAAGGAAGGAAGGAAGGAAGGAAGGAAGGAAGGAAGGAAGGAAAGAAAAGATGGGTAGTGGACAAAAAAGGAAAATATGTAAGGAAGAAAGTGAGGAAGGGAGCAAGGAAGGAAATGAGTGAGGAAGTGGGAAATGTGCATTAGTGAGGAATGAAGAAAGGCAGAAAAAAGACAGAGACAACAAAAAAAAAGAAAAGAAAAATAAAGTAAAATAAAAACTAAATGAAATGAAAAGCAATAGGGAACAAAGAAAAAAGAATGAAAGAACGTTCACCTGCAGAGCCTCCAGGAAGCGGAAAGATCCCAGTCGCCGTCCTCGTGGAACCAGACAGAAGGTGGAGTTGTGCAGCATTTCACGGTAGTCATACCTGCACAAACACACACACACAAATGAGTGCTACAAACTCTGCACACACACACACACACACACACACATCTCTCTCTCTGAGCAGTGTAGAATGATCAGATGTGATGATGGGTAATGAGGTTGTGACACCTGTCCGTTTAACGCAGGCACAAACATGAGGCGCATATATGCGCGCGCACACACACACACACACACACACACACACACCTTTTGGCTCAGGGTGACCTCACCGACACAGATGGCTTCCTGTCCTCTCATGCGCGCACGCAAAAAATACAGCGTCAAAGAGGTCTTAAGGTTAAAGGAGCAGACAGCTATTCGTCAGGCAGAAAATCATTCATCGTTTGCTGGTGAGCATGTAGAGGTGAAGGTTGTGTGCGAGTCAGAGACGCTGCCATTATCTGCGTTACGAGGATCTTGCTGACTCTGGATCAGCTGCTGTTTGCATCCTCAGCTCATTGGGAGATGCGGACTTTGAATAAAGCCCGAAATGGCAGGCTACACACACAGAGAACGAAACTGAGGCACAGAGGCGTTCTGTCGCAAAGTGAACACACACACACGTCCCAGCTGTCTGGATATCAGACTGATCCCACGTTAATGTGATAGAATATGAATGAGGCTGGAGGACGAGTGTTGGTCTCTGCGGTGCCGGCTCTCCTGAGGAGAAACATCAGACGCTCGGCACACACTGAGACTCACTGCAGGCCGACGACACACACATCACTTCTCCATACGCTCCGCAAACCAAAGGTACAACACTTTCAATAAATCCATAAAAAATTATTCCCTCTCTCTCTCGACACACACACACACATATATACGTGTGTGTGTGTGCGTGTGTGTGTGTGTGTGTGTGTGTGAGATATATATACATACATATATACACACAAACATATAATATAATACACCCTACTGTTCAATAAGATTTAATGTTTTTGAAAGTCGTCTCTTCTGCTCACCAAGGCTGCATTTAATCAAAAATACAGATTTTTAAAAATCATGAAATATAATTAGAGATGCACCGATTACAATTTTCTAGGCCAATCCCGATTCCGATTTTCCCTTGAGTTTGACCTGCCGATACCGATTTTAGCCGATTCCGATTTCATTTTTTCAAACCACTTTACAGCACACACAAATATTTATTTTCTATCTTCTCTTTAATAGAACATTTTGCATAGAACATTTTTTGAACAGATAATCGCTATAAAATAGAACTATATAAATTACTCCTGCATGGTGTGGGAAATTCCCACACATCTAAAGTGCAGTGTTATGGAAGAACCATTTCATTTTCACATCCAATATCCAACTAAAAAAATCTGATATATTTAGCAAACTAAACTTCTGTATGAAAACAGGTAATGGCAATAAAATAATATAACAAATAACAAATAAAATAAATATAGCCTTGCAGTATAAAGATATTTCTCTCTCTCTCTCACACACACACACACACACACACACACAGGCCTATTGCAATCACTTGTACATCAATGGCAAGTTATATTTCTCAAACAGTTCTTCTCTCATCTGACACATGTCCAGCCAAGCTAAACAGGACAAGTGGAGCATGTGCAGGGAAACGATTGGGAAATAATAAAAACAAGTTTAAATGGGTAAATTTTCTATAAATATTTTTGAGTCTATAAATACTTTTGAGTTTCTGACATAGCCTAGCCTACTTCAGTTCTTGTTAAAACACACCAGACATGCACATTCTGTGCGTTTTGGGCACTTTTTGGATGAAATCCTATTTATTTTGTCCATCAAAAGTGTGCTTTCACTTAAATTGAGCGCAGCAAAAATAGACACGGCGCCGAAACCCGCGCTTCACTGTTGCTCACGCGACGCTCCTGCTCGACGCTCACGCGCTGCTCCGGCTCCCGGTGTGAATGCACTCATTGATTAACATGCACGCTGAACAAAAAAAACGCGCTGCTCCCGCTTGCTGTGTGAATTCACGAGATTACCTACATGTGCGCTTTCCGTGTGCACCTGTGATGCTGATGTTGCGCGATGTTAATCATGCAGCGCCCGAATGCATTTGACCGGCATAAAATCGGATTATGTCAGACTGACCGGCCGGTCGCCGATCATGGCAGATCACGTGAAAATCGGCCGATTCCGGTCACCAGCCGATCAATCGGTGCATCTCTAAATATAATTTCAATTAAAAATAGCGGTTTTCTATGTGAATATACAGTAAAGTGTAATTTATTCCTGTGATCAAAGCTGAATGTTCAGCATCATTACTCCAGTCTTCAGTGTCACATGATCCTTCAGAAATCACTCTAATATGATGATTTGATGCTCAAGAAACATTTATGATGATTAACAAATGTTAAAATGTTCATATTTTCATGGAAACACTGATATATATATAATTGTAGGATTCTTTCATGTGTTCAAAAGAACAGCATTTATTTGAAATATTCGTTTTTTTGTAACAGTAAAATTATTTAAAAAAATCTTCCTGACCACACATTTTTGAACAGTAGTGCATGTATAAAGTATATGTCCACCACTGTTCAAAAAATAGAATTATAACTCATTGTTTAATGTATTATTATGCATTTATCATACACAGAAATACGCACAACACCCTTTTCTAATTGGCTCTCATTCAGTGCCACAGCACACATTATAATCACCATCTGTTACATCTCATAAATGTGCAACGGTTTCACCACAGTACTTATTTGTACACCATGTTATTTTAAAGCAACTCTTTCCACTAATTCCCGGTCAAACACTGAGCATCTTGTGACCTTGGGAAGCTCAGAGCACTTAAAACAGCACAGCGAGACGAGGGGCGTAATGGCATGTTTATCCGCCAGAGGATTGTTTGAGTGTGTGACGGCGCTCAGACACACACTGACGTTTGTGTGAAGTGAAGCAGTGGCAATCAGCATCTACGTGAGAGAACATGCAGTAGAGAAACGAACAGTTTTAAAGTATTATGAGAAAACTGTGAATCAATATCAGGGTTTATAAATGAGGATCACCCTCTGTGTTTCTGTTTATTTCACAGGTTGGGTACAATTACACTAGCAGAGCCCTAAGCTCCGTCTCCATAGCAACTCCAGCTAAATGCTTCCATTCGGAGTGTGTTAATTATATGCGTTCTGCACACAGCTGATGGGGGGGGTCTTTCACGATGAGGTAATGTTTTAAAAATCCCCAGTGTTTCATTTCTCTGGCTTTCCAGCACTTTGTAAAACTTTCTCTCTCAACCTCCCCCTCTTGCACATCTGAATGAAAGCTTCCCTGGGAACAGAGCCAAAATGGCTGTCGTTTCTGACACCGAACAATCAGCCTAAGGCACAGAGTTCCCACTTCCCAGACATCAATCTCATGAGAAAAGCCCACAAATACTAACTAAAGTGTAAAGTGGATAAACACGTGATATGATTATATCAGGATTAAAAAAATGGTCATTCATAAAATATTAGGCAGTCTCAGCAGTAGAATATGTTAGTAGTGGATTCATTTAGAGATAGAATTTAGCCAGCGAAGATGGCATATTTAACGCAAATAAATAAGCTGTGATTTTGATCATGCAAATAAATTAAATCGGGCTTCGCAAACAATTCACTGAAACAGACCGTTCAAAAGAATCCGTTCACAAAAATGAATCCAACTCTGATCTAAGCTACCATTTAAGGATGTTACAAAATATTTCTATTTCAAATAACTTGTGTTCTTTGAACTTATTTATCAAGGAATACTGGAAAGAAAATGCATCAAGGTTTCCAACAAAATATGAGGCAGCACAACTGCACAAAATTAATTACTCGTCTATCAGCATTTTTGGTACTCTTAGCAAAATCACAATCTCAAGCATGCAAGAGGTTCGATTTATACAGATAGACTAACATTTCTGCTTGAATCTGATCTCTCTCAATATGCAAAAAACAAAACAATGAATCTTATTTAATTTCAGTTTAATGGGAAAACTACAGTTAGTTACAGTAATTATAGCCATTATTATAAAACTCACATCAGGCAACAGAAAGCCACCTGTGCTCTGTGATGCTTGTGGCTCCGTGTGGGTATGTGTTCGGGTATGTGAGCTAGTGTGTGCTCAAGTATAAGTGCAGGTATGAGGTATGTGCATAAGTATGTGCATGAGTATGTGTGTGATTATTTGCATGAGTATGTGACATGGTATGTGCATTAGTATGTATATGTGCATGAGCATGTGTATATACATGAGTATGTGACCGAATATGTATACGTGCGTGAGTATGTATGTGTGCATGAGTATGTGCGCGAATTATGTATACTATGTGCGCGTGAGTATGTTCATGTGCTATTATTGTAAAGTGTTACCATTATATGTTTATCTCTGTAAAGCTGCTTTGAAACAATCCATTGTTAAAAGCGCTATATAAATGAAGATGACTTGACTTGACTATGTGCGCGAGTGTGTATACTATGTGCGCGTGAGTATGTGCGTGAGTATGTGCGTGAGTATGTGCGTGAGTATGTGCACGAGTATGTGCACGAGTATGTGCACGAGTATGTGCACGAGTATGTGCACGAGTATGTGCACGAGTATGTGCACGAGTATGTGCACGAGTATGTGCACGAGTATGTGCACGAGTATGTGCACGAGTATGTGCACGAGTATCTAAACGAGTATCTAAACGAGTATGTGCGCGAGTATGTATGTGTGCGAGTATGTATATGAATATGTATATGTGCATGAGCATGTGTATGTGCATGAGCATGTGTATGTGCATGAGCATGTGTATGTGCATGAGTATGTGCGCGAGTATCTAAACGAGTATGTATATTAATATGTATATGTGCATGTGTATGTGCATGAGTATGTGCGCGAGTATGTGTGCGAGTATGTATATGAATATGTATATGTGCATGAGAATGTGTATGTGCATGAGTATGTGTGCGAGTATGTGCGCGAGTATGTGGGTGAGTATGTATATGAATATGTATATGTGCATGAGCATGTGTATGTGCATGAGCATGTGTATGTGTATGTGCATGAGCATGTGCATGTGTATGTGCATGAGTATGTGCGCGAGTATGTGTGCGAGTATCTAAACGAGTATGTGCGCGAGTATGTATGTGTGCGAGTATGTATATGAATATGTATATGTGCATGAGCATGTGTATGTGCGCGAGTATGTGCGCGAGTATGTATGTGCGCGAGTATGTATGTGTGCGAGTATGTATATGAATATGTATATGTGCATGAGCATGTGTATGTGTATGTGCATGAGTATATGTGCATGAGTATGAGTGCGAGTATGTGCACGAGTATGTGCATGAGTATGTATATGTGCATGAGTATGTGCACAAATACGAGCACATGTATGCAAGCGGGTAAGTGCATGAGTCTGTGTGCGAGTGAGCATGTGTATGTGTGCATTGTATGTGCATAAGTATGTGTGCGTGCATGTGTATGTACATATGTGCGTGTGAGGCCTTATGAAGTGTTCACACTGTCCTCTCTCCAGAACTCTCACTGTAACTAATTCATTACAGCAATTAGTGGTCATTAGAGGGCTTATGCTAGTTTGAATTAGCATACACAACACAAGATAACCCAGAGGCAGTGCAACAAACACCCCCTCATAATAATCATATAAAGGCCATGTGCTCCGGCTACACCACAGGAATCAAATCAGGGTCCAATTATAAGCTCGAGTAGTTGAAAATGTTAGTTACTCTGTGGGGAATAAATGCATCTTTATGAAGTGATGATGCTATATATAGCTCATTGTTAGTTAATGCATTAAAAAATGAGGCCTTATTCTAAAGTGTTACCTATGATACATATATTATTTAATTTAAGCAACAAACCAGCCATTCAGACAAGTTCCTGGTCAAAAAGATCAGCTTCGTTATTGCAGACGCACAAGATCATCTTGTTCAAGTTTATTTTTGTTGAGAAGTTTATCATGAAAATCTTTTCAATTAGTCTCCCTCTCTACTTAAGCAAAACAGATTGAGCATTTTCCACAAAAAAAGGTTGGTTTGGACATGGAACGAGGGGAACACCACATTAGATATGAAGTTGTGTTGTTATCTGGCTATGCTCATCACACGGACACATTTTGTCCCGTTTGCTCCGACAGGGACACTTCACATAGACCAGTTAATCCCGTCGCGGCACGAGGACAGAAACATGTCTTGATTGGCCTGTCAGCGTACAGGGACACACTTGATGAAATACTGGCTGTCCTGTCACAACAACAGGAATATTTCAGTCCTGAGTGAGTGTGAACGTGCACTTCAGACCCTGGCATGCTGATGACCAGATGTGTCTAAAAGCACCAGTTTATATCCAGATGGTTGCAGGACTGCGATGACGTGACTGTGCACGAGTGAGTCGGGACATGTCAAGACAAGCCTCTCGATCTAGTCCTGCGTGAGAAGCATGCACAGATGGATAGACGCTTCTTTCAAAGATCACAGACTTCAACCCACTTAGCTGGAATATTTGAACCACTGAAGATGTCCTGCGACAGCACTTCATACTGGTCTGAATCTGTGGAGTCCCGAAACATCTTCCTATCAGGACTTGTTAAGAGTTTATATCGACCATCTTTAGAGATCAAAGAAGCCTTTTAAGCTGGAGTTAAAAAGCAGAGTTTCTAACTTTTATAGGTTCAGACAACTTACAAAAACAACTCATATTTGCTATCTTCCAGCCAAATAAAATGCTAAACTACATTATTTTTTTTATCCAAATACCAAGAGGAACAGCCTGACGGATAAATAAAATGATCACATTATCTGAGGTTTTGAGCAGCATGGTTTAGAACAATTCTGAGTTTGTGTTTGGTCTTATTGCTTAGGGTTGATGGCTTTTTGGTCTTTTTATTATTAGACTGATGTTTTTTTTCTCAGCAATGGGAATTTATTTTACTAATAGACCATTTTACAGTAGCCTTTCGCCCTAAAGGTGAACAAAAAGTCATAGTTAGCTCATTTATTTGCAAACATATTTAAATGTATTCTATTTTAGGGCTAAGCCAGCAATATCTCCTCACCATATGTGACTCAAAGACAGAGAAGGAGAGAAAGAAAGGGAAAGAGGGAGGGAAGGCAATCAAAGCTGCAGATGGGGCTCAATTGGTTGTCGAGATTGTCCCTGAAGTGCCAAACCAGTGTTTACTTCTAATCGTGCGCCACACCCTGCTACCACTGCGGGACACTGGGACCATTATCTGTCAGAGCTAGAGCTTTTATTTAGCCAACACCTTCTTACTACGGTGAATCTCACATAAGCTTGTTCAGGTCTGAAATAACTAGCCTAAAAAAAAATAAGCTGATTTTTTAGGACAAACGATTGCATTGTGACAAATGTTGACAATTATTTTTTTGGGGTAATCACAATATTACATGTTTTTACTTTATTTTGGTAATCTCAATTTCTTATAACTGTAAAATCATCACAATAAATGTTTTTTTTTTACTGCATTACAAGTATAAACTTTTTAAATCATAAATTAACAGCAAAACAAATAAAATGATGAAACAATAAATCATATGTATAAATTATCTTTAAAGATTGTTGAAATAAAATGTATATAGTCAACAATAGATTATGTATTAATTTAGTATCAAATAGACTTTTTTTGCATTACGTTCATGATAATGGGGGGTATATGCATGAATAAATAAGTAATCAAGTAAACAAACAACTGAATGAGAAAATGAATTAGCGACCCAACCAACAATGAACGAACAAATCAATCAAGCTTAATGGTCTTAAAATGTGAATTTTTCTTTCAGCACATTAATATTAGTTTTGTAGCATTTTCAAAAGACATTCCTCGGCAGGACAGTGTTATAGGATACAGGCGTGTCTCAGCGCTGGAGGACCGAGGTGAGGAGCTGCGACTCGCTCACTGCAGGTCAGATGGGGCTTTTAGACGCGGTGGACAGAAAGAAGCGTTGTAACAAAGCAGTGGCTTCTCCGAGAGGAGCTTCAGCTGGTGTCGGGTTTCTCAGAGACCAGGAACAGGACAAAAGGGACACAGATGGATTCAAGAGACAAGGAAAGCTGGTGCTGCTCTCTTCCACCTGGACAGTATCTGTGCACCTGTGTGTGCGTGTGTGTACATGTGGCAAGGTTGAATTTTCCATTCAAGCAGAATACTGATATCTCCAAACTCAAGCTTAAAGGACTGCCATCATGTGCCATTAGACCGGCTTCAGTGAAGAATGTTGTGCAGTTTAAGATCACGATTACTGAAACCCAGCAGTGCTCATTAGTCTCAGGCGGTTTATTCTGAACAGACTCTGAGGAAAAGAGTGAACGAGAAACTGACTAAATAATACTTTTCCAGCTCCTGAAAAGATGTAATTAGAGAAGTAAATATATACGAGATGGCTGAAAGAAAGGCTGAAGACTCATTGGTGACTGATCACCTGTGTGGGTTTAATGTTCCGCTTTGACATGGAGAGCAAAGCACACGCACTATACATGGCGAGCAGAAGAGAAGTAATTATATCAATGCATTGAGATATTAGAGTATTAGAAATGAATAACTAGCAGATGTGAGATGGCGGAAAGTGTGTGTTAGTGGAAGGAGGAAGAGGAGGAGAAGGAGGAAGAGGAGGAGAAGGAGGAAGAGGAGGAGAAGGAGGAAGAGGAGGAGAAGGAGGAAGAGGAGGAGAAGGAGGAAGAGGAGGAGAAGGAGGAAGAGGAGGAGAAGGAGGAAGAGGAGGAGAAGGAGGAAGAGGAGGAGAAGGAGGAAGAGGAGGAGAAGGAGGAAGAGGAGGAGAAGGGTAAGGAAGGGATGGAAAGGAAAAGAAAGGAATGGTACGGAAAGGAAAATAAAGGAATGGAAAGAGAAGGAAAGGAAAAAAATGGAAAGGAATGGGATGGACAGGAAAATAAAGGAATTGAAAGAGATGGAAAGGAAAAGAAGGGAATGGAAAGAAGGAAAATAAAGAAATGGGATGGAAAGGAAAGAGAAGGAATGGAAAGAGATGGAAAGGAATGGGATGTAAAGGAAAAGAATGGAAAGAGAAAGAATGGAAAGGAATGGGATGGAAAGGAAAAGAATGGAAAGAGAAAGAATGGAAAGGAATGGGATGGAAAGGAAAATAAAAGAATGGAAAGAGATGGAAAGGAAAATAATGGAATGGAAAGAGATGGAAAGGAAAGGGATGGAAAGTAAAGGCAAGAAGGAAAATAAAGAAATGGGATGGAAAGAAAAGAGAAGGAATGGAAAGAGATGGAAAGGAATGGGATGGAAAGGAAAAGAATGGAAAGAGAAAGAATGGAAAGGAATGGGATGGAAAGGAAAATAAAAGAATGGAAAGAGATGGAGAGGAAAGGAATGGGATGGAAAGTAAAGGCAAGAAGGAAAATAAAGAAATGGGATGGAAAGGAAAGAGAAGGAATGGAAAGAGATGGAAAGGAATGGGATGGAAAGGAAAAGAAAGAAATGGGGTGGAAAGGAAAGAGAAGGAATGGAAAGAGATGGAAAGGGAAAGAATGGAAAGAAATGGTATGGAAAGGAAAATAAAAATGGAAAGAGATGGAAAGGAAAAGAAAAATGTGATGGAAAGGAAAAGAATGGAAAGGAAAAGAAAGGAAAAGAAAGGAAAGGAAAAGAGTGGGATAAGTGAAGAGAAAGGATGGGAAGAAAATGGGAAAGGAAATGGGAAAAGAATAAGAAAAGAATATAAAAAAGAACAAAAAAGTAAGAAAACAAAAAGAATAACAGTAATGTTGTCGGGATTGACATAAAAGAGGAAATAAATAAACAGACAGAAAACAAACAAACAAACATCTTCAATAAACCAGAGCTGGTGAAATCTCCAGAAATAACACTATAAACTGTACATTTCTACAGCAAAGAATGTAATCAAAGCCTTTTCTTTGATGTCGTCCTTCTACCGCGCTCATGAAACGCTCTCTGTCTTCTTCAATCGCTCTTCATGCGCCGGTGTCGTTCCGTTGCAGAGGAACCGCGAGCCTACAGAACCGGCTCTCCTTCTCCTCGAGTGCTGAAGGCTCTCAGAGTTCTGCCTGTCAATCACACACACACACACACCTGTGTAGAGCCGAGGTTCCCGCTCCAGTTTACACACACACACACACACGCCGAGTCTGCATAAGGTTCCTTCCTCCGGTGAAGAGCATCATTCCTCTCGACATCACGTGTTTACCATCTCGAGTCAGCGTGAGGAAATCCACGACATTAAACATCAAGTGAAAATTTCTCATGCAATCAATATAATGTATTTCTGCTCTGAGTTATTTCTAACTCCAGTGTTTCATAATGTGAAGCTGTTTCTGTACAGATGAAGACTTCTCTGAGAGAATAATCTTAAAAATACTGACGTCCCCTTTCTTTTTCTGTATTTAAGTCACAAAAAACTTCACTGTTATGTAATATAATCTAAATAAATAGAACAATACATTTATTTATTTATTTACTATAATTATATTCATAATAGTTATATTTAAGTTATTATTACAACACCGTAATATAATTATTGTTTATTATGAAATAGAGTTATATATATATATTTTTAAAATCATTATATATATATATATAAAATGATATAATGATATATATATATTATTTTTTAAATCATCTAATATATATATTTTATAATATGATTAAAAAAATATATATATATAAATATATACATACACACTCACCTAAAGGATTATTGTTCAATTTCTCATTAATGCAATTATCTAATCAACCAATCACATGGCAGTTGCTTCAATGCATTTAGGGGTGTGGTCCTGGTCAAGACAATCTCCTGAACTCCAAACTGAATGTATATATATATATATAAAAAAATCACTTAATATATTAGACTGATCTCATAAAATTGCGTGTGTATGACACGCCAATTCGTATTTCCATTTTTGGCGTGCTATCAACACGCACAATCGCTTTTCAGCGTGTTTATGAACGCAGTTGACTTAACGTTATTACTGTATATATAAATATATGACCTACCTCCACCCCGTCCCTAAACCTACCCGTCACTGGGGTTAATAGCATTTATGAGTCTTCCCCCGCCATCCTAGGGAAAACAATATCGCTCCCCAGATGTAGATCTACATTTTGCTTCATTTCGCTCGGACATTTAATGGCGTGTACATATACGCGGAATCACTTGGACATTAATGGCGTAGACATACACGCGGATAGCTCAAAATGCGTATAGATAACACGCCACTTGACTTGAAAGTGGCGTGTATGTTTACGCAAAAGTCATGATGTCATGTTGAATATATAGTTTATTCTAAATTAGTCTATTATTTTCTATTTTTTTACGACAGAAAATTGTACAACAACAACTTATTGAATTAAATACACACACAAACCCATAAAGCTGCATTATTAAGATAAAATAGCACTTTGTTCAGGTACAGCAAGCCCAGAATAAGCAGACGACAGGACATGAATCCTCTCCTCTGCATTAGTTATTAGCAACAGTAAGAGCAAATCAACATGAACTACACCTATCAATGAAATGGGAGCAGAGAGAGAGTTAAGGCCCATTCACACAGAGAGAGCAAGAGAGAGAGAGAGCGAGAGAGAGTGTGTGTATGTGTGTGTGTGTGTGTGTGTGTGTGTGTGAAATAAAGGCAACGAGACGTTACAGCGCAACAATGCGTCACTAAACGCCATGAAACAAACTGCAAAAACTCCCCCTGAAATGAACATTTAATACTTGCATGTGAATTGTTGCTTTGGTGTGAACAGGCCTTTCATTTAAACGTGTCCGTCAACACCTAGAGGTCTCGCTATACCGTAAAACACAACATATCCACGTGAACCGCGATGAAAACTTGATGTAAGACCATACGTCAAGAAATGTGACAACTTGTCTGAAAAGCAAATCAAAGCTCTCTGTTCTTTAAAAGCCAACGACACGTGCATCATCGTCTCGGCTCACACTTCGCCCTCGAGCTCAGCGAGTTCAAACAAACCCAATAAAACATCGAAGACAAGACTACGAACTCCCTCTCTCCGAACCGCATGACCTCGGGTTAAACATTTAGAGCAGGAATTAGAGCAGGAGATTCCCTCAACTCTGCTCAACACACACACACACACACATCCTTCATATGGAGCGCTTTGTTTCCACAACTAGGAGAGTGAGTGGGATTTAGGGAATGGCAGGAATACAAACAGAAGACTTGAACTAGTGTTGTGTCTTCAGGAGCTTACAGTGCAGACGCAGGTGACGAGGACACGCTTCTGGAAGACTTCTGAATCTGATGATAATAGAGGTGCACATCTAAAGCAATCCTCCTTTCACACATAAAAAGCTTTCTGAAAGCTGTATAGACTCTGGTTTCTTTCTGTGTGTGTGCTTGAGGTCAAGAGAAGCGGGAGTTCATTTGGTGGCGAAGAAACAATGCGATAAAATGATCCGATTTAACGTTCCAGCGCATCCGTGGAACGCAGGAAAGGTCAGAGGTTTATACTTAGAAAGACGGATTATGAAACACTGCGTTTCAAAATGGGGGTTTCATATACAGACGGATATAACCTGAAGAACTTCGAGATGTCAACATTTAGTGTATATAATAAAAATAACTTATTAATATATAGTTTGTTATTACTTACTTTATCTTCTTTTTTTTAAGTTATTAATAACAACAACAACTCAACTATTAATATAATTATTGTTTATTATAAAAATAGTTATTGAGTTATTATATTAATATAATTAGTATTTTCTATTATTTTCTAAATATAGTGACTTCCATTTCCATATTTATGTCACACACACAAATCACTGTTATGTAATACAATTAAATAAATTCAAAAAAATATATTTTCTAACTATAATTAATTGAATATAGTTAACTTATTATAATTGTTTATTTTAAAAAATGAGTTATATGATATATTAATATATATATTATATTATTGAAACTTATTATAAATATTTAATTACTTTATTATTTACATTTTTTACATTACTAACAACAACAACTTACCTATTCATAAAATTATTGTTATAACTTATTATTATTATTATTATTATTATTATTATATGTTAATATAATTATTATTGGTAACACTTTACATTAAGGTTCATTAGTTAATGTATTAACTAACAATGAGCAATGCATTTGTTACAGTATTTATTAATCTGTGTTAATGTTAGTTAATAAAAATACAGCTGTTCATTGTGTGTTCATGTTAGTTCACGGTGCATAAACTAATGTTAACTAATACAACCTTTGATTGTAATAACGTATGTTGAAATTACCATTAACTAAGATTAATAAATGCTGTAGAAGTATTGTTCGTTCTTAGTTCATGTTAACTAAGGTAGCTAACTAATGTTAACTAATGAACCTTATTGTAAAATGTTACCTTATTATTTTCTATTTTTATGTTATTATTAACAACAACTTTACTACTACTAATAATAATATAATTATTGTTTATCATAAATAAAAATAATTATTGGGTCTTTAAAATTGAGTCAAGAACCCTAGAGTTCTACACAGAACCTTTTCTTCTAAACGTGCGTGGTCACATGACTAGGCCTAATCTAAGGAACGTTACTGCTTAAAGTGATAGAGATGTCATCATTTACTCGCACTTCTTCTGTGGACTTTCTTTTAGAGAATGTTTTGTCAATGATCTCCAATGTTCATTGTAAGGACAAGGAAAGTCGGTCATAGAGACCGCCGCAAATCGCTAAACTAGCACTGAAAACGAAAGGATGTTGTTCGCTGAACGTCCCTCAGGGCTGCCTTGCAAGCTGAAGCTGCTTGACGAATACGCTCTCAGAAAAAAAGGTACAAAAGCTGTCACTGTGGCGGTACCTTTTCAAAAGGTACATCTTTGTTCCTAAAGAGTGCATATTAGTCACTCAAAGGAACATATTGGTACCAAAAGTGTCCATATTATTAGCTAAATGGAACATATTACAACCCTTTTGAAGGGTTCTGTCCCAGTGACAGCTTTTGTACCTTTTTTTCTGAGAGTGTAGCGGCCGACCAACAGTAGATGAATTATTCCCTCTTTATTCGGCTTGCATCATTTTTTTGAGTTTGTATGACGTTCACCGTCTCGTGTGTCCGAGCCCATATCTAAAATGCTCATTCTTGAGGAAGCGCTCATCCACACACTAATAAAACACCGGTTCCCTGGTGCGGTGACATGAAAGAGTGCGGTCGAGCTCACATCCGTCACCTACGGTGTCACGGTGGGGTCATTTAGCAAACGGGAGGACTCTGGGGGAAAACCGGGGTTATCCACTGATCCACTTCAAAGAGATTTCCCAGCCCTAGCCATTTGGGGTTTCAGAGGCTCGTTATAGTGTGAAAAGCTTTTTTAAAGTCCCCCTGTGGTGAAAATCAAGGTTGTTTTTATGTCTATGTGGTGTTTTTAATACGCTTTAAGACACACCGTGTGTAAGTTCATAAGTCGACAGCATTGCTGAGTATTTCCTGCTTAAAACTGCAGTGAACCAAAGACAGTCTCAAACACACGGTTTGAAATCGCTGGTGTTTCTGACGTCACAAACGACCTTGTAACCAATCAGATCAACGTGTGATCGTCAACCAGTGGATCTCTGAGCTGAGTGAGTGAGTGGAGGCGGGGCTCATTTGCATATTCATAGCACCGCGCATACTAAATGAGGCAAGGGTGTCGAGTTACATTCAAGATATTTTAAGGCATGAAGATTTTTCTTCAAGGAAAAAACGTTTTAAACGTAATTTTGGTGATCAAAGATGAGTTTTAAGGGATAAAATGATTGACTACAGGGGGGCTTTAAGGCTTATTATACATCAAATACAGAACACTAGGGTTCTTCACTCAAGCCTTTATGCCAAAAAGGTTAACATAAGGAGAAAC
Source organism: Tiaroga cobitis (assembly GCA_030578255.1). Lineage (NCBI taxonomy): Eukaryota > Metazoa > Chordata > Actinopteri > Cypriniformes > Leuciscidae > Tiaroga > Tiaroga cobitis. The sequence goes on along the minus strand of CM060609.1, from coordinate 1,758,387 downwards.
GTCTTAAATGATTGCACAATACTTTTATGTTCAACGGTTATTTAATTTTTTTCTCCTGATAAATTATGTTTACAAGCCATTAAACTCCCAAAATTTAATTAAAATTAAAAATGAGAGTTAAAACAAGTAGCCTAATTAAAACTAAATCCATAAAGTCCATAGAAGAACGATTTCTGGTTCCCCAAAGAAGCTTTCAGTGAACAGTTTTTACATATTTATTAGTGAAAAAAACATTTTTAAAGAACCTTTTCAGTATAAGGAACCACACAAGGTTCCCTGGATGTTAAAGTTTCTTCATGGAACCATATTTTTTAAATGAAAAATAAAATAAAAATGCACAAGCAAAAACACATTGCAATAAGATGCATTCTTCACAGGTTTGAAAACGACTGAAAAAGGTAAACATCTCAAACACGCTTTCTTTATATAATCTGCCATTTGGACTGTCAAGGTTAGTTTATTGTGTCTTCTCCGAAACGCGGCGGTTCACTAACAATGACTACAGTCAGACTTTCCAGACACACGTATTCAACATCCACATGAGTCATTCCTCTCAGTTTAGACCATACATTTTCATTCAAAACAAAGACTTTATGTGGCTGGCAGACATTAGATCCTACGGCTTTCAACAGAAAGATGAAAAGGTTCTTAAAAAAGCGACACAAGGGCCAATCTTTTACATCTACAAGTTAATTACGTGATCAAACAATAATATTTTCCATCCTATATAGAGTGCAAGGTTTCTGCATCCACACACGCTTTTTGGGCAAATACTGATTTGTATCATACTTTTTTTTTATAGCTTTTGTATTTTTTAACTATTAATATATTTCCAAAAATGTACAAATGACTCAAATACAAAAAATATATAATATATCATGAAAAACATGTAATAAACTATTTCTTTTCCAAGTATAATAGTGGCAAAAACTGATGTCCGGCCAAAGAAAATTTATATCTTAACATTTTATTCAAATATTATTATTGTGTTAAAGATTTTTTAAGCATATTGCATAGAAACATGCCAAATTGTGCGACGTAATTATTAAACGCATGCAAAGATAATAACTGATTATGTTGTAGTCAATGTATGCTTTTTCATGCAAGTTAGTTTTCTTATGCACATTTTTTTAAATAGAAAAATAAAACCTGTACCTGTAATTTGCCTTTTTTTTGGCCAAAATGTTGTCAGATAAATACCGTAACCAAGTTAAGCGTTTTGTTTTCCCCTCGTATTTTAAATATACTTAAAAAAATCCTCATATTTTGATGGTTTAATCAAACTTGTAGGGTCATTAAAAACAAATATCGCTTCCTGACCACTACTGTATGGTTGTTTGTGTGTATTGGGTAAAAGTCAGACAAAATAGTAAAAAAAAAAACTGACTTTACAGTACAATAACCAATGAGATTCAGACAAACGTCATTCATTTTAAACAGCAGCTTGCAACGACCATTAGAACTAATGTGCGAGAGGAAAAATGATAACAGGGAAAGTTAATATGCTAATTAGCAAGCTAAACTGTAAACAACCTTCGAGTCGCTGTGTTATAATAACGTGCCTCTGAGAATATGAGTGAAACTTCAAAGCAGCGACGAATGAAAGCAGGCAGAGGACGACATTAGTCTCGACATTAGTCAGAAGCTCGGATATAAATCTCCAACATGCAGGTCATGATAATCTTTAACTTCTCAGAAATGCCACAGCATTTGTCAGCGGAGAACGATTCGTCCAATCTCAGCTGAGAGACTATGGAAGTATCCAGATTGTGACAAATAAACACAAACACACTCTCTAAATGTCACGCTGCCGGAGGAACGAGGATCGCAACAGCTTTATCTGATCACTGGCCCGTACCGACGGAAGCGCTCGAGTTGATTGGAGAAGAAACGAAAAGCACTGCTGTGATTGGACGAAGACAGAATGTCATCGGATCTGCCGGACCGAGTCTCGGCCGAGTCTCAGAGGTCAGGGGATATTTAATCAACCTGACAGCTCTCGGTCCGCGAGTCGCTTTCTGTGAAAGAAGGCCTTGTTTAAATGGGACTAGTTTATCCTGCAGCTGAGACGGAGGATTTGATAGAGGCTGGTGGTCAAGACAAACAAAGTTCATATTATTATTTACCTTAAAGGGTTAGATCACCCAAAAATGACATTTCTGTAAATTATTACTCACCCTCAGACCTTTGTTCATCTTCAGAACACAAATTAAAAGGGACATAACATGAAAACCTCACTTTTTCCGTGTTTAAGTGCTATAATCGGGTGCTTCCACCAACCCAGAACACGAAAAAAAAAAAAGTGAAACCCAGTAACTTAGTTTAGGTGAGCCTTTCTCTGCAAGCGTGTCAAAAAATAAGCAGATCAGATTTCGCTCCTCTTGTGACGTATGAAGAGGATCGTATTATAATATTACCGGCCCTTAATCTGCACGTTTAAACACACCAGCCGACATTTAGGGAAGAGGAAGAGTTGTCGTCAGCCCTGAAAGGTTTGTCCTAAGGCTGACGAACTTAGAGAGGTTTAAGATTTATTTTTAACACTGTTCCTGAACATTAAAACCTCACATTTGACAGAAAACAGCTTTCAGAAGAGAGTAAACGCAGGCTATACGCACAAAAGCTTCTCCTGAAAGACGTAGCATTCCCATTTTGTCGGGACAATCTGTTGTTTATGAATCACAACTTGCAAGTATGTCTTATTATTTGTAGTTGTTTTTTCTATTAACAGTTCCAGTTATAAGTTTTGCCTCCGCTAGCCTGCTAACTACCATTACAGTATTGATGTAGTGTTTACTGTAGCTTTTGTAAGACTTTTTATTCCAACTTTACTCATTTTTTTCACTGCCCCTTAGGAAAATTATCCATGATTTTGTGATCGATTACTGTAGGTATTACCATAGTTTACCGACAAATATGACAAGTACCTATTAAATGGTGGATAACATCGAATCTACAAGAAGATTTAAAAAAACAACATAGCACTCTGAAACGCCTGTGAAATCCGTGCCTGAAATCAGTTCAGCACAATCCTCTTGTTCGTTAAACATTGTCAGGGTCTGAATCGGCTCGAAATGGTTTGAAATTGACGCCATGGGTGATATTTACATCTGAGTAGAGCCGCGGTTATGAAGGGGCGGGACCTTTCCCGAACACACACTGAGAGCTGCCAATCACAACACACTGGGCCAGCTAACCAATCACAGCACATTTCATATTTCAGAAGGAGGGGCTTCATCGAAAATGACGTGTTTAACCAGACTGGGGAGAGAGGAGCTGTAATAATGTAAAATGTGTGAAAAATAATGTGTTTTTTTGAACAATCAAGCATGAGAACATTCTAGTACACCCCAAAACAAAATCAAGACTTTGTAAAAGGGTATAATAGGACCCCTTTAAGACATTTTTGATGAAATCCGAGAGGTTTCTGAAACAGGCATAGGCAGCAAAATGTCATTGCAACTTTCAAGGCCCATAAAAGTAGTAAAGACGTCATTAAATAGTTAATGTGATTACAGTGATTCAACCTTAATGTTATGAAGCGGAGAGGATACTTTTTGTGCGCAAAAAAACCCCAAAACATTATTCAACAATCTCTTGACAGGTTCTACGTCACAGACTGTCCTGTTTTGGACTGAGTTTCTGAGGGATGTTCATCACAATTGCTTGACTCTTAAGAACACAGCAAGCACTGAGGGAGCCAGATAAGAAGAAACCACACGAGAAGAGACAGGACTCCACCAACAGAGGGCTAATCTTCTCACGAGGTGCTTCTGCTAGTGCCTTCAACAAGAGATGTAGAGACAACTCCACTCTGGACCAAATCCAGAAGGAAGAGACGGAGTCGGAAAATAGCACTATTTGCGTATGAATGTGCTGGAGGCTTGATTTATACACGGCACTGGGAGACACCGCTCCTTTAACAGGTCGATGATGACTTTACCACTTGTTCTACTTGCCCAAACTGCTGAAATCATGAGAGACGCCTGGATCAAGTTACTATACATATACAGACAAGCCGCAAAGCGAGAGAGAGAGAGAGAGAGAGAGAGAGAGAGAGAGAGAGAGAGAGAGAGAGAGAGAGAGAGAGAGAGAGAGAGAGAGAGAGAGAGAGAGAGAGAGAGAGAGAGAGAGAGAGAGAGAGAGAGAGAGAGAGAGAGAGAGAGAGAGAGAGAGAGAGAGAGAGAGAGAGAGAGAGAGAGAGAGACTCAAACCTGTCATATCAAGTTGAGTTTCTCCAGGTGAACCTCGTTTTACATTCGAAACAATCTCAGTGACTAATAATAATGTCAAAGAGGTTTATGCTACATAAACAGTTTATAAGTAGAGATTTATAGGCACTCCTTTTAAAATCCAAGCCGATATCGATAAGATAAGAAATTAAATTAAATGAAAAGTATATACTATTGTGTCTAATAAAATAAATAATGACTTTAGTTTAGCATTTATTTACTATATAAATAAAGACATTTTATTATATTATGTAATTCACTGATATTTCCTAAAGATGACATTTAACAAATCAGTTTGATTATTAGTTAACTGATGTTACAAATACATTTTAAACATCAGTACTCCAAACAAAAACATTACCTGTAAATGTTTTTTTTTAAACAATAGAAATTTGAATTTTATACAAAATATATTTTTTAAATAAATAGCTCTTAAATATGAATCCAATATATTCAGCATCTATATTTTATATCATTAGTGTTTCCACACATTATCTGTTAATGAATTAGTGAAACTAATTTACAAATGTAAAATAGAAAACATTAGGGTTCACAATTAAATACTTAACATATACACACAAAACATAAAAATATAAATAATTTATTTAGTATATAAAATGATTTTTTGTTTTGAGTTTAAATAAATGCAAGTCAAACAAAATAAAAATCTTACATGATTACAAATATATGTTGCATCCCTGCGACTGCACTATCATCTGCCGTGTCTTCATAACTCACTGCCATTCGAGTTCCTGAACAGCCTTTCATGATCAGAAAACATGGTTGAAAACAGACAAAACTACAGCGTTAGTTTCCCCGATCATGAAGCGATGCTAACAACATGGAGTCAGGCCGGCCGGCGTGAATGATGACTTCTCAGAGCTCATGGTAATGGCCTGTCTCCAACATCCCAGCCACTATAAATCTTCCCCGGGAGAAGCCAGGGATCAGTCAGGAGGGGAGAGGGAGTGTGTGACAGCGTGGTGGCGTTCGGTCGGCATGTCTACACACACACTCCACTTCACGTTATTAAAGGCCTGAAAAAAAAATGCATTTGAAACGGATCAAACCATTCGCGATGTGAACTCGTGAGTAGGGCTGGGCAGAAAACATTTTTTTCGCTTAATTGTTTTTTTAAATGCGGCTCCGGTTTCCCCCACTGTCCAAAGACATGCAGGTTAGGTGGATTGGATATGCCAAAGTGTGTGTGTGTTCGTGAAGGGCATCCGACGTAAAACCTGTGCCTAATCAAGTGTGTGTGTGAAGCGGACCCTGCAAATGAGTGTGAATAACGCTAAGAAAGAGAGAGAGAGAGGTCGATACAAAATCGATTCTCAAAGGCCACGAATCGACTTTTTTCCATATTTATTTATCCATCACTCAAAAGCCAGTCTCAGTTTCCCTCCACTGTTCATAGGCGTGTTCATCTCTGTTACAGATAATGCTGTGTTTTATCTTAAACATAAATTAACCTGGTCCTGTTTGATCAAGGCGTGCCACTGTTCGGACTCGTCCAATTTCCAGCATCAATTTTTCATCTTGCATCAAAATCCTGTCTATTCATTGTATGCGTTTGAAATATAGAGTTGGGTTCAGATTTAAGGCGTGACACTACAGGGTACTTTTTTTTAACTAGCAGATATCACCACGAATATTTCCCAGTTCATTACCTACATTAAGATGATGCATTACAAGTTTTCTGTAATTCAATGTTTAAATATGCAAATTAGGCATTATCTAATTAAATATGTGCTAATTGACCAGTGAAAAAAATAAAATAAATGTTTTTGCCTGCCGTGTCTCGCCTTAATGTACCTAAAATAAAAAGAGTTTAATATACAGGTTTGTGGCTCTTAATTTATTTTCATTAATAAACCACTTTGTTCTTTTTTTTTTTTTTATAAATATAGGATTTGTATTAAATCTATATTCATTGAGTCGAATCGAGAATCAGAATCGAAAATCGAATTGAGAGCTTGCGAATCGAAATCTAATCAAATTGGATCGATACCAAGCCCAACTCCCGGCATGTCTACACACACACCACTTCATATGATTACAGGGCTGAAAACGCCCCGTCTGCCTGCATTTTAAACCAATCAAACCATTAGCGATATCAACTCGGGAGTGATTTATTTCTTAATGCACATTTGCACTTTTGTCCACAGTTAAAAGTTAAAGGAGGTAAAGCCAGGCCAGGACTCGAGTCGAGGACCTGCCACAACAAATCACAGGGCCAACGGGTCTGCGGGGAAGCTTTTTAAAGTCTTGTCTCTCTCAGCTATGCACTAACGCATGAGTAATGAACACTTAAGCAGCGCCTGAAACCGGACCCCGGGCAAGAACACGGATGCTCTTTCACCTTCTTAAACCGCTTTATTTCCTTTCATCTCCATCTCCGAAAACAATACAGTCATGCTGACTCAGAGCGAAGACAAAGAGACGCATGCATAAATCACTAGCATCCGACTCTCCAGATAATTAGCTTTACTAACTACTTTGAATAAGACTCCTACTAAGACAGATTGCCTATGAGGACACATTTATGACAACATTAAGTGGTTTCAGACTAAAGGATGTGAGTGATGGTACAGAGTTCATGCTAGAATTCAACTTTGCTTGATTTAAAAACCTCTGAATGTCTCGATGTAAAGCGTTTATTTAATGCATTATAAAAGCATTTTTTATGCATTTATTTTGCCTTGTCATGCAACTTATAATGCATTGTATTGTCTCGTAAATAATTGAGTCCGTCTGACATTTTTCTTTAAATTTCTTTTTTTTGTTGCTTTTATCAGTGACATTTTTGAAAATAAGGCATTTCAATAACTGCCTAATAACCTTTTCATTGCCATTAAAGTGAAATTACTGAACCCGAACATAGGAGCCTGATAAAAATGCTCATTTGAAAGAAAAATGTCAAACAGATTTAGACGGGGGGTTTTTTTTGCGTTTTTTATTCAATTATAAATAATAATTATCCATTCACTGAACGCACCTTTAGAAATTATAATGCATTAAAACACACGGCAAACAACCCATTTCAGAAGCAACAAAGATTCTGTAAATATTAGAACGCATTTTAAATTTGGTTCCAATTATTTATAAAAAGATATAATGCATATATTAAAGAGCCCAAATAGACAAAAAAAAAAACAAATAAAAAAAGTACTTTGCTAGTCAGAATGTCTGGTCACTTTAACAAAAACAGTTTCCGGGTCAAGCTCAGACGGCAAATGGACTGTAGCATGGCAGTCGTATGAAATCCCTCAAGCTATGAGACAATTTTGGACTATTGCATCATGCTTTTGAGCTGCAATGACAGTATGTGTCTTTACTGTAATTGTGCGAGCGAGGAGAGAGAGATACAGCATCTGAAGTCCCATGGGTGGAAGAGCGAGACACTTATTCCAGCCGGCCTCTAAACAGCCTGTCATTACATACAGCAACAGACATAACAGCAGAAAGGAATAAACACCCGGTGTCTCGTGCTTTCGCAGAGCGAGAGACAGAGAATGAGTATGAGCAAAGAGTGAGCGAGGACCTCACAGAGACCAAATCTTGACATATTTCCAACCATTCAGCTACTTTAATGGACACGCACTGAGAGAATGATAATTAACCATCTCGCTCGACATACTCCGCACTTTACAGTTCACAGGAGATGATGAAATTAATTTCGGACACGCTTACGTGCGTAGATAGACGTCATAGATCACGCAAAACTGAAACTTCTGTCATTTGCTCATCGCTCGAAATCTTTATGGAAGACAAAAGTCGAAGAAATTAACAGCAGAATGTTCAAGTGGTTCTTTTCCATATAATGAAAGTCAATTGTGACCACAGCGGTCGTCACTGAATAAGGATTTAATTTAGTCCGTTTCTATCATCTATCAGAAGACTTGCGTCATGTGAACTGCTCATATCATATTTTTTAGGGATGCACGATAAAACAACCACCATATCGGTATCGGCTGATATATATGTTCATTTGTAATCTTTATCGGGCCGATAAGAAAATTTGGTCGGTATATTAAAGCTAATAAATAATCGATTATTTCCTTCAGCTGAGACACTTCAGATGCGCACTGTTCGACATGATGGTTTTGAATTGCTTGAAATATGATTGGAATCACTTCAAAAAGGAAAATACAGTTCAGTTCAACATCGGCTACGTAAAATTATAATGAGAACATCATAATTGTGTGAGTGGGACATGGATTTTAATGGTGAGATGTGTTTTTGCTGGTGAATATTAGATTTAATCGGCCAATATATCGGTTATCGGTCAAATTTTTCATATTGGCGCATCCCTAATATTTTTGTTGCGCTTTTTGTCCTTTTTCTGAGATGGTCTCCATACACTTTCATTGTATGGAAAAGCTAACATTAGCATAATGATCTAGTAATGGGAGAAACAAAGCTTTTCGAAACTTTGAATCAATTGCTCGAAAACGAGTCACGCTGGTCAGAACAGTGTAAATGCAGAGAAAACTCCGCCTGAACATGCGTAAAACCCCTTTTACAAATGCTTTATTTAAGGCGTAATCTATTAAATGCAATTAATGAATCATCTAAATATGATAGCATTAGGGATGCTCATTTCAGTTAATTTTCCTGACCGACAACCGCCACTCGTTATCCGAGTATTAACCGTTAACTGATAAGATTATAGTAGTGTTGTCAAAAAACTCGGTACTTCGGTACCAAGTCGGTACTAAAAAAATTAAACGGTTACGGTCCCAGCTTTTCTAGGTACCGAGTACCGGGTTAATCCGGTTCTTGATGCGCTGTCGGAAAGATGCAGAGGTGCGTACTCTTCATAAAAACACTCTGAGACACGGCGACCGGCGCTGCTAATGCGGTGGCTCTGAATCCACTTGTTGACAAGAAAGGAGGAAAGAGCCACATATGGAAATATTTTGAATTAGGCTAATGTCACGTTGCCATAAAGGGCCGTTCACACGTTTATATAGCGCGTTTTTTTTGCGCGTGGAAATTTCAAATGTAGGCGCGCGGCAAGCGCGCTCATAATAGAAGAGACGTGCGAGCTCGTCTTTCCAGGCTCGCCGCTGTTCATGGTTGCATAGCGGAGACACGGGAGAGCAAGCGCTTGTGGAAAGGAGAAAGCGGTGCGATGCGCTCTCCATGATGACGAGGAAGTATCAGAATTAATTGATTTCTAGCCCTTGCATTAGAAATCAGCTACAGGGTTCTCAAGCTTTGAAGACAGGCAAGAGTGACATTTTTGGATTAAATAAAAGTACAGTTAAGTCAAATAAAACATGTTTTATCTCCTGTATAGTTTGGTAACACTACAATAAGACACCATTCATTAATATTACTTAATGCAACATCAACACATTGAGTGAACAATATATTTTTACAACATTAGTTAATGTTTTTGAATGTTATTTAATACAAACACTTGATTGTTCATGTTTGTTCACTTCATTCATTGTTCATTAAATAATGTTAACAGATAAAACTTTTGATTTAAAAAATATATTAGTACATTTCTAAGTTAACCCCATGGAGAATAATTGCTACACTATATAACTGTTGTTTATTGTTAGGTAATTTTATCTAATGTTATCTAACAAATAGAATCTTATTGTAAATTGTTTTTAATACTACAGTTTCCATCTTTGTAACCGTGATATACACTTTAATATGTGTAAATTTAATCTAAATTAAGCTTTGGTACCGAAATTGGTACCGAGAACCGTGGATTTTCACTGGTATTGGTACCGAATACTGATATTTTGGTACCGTGACAACACTAGATTATAGTAGCCTATTGAATTAAATAAAAGTAAAATTGACGAGTGTCTGTGACCCGTTAAAAATACAAACCATTTTTTTTCACAGGTTTATTTTAACGTGCAAACAGCAGAACAGATCAACAACAGAACCCGGATTCACATCAAATGTTCACGCACTTGACAGTGACAACAGCGAAAAACAGAATAAAATAATATAAATAAAAAAACATAAAATAAGCCCACACTAAATATTTTTTTTTACTTAAAATAATTAACAAATTAAGATGACAAAAAGAAATCGCTGAATCCGTTTGAAGCTTTAAAAAAATCGCAAATTTTTTTTCCTCCAGACTTAGTTTTTTTGTCAAATAAAAATAGCAGGCTTTCCTCAGTCCACACAGTCTAGCTCTTATTTAAAAAAAGTAACATGTATACATGATGTGGGGTTAGTCTGGAGCGCAGCCGGTTGAGTTCGACCCGCGACAGAAAACACATGATCCGATGGCACAGATGTCCCGGGAACACAGAGATAACGTCTCGCTAGAGTGGCCAGCTTGTTTGTTTCGCAAGTGATATTGCATTGGACTTGTAACTGCTGCTGTATTTTAATACCGTGTAGCAGATTTTGCAAGTAACTTCGTCTCACACAGCACTTCTTTTCGCTCGCTTCAGTTTGCTTGCTCAGTGAAATATGTCTGTAGGCGTGTTTGGTTGCGCGTGTCGCCGCGCCCCGTGAGTTACAAATATAGGCGATATGGTATTTTTTTTTTAGTATTTTTTTTTAAACCATGCAGCAAAAAAAAAAAAAAAACCTACCCAAAAAAACAAACATTTTAACTGTTAAACCGTTTAACTGATGGTATTAATCGGTCAAATTTTTTACTTTCGGTTAACGGTTAAACGGTCAATATGAGCATCCCTAGATAGCATGCATTATTTTATTCAACTGTAGGGCTTGTTTTGGTTGTTTTATGCTGATCTTGGTTAATCAGACCCACAACTCTTACTTTTTATTATACAAAATTGCCATTAAATGACTACAAATGAAAAACAAAAAAAAGAGGGTAAAAATCACATACAGACACTGGTTCATGGAACCATTGAAAATTAGAAAACAATTATGACGTAACAAAGCCTCCTCATCAACAAATGATTCACAAAAGGTTTTGAAGCTTCACGAAGCGGGTGTCGAGAGTGAACATTACTCAAACTGCCTCCTTTTGTGTTAAACTGAAGAAAGTCAGTCATAATGGTTTGGAACGACGTGACGGCGAGTAAAGGAACAAATCCTCATGTGTGGTTGAACTCTACCTTCAAGTAATTAGAAAAAGCATTCAGTATGCCTTGAATTTGCGCTCTACATCACAAGAGCCTGAATCTTTCTCAATCCACATGAGCTTTCCAAAGAGATCAGTTTAAACCTGCTGCAAAATGAGCGAAAACAATGAAAAGCTTTAATAATAGCCTAGATTATTTATTAGTCAAGCTTTAAACATCCTAGGAAACGGTTTATCGGCGAACAGGGAAACCATTATGGAGTCACCCACACGTTTTGACTCACTCATTTTTCTCTCTTTTCATCTTGAGGATCAGCATCTCTCCGTACTTGACCGAGAGAGAGGGATAAACGTGGTCTTTATGTGTGGGTTTGTGAATAAGAACGTCTCTTAGGATGCGTGACATTGTGTTGAGGCAGAAGTGTCCCGGTGGGGTCGTTTACATGTGTGTGGCGTCCGCATTGATAGTCGAGGCATGTTCAGAAGAGGCTTTCGGACCGTTCTCACGACCTCTCCCTCCTCCTCAGACCATTAATTCACTCAACTAGCTCTAATCAACTGTGTGTGTTTGCATCACAGGAAACTTTGCATGAATGTTGCCAAAGCTGAATGCATAAAGGCAAATAAACAAGCAGGTGGATGATGATAAATTTGCTTACCTTTGTCAATGAACCGCAACAAGGAGAAGGGCATGCAGGGAAGAGAGAGATAAAGAGAGAGAGAACATTAGTGGCATGTCAAAAATGGAGGCCCGGTTTCAGATTTTATAAACCATGTGACATATAGAGCAGTTGAAAGTCAACATAAGAAGACATTTGCAAACGATTTTACTTCAGTAAAGTGACTGAAACGCATCCCAATGGTTATTAATTTACCCTATTTGAACAATTAGACTTTGCAAGATATTAGAAATTCAACAGCAGCCTAAAACAAAAGCTGTTTGTAGTGATACATCGACATTAAAACTCTTGCCTGTTAAAGATATTTTCATATTATATAACCAATATGGTTGATATTACAATTGAGTACTATTTTGCCTAAATAATTAGTAAAAGCAAAAAATCTAGTTTTAAATGCGACATGAATTTAGGCATTACAACATTATAATGTTCAGTATGAAAAACAGAGATAGCCTACTTTACACATCTACCAGTGTTACTAAAATAGTGTTTTTTTTAAAGATTAACTTTAATGTGTGAAAAGCAGACATAAAAGGCATACATGACAATTTCAGGAGTAATTTGCACCAATCACACTATTCAGACAATGATCACAGAAGTACCGAGATATATTTCTATAATAAACACTATATTTGGTCAGGGTAAATCCCGTTTTGAAAGTAACTTGACGTTTCAAATAATGACTGTATCAAATTAGTAGCCGACAATTGACTGCAAAAAAAATAACATTTGTCATTGAATCATTCATTCAAAAGAATCAAAAATGCTGATTAATCCAGTAATGAAACAAGTCTATACGAGTGAGTCATTGAATCATTCATTTAACTGATTTGTTCAAAAATACCGATTCATCCAGTAATGAAACAAGAGAGGTCTATATGAGTGAGTCATTGAATCATTCATAAAAAATCTGATTAAATATGCTGCAGCAATTAACATTCAGCAGAACAGAGTAAATGCCGTTATTTTGTTTAGTTGTCTATTCAGAATCATCAGAGAATCACAACCTCTATTTTAAACAAAAAAAAAAAACATGATTCTCAATGTTATCCAGAATTGTGCAGCTCTAAAACTACCATTTCCAAACGTTCCCATCTAACCAAATCTACAACAGGACAGAGAGACAGACCTCGGGAATACAGGGACGTTCATTAGACAGGCACGACTGGACACTGGGCTTTAACCCTGGTAAATCCCCCACTAAACCCTTCAAGAACCAGGCACAGAAATCTCCTGGTGACAAGAGTCAAATATAGAGCCGACAGCAATGAATGCATGGACAGAGAGAGACCGTGAGCGAGAGTGTGGGTGTAAGCCAGATTGAACTTATTTTTAAAGATGGCGAGGAACAAAGAAAGATTGAACAGGAGAACTAGGGTGGATGATGGACGGCGAGAGCGAAAGAGAGACACTGAAACTGGACGAGCCAGTGAGTGTAAGAGACACCATGATGAGTGAATGAGAGCAAGAGTTGCTGAGTTGCGTCTGCCTGCAAAAACCGGAGGCTGCATTTTCAGGACCGCACTTCTAGGACCGCATTTCTAGGACCCTAGGTTTTTTAGTGACAACGCCACCTACCGAATTAGAGGACCAGCGAAGATGGATGACATTCAGAGTGTGAGTATCAAATGCGAATCAATTTTTATTTGTTTAACTTTAAAAACAACTGTGATGCATTTCATTGGAAAGTTAACGTTGCCAACGTGCTGGTGATTTGCTAAACAGTCTTGAATGCATAGCCATCATACATTAGCCTCTAATGCTGGAAAATTAATTGTTAGCACGTTCATTTAACGGAACTGTTGCATGATAAGCCTGTGTTGACTTATTTACAGCACAATAAACTGTAGCATGTTCGTTCTGAAAGCTTGTTAATTACTCATTGTTTTTCCATTTTAATTCAGTTAAAATAATCTTAATGTTTTCACTGTCGCGTGCTCACAGTCAACCTGTTTAACGTTACCCACAATACATGTTAGGTGTACGTCTCTTCATTTTGACATGGTTTTATAAAGTTGGTTGAGACATATGACATTTTAATAGTCAGACATATCAGAGAGGCCATTATAATAATTGACTGTTAAAATCCAACGCGTTAGATTGTGTCATTCACTGTATACTGTACTCTATATGAAGTGCTATCAAGGACACAGCTCAGGGTAGGCAATAATATGACAAAAGATAAATCAATAAATTGGTTAAGTACTATGCTTAGGCCTAATTTATGTCTATTTATTTATATAAAATTAACTTAAAAATGTTTTTCAACAAACATAATCCAAACAATTGCGAAAAGAGGGGCGAGCATCAGGTGGTAGCGCTGCTGCATACATCACAATCTGTGCTTTAAATCTGATATATATATGGTCAGGAAAAGTCGCGTCAATGTTATTTCTATTCAGATTTCTTGCATCTCTCTCTATTATTTTTTTTTCTCAGTTCAGATGGGCTTTATTGACATGAGTGTTTCTAGAACCTTTTTTTCCCACATCAAAATCATTTTTTTTTCCAAATCTTTGAACAGTATGCAATAATTGTATTATGAACATTAATTGGTATGAAGATTGATATCATTATTTTTATCATTATCATTACTCTGTGATAACTAAGATCTTTTAAATATGTAATTTAAAATTAGAGAGTAGAACATGTTCAACTAAATGTTCCTTATTTAATTCACTTCTCTTTCTCTCTCTTAGGAGTCAGTGATGATGTTGTCCTTGTGTTTGTCCATCCATCGAAGTTCTGTCTATGTGGTTCACGTCATGATCAAATTTGTTTGTGTGTGTTCAAGTTCAGGTGTTATATATTATTTGGTAAAATACACTATCTTAAATCTACCCCCAGAGTCATCCTTGTCTTCCCTCTGTACTTGAAAATGTGGTCCATCTAGTGACTGAAAAGACTATAACATGATTCCTTGTTTATTTTACTTGAGTTATTATAGTGTGCTACTTAGACCCAATAATTTCTCAACATTCCTAGGAACCTGGTTTAATTGCAATAAAAAAAGTAGTATTTGGGTGTAATAAAACTTGAAAAAAACCCCTCTAATGTAGTTAAAACTGGGTGGAAATACTGCCTTGGTGGCACTTTTTTCGCTCCTCCAAAACTAGGGTCCTGGAAATGCAGCCTCCGGGACTGCAGACAGATAATATTGGAGTTGCTCCTCATAGAAACATAACAGGGCACATACATCTCTCTCTACATTAGCAGTCTATCAGCCGCTATACAGACATTTGACTCGCCTGGTGCTCATTTGCACCGGTTATGGCCTAAAACTGCCCAGTTAGCTCGTTTACACCTGGCGTTACGATGCGGTTTGGTCGATCGGATCACGAGACGACGAGACGCATTCACGTTTACATCTGGTGTTTTATGCCCCGTTTACACGAAGGGAAGGCGCAGATA
This sequence comes from Tiaroga cobitis, assembly GCA_030578255.1. Classification (NCBI taxonomy): domain Eukaryota; kingdom Metazoa; phylum Chordata; class Actinopteri; order Cypriniformes; family Leuciscidae; genus Tiaroga; species Tiaroga cobitis. Next base: position 1,743,022 of record CM060609.1, on the reverse strand, counting down.
TTTCCCTGCGGTTTGGCGTCTCATTTACACGAAAACACTGTTTTTATCACAGAAAACGATTATTTCTAAAAACTCCGGCCAAAGTGGAGATGTCTGATAACGCCGGTTATGTGTGGCCGTGTCGACTGGGAGAAACGGGGTTTTAGGTTCTCAAACGTCACATGATGCGCCAGAAAATGCTTCACGTCATGCGACGGCGGATTTATGCGGGTTGATGTAAATGACGACTTTTTTGAAAACGATGTCGTGTGCCCGATGTTATTATTGAAAACAGAGGGGGGAAATATTCGTTTCTCTAAATACCCGGCTGTGTGTAAATGTGTCCTTAATCGGTCTCTTTTGTCCACTTTCAGCCAGATGTCTTCGAGGGGAGCGTCTGTGTGAAGGTAAAAGTATGAGCTTCAGATATTTTGATCTGATGGATAAGCTTGGATCGGAGGGACGACATACGGAGAGCAGCAGTTTCTGCTCTGAAAGCCATGAGACTCGGCATGTTGGAGATCAGGAATAGTAAGAGAACATTGAGCTCGGTATGTTTTTGTCTTCAAACCAAACTTGAGTCTTCAGCCGACAAAGTTTAAATCCCGTCTGGCTAGCGTGTCTCCCATTATGTTTACACATTAGGTCAATAGACAGAGAAGACAGTCTTTTGTGGCTGTTCGAACACATGAGCGTCTACACTTCGAAAGCAATCTGGTTAAATGTGTTTTCGACTACATCTAGAAGTGGAAAAAGTTTGCACCCGATTGACCAAAACGCATCTTAATACCAGGTGTACGCCGGGTCTTAGACATAAAGAGACTAGGACACACTGATATTAAAGTCACTATGAAATCAAAATTGATTGACGAGGGTAACCTGTCACTCACATCAGATCCACCAATAGCAAACCACAACCATCCAATCAATTCCCCACAGACAAAATCAAGCCCCGCCCACATTTGTTCTTGTTCCAGAAACTTGGATATACGTCACAATAGCGAAGGAAAGACTCACGCATGTCTTTTCATTCACACCAACTTTAAAATTACTGTAATACACTATATGGTTTTACCTATAACACTTAAAATAAAATCAGACACTTTTAAGTGAGTTTAGGTATATAATAATGTACACTATGAAAAATGGACATTCATTTTGAGGTTTGCTACATTTAAATAGTGTTATTAAATGATTTAAATTATATAATTGCTGTAAAATATGCTGATATTATTAACATGCACAATAACCATTATTGTACTGATACATCATGCATCCACTGTCTAACTGATATGAGATGCGATGTTAACATTAACAATACTGTATGTCAGCCAATCAGATTTGGACAGGCAATTTCAACTAGTTTTTGTGTGTAATATGCATCAGACTGCCAGTTTCATATGCGCAAGCCAGTCTGTAACATATTTATGCTTCTGGTCTGCACACTGTAAACCCAAATATCTGAAGGGATCAATGTAAGCCGGCGGTAAAAAGACTGACAGCGCATTCCAAACGACTGCAAATAGCCTGGAGTAAACCCGGGTTTGAACCTGCAGTCCGCAAGACCTTTCACCGGTTTGGCGAAGCACAAATTTAGCCTGACACCTTTGATTTAAGAGCTCTCGCCTAAATGAAAAGGGTCCATAAAAGAGTGACACTTTAACATTGGCTGTGTTTGCAATGGAAGAATAGTTCAATGCTTACTATGCACTTCACATTCCTGACTATTTTTCTTTCAAAAAAAAAAAAATTTTTCAATTCAAATTTGGCTAATCTACAGGTGAAACTCGAAAAATTTTAATATCGTGCAAAAGTTCATTTATTTCAGTAATTCAACTTAAAAGGTGAAACTAATATATTATATAGACTCATTACATGCAAAGTGTACGGAAGCGTATTGCATTCACTTGAGGAAAAAAATCTACTCTGTTTTTCTGAATTAACGAGTTCTCAGAATTACGCGATAATTTTTCATGGAAAAAAGTTTTTGCTCCGTTTTTCTGAATTAATGACTTAATCTCAAAATTATGAGTAACTCAATTCATAAAAACAGTGAACAAAATGTTTTTCAAGAAAAAATTCTCATAATTCTGTGATATTAACTCGTTAATTCAGAAAAACAGTAGATTTTTTTCCTCAAGTGAATGCAATACGCTTCCGTAAAAGTGAGATATTTCAAGCCTTTATTTGTCATAATTTTGATGATTATGGCTTACGGCTTATGAAAACCCCAAAGTCAAAATTAGAATATTGTGAAAAGGTTTTCATAAACTCTAATCCATAATCATCAAAATTATAACAAATAAAGGCTTGAAATATCTCACTTTGCATGTAATGAGTCTATATAATATATTAGTTTCAGCTTTTAAGTTGATTTACTGAAATAAATGAACTTTTGCACGATATTCTAATTTTTCGAGTTTCACCTGTAGATCACCTGGGAACTCAGTGTGTAAAGACGACTATCTGCATAATGCACAAAACATATGAGAAATAATGTAGTGTGCAATTGAGAACCTAAACAGTTTCACAAAGGCTCCATAGAGATGTTCGCTGAGCTTATAGACTAGTCTGGAACTGGATATGGGCCGAAGCAGTTAAACGTGCATCAGCTGGTTTTGCAATTTAACAAATGTCCCAAAAACAGAGAATGGGCGACTTGAGGGGATTCGTGTCTGAGGTTTTGACTAGGTTGTTAGCCAATCCTCGGCTTGCTGACCATCAAAGCACAAAGCGGGATCTGTGTGAAGACTGAGAACTGGGAAAAGCCTCGGCTGGGCAGAACGGCTTCATGGAGAGGGAATGGTTTCATGCGGAGATCTATACATCTGCTTCTAAAAGCTGGAGCTCGAAACAGGGCTGCCGCAGTCCGTCACATCTTCCAGACACATAAAAACATAATACAAAATAAATATGTATACATTTTTTATTTATTTAAAATTAAATATAAATATTTAATTCTATTTTCAAATAAAAAAAATATGTAAACACTTTTTTTTATTGATTTGTGTTGACGATTACATGAAAGTATTTGATAGCATAACAAAAAAACGTGAATGAAAAGAGGTTAGTCAATTATATCATCTCTAAAAAGTTTAGGAACATTTTTTGCACAATCAACACGAGCTATATCAAACTAAAGCAAATATAGCAAGGACGCCTTATGGATCTGCTGAACTGAAATATCCAGATTTTTTTTTTAATAAATAACATTATGACAAAGATGAGAAGCGACAGAATCTTTTTTTTTTTTTACTTTGCATTTAAAAATATAACTAAGCTCTATACACTGAAAACATTTGGTGTTGGATCAGACGAGGGTATTAGACACCATGTTACGCTCTTCTACAAAGTGTTGATGTTGTTTTCAGGCTCTACTAGAACAGGTTTTCCTGCTTGAATGTTGATTATTCTCCTCATATTCTCCATTGTTGCGGCTCCTCTCTTCCCAGTCTGTCAGTAACGCTCTGTTTACTTCCTGTCTCTATGAAGCCCCTCCTTCTGAAAAGCACACTGTGCTCTGATTGGTCGGCTGGAGCAGTGTGTTGTGATTGGTCGAGCGCTTCGAGTGTGTTTGGGGAAAGTCCCGCCCCTTCCCATAACCGCCAGTTTAACACACTACTGACTAACTCAACCAGGCCCCGCCCCTTTATTCTGCGTATGAATTATTATAATGAGGAATATTGTGACGTGTTCGTTCCCGGAAGAAACTCAAGACTACAATGGAGGCGTTTCAGGAGTTCAGAAACACTGACACTGATATAGAGAAGAACTCAAACAGAATGCTTAGACACTAAAGAAAGTTTTAAACATAAAAAAAGCATTATATGTCCTCTTTAAAATCAAGCTTTAAACCCAACAGATTTAAAACTCCTCAAACAAGCAGGACTCTCCTCGGCCCGGAGGCATTTCGACATTACATGAGTTCTCCAAGAGCTGAAACCCAACGCTAAACCTCGTCCCCTGCAGTCATCTCACCGAAGTCAACCTTCAAATCTCCAAACATAACCGTTTCCATCTTAGAGTCTCATTTTAATGCTCAGGAACAGCATGCACACAGCAGCAGCGAGCCGAGTGTGTGTGTGTGTGTGTGTGTGTGTGTATCAGCGGATGCTGGCCTGTGTCGAGCGTAAACTCAGAAGCCACAGTATCCGCTGGGGAAAGCACTGTGTCTCTCACACACACACACACACACACACACACACACACACGTTTCACCCGACCACAGATTGATGGTAATTGATGAAGCTGACAGCTGGCCAGTGTCATGCTCTGAGGAGCTGCTAAAAGCTCGGGTGGGGGATCCAGGAGCACTCAAACACTGAGCAATTGTGTTAAGTGTGTGTGTGTGCGTGTCTGTCTGTGTGTGGGTGCGTGCAGGGTGTCTGTGTGTGTGTGTGTCTGTGTGTGTGTGTGTCTGTGTGTCTGTGTGTGTGTCTGTGTGTGTGTGTCTGTGTGTGTGTGTGTGTGTGTTAAGAGTGTCTGTGTGTGCGTGTGCGTTAAGGGTGTCTGTGTGTGTGTCTGTCTGTGTGTGTGTGTGTCTGTGTGTGTTTCTGTCTGTCTGTCTGTCTGTGTGTGTGTCTGTCTGTGTGTGTGTGTCTGTCTGTCTGTCTGTGTGTGTGTGTGTGTCTGTCTGTCTGTCTGTCTGTCTGTCTGTGTGTGTCTGTGTGTGTGTCTGTGTGTGTGTGTGTCTGTGTGTGTGTCTGTGTGTGTTTCTGTCTGTCTGTCTGTCTGTGTGTGTGTCTGTCTGTCTGTCTGTCTGTCTGTCTGTGTCTGTCTGTCTGTCTGTCTGTCTGTCTGTCTGTCTGTCTGTGTGTGTGTGTGTGTCTGTGTGTGTGTGTGTCTGTGTGTGTGTGTGTCTGTGTGTGTGTGTGTGTGTGTGTGTGTGTGTGTGTTAAGAGTGTCTGTGTGTGCGTGTGCGTTAAGGGTGTCTGTGTGTGTGTCTGTCTGTGTGTGTGTGTGTGTGTCTGTGTGTGTTTCTGTCTGTGTGTGTCTGTCTGTCTGTCTGTCTGTCTGTCTGTCTGTCTGTCTGTGTGTCTGTGTGTCTGTGTGTCTGTCTGTCTGTCTGTCTGTCTGTCTGTCTGTCTGTCTGTCTGTCTGTCTGTGTGTGTGTGTGTGTGTCAGTGGGTTTCAGGGTCGGGTTAGTGTAAGGGACAGAATATACAGTTTGTACAGTATAAAAACCATTAGGTCTATGGAGATTCCCCACAAAGATAGTGAACCAGACGTAAGTACGTGTGTGTGTGTGTGTGTGTGTGTGTGATGGACGAGTCTCAGGCGACAGTAGGATGGGACAGCTGTACGACTCTGGAAACCCCTGGAGTGTAAAGAGCCTCGTACAGAATGTTTTTTTCCCTCAACCTTTTTCAAAACCACATAAACCACACCAACCCTTTAACATCCACTCACACACATGGCACAGTATATTTACAGTCACGATATCCTGGTGAATTATAAAATGACACATTTTACATAGTTTTTGAGCAGATAATCATCATATTAGAGTGATTTCTGAAGGATCATGTGACACTGAAGACTGGAGTAATGATGCTGAACATTCAGCTTTGATCACAGGAATAAATTACACTTCACTGTATATTCACATAGAAAACAGATGATTTACAATGTAATAATATTTCCCTATTTTTACTGTATTGTAGATCAAATAAATGCAGCCTTGGTGAGCAGAAAAGCTTTTTTTTTTTTTATTATTATTATTATTATCGACCCTAAAGTTTTGAATAGTAGTGTATTTAATAAAACAGAAATTGGTATTGAAAATTATATAGCAAACATATGCACAAAACATATATGTATAATTAATTATAAATATTTAAATACCGGTAATTGAGGCATTTAGTTTTTATGGTTTTACTGTAAACCATTAATTGTTATTCCAAAAGAAAAATAATTTAAAAAATATAAAGGATAAAAGGAACAAGCTAAAAGTAAAACTGCACCAAGGCAGTTTTCTGCCTTCTCTCGTATCAATCTTTTAGTAAATATTATTTTTTGTTTCTTCATTTTTTTCCCTTCTCTCTCGCTCTCTCTCTCTCTCTCTCGCCCCCCAATTTGCTCTGGGTAAAAATGAAGACAGATGAAGCTAGTCTTGCCAGGCAAAGCCAATAGTTGCAGTGGAAATTGTGTTTGCTCAAATACAATTACGAACACCTTACACACATGCACAAATATTTTTCAAAGTCAGAAAAATGATTGCGTGCATGCGTCAGGTGTCGTCGGTTTTTACAGCGCTTCACTCGGTCATGTTTCTATTTTAGGACGCTTTACCAGGAAACCAACCACCAATACACTGACTGACTACATAAACACTTTCCCTTTCAATTCGCCATCGTCTAATACAAACTCATTTTCTGACACACACACACAAACACGCACACGCGCGCGCGCGCGCGTCTGTGTCTCTGAGGATTCTGGGCTGTTTGTGCGGGAGAAACACGCGGTCTGTAATTAATCACGGTAGATGTTTATGAGAGAGGAGTGGTGTGTTTCTACTGCACTGCACTGACAAGCTTCATTACCACCAGCTAAAGCATCTCACATTAATGAGACACACACACACACGTCTCCATAATGTGTGTTGCATCACCTATATGAACATGTTTTCACACATTAAGGACACATGTTATGCACACATTCAAAATATTAAAATGCATGGATACACACGCCATGGCTGCACAATATATTGAAACTCACAACACATTTGTGATCATTTCGCCGCTTGCTAGTTCAGACTGATCATTTCCCTTCCCAGTGACCTTACAGCAACTGGATCATCGAGAACTAAACCAGTCCGATCTGTGAACAAGCACTGGAAAGATCCGACTCAGAAGAATCACTCGTTCATGAATGTTTCTTCTCTCAGGAATACGCCAGGAAGATATAGACTGGGTGGACGTCAATATTTCCAATGAAAAATGACTTTGTTCGCACACAATATTATTGTCTATATAGGGGTTCTCTATAGAACTCTACGGTTCTGGACTCCATTTTAAAGAACACTTTATGCCAAAAAGGTCTTAAATGATAGCACAATAATTTCATGTTTAATGGGTTATTAATTTTTCCCTTCTGATAACGTGTTTACTTAATACAATTTAAAAATGATTAAAACAAAGTGAATGAATTAAAACTAAATCCATTAAATGATCCCATGATGGGAAAAGGTTCTATATATGAAGCGTCTGAAAAGTGTGTTTAGAAGATGTGTGTAAACCAGTGTTTGGCAACCCAGCACTGATTAAAAAACAACCCAGCAAATGGGTTAATGTGTAAAACCCAACCTGCTGGGTCAAAATAACCCAGCATGTGTTCTGTCCAATATTTACCCAGCGCTGGGTTGCCAAATAACCCAAATTTTGTTGTTTTTAACCCAGCATTTTTTTTTTTAGTGTAATTCAGTAACTTCGCTGATTTTTGCTCTGCCAATGGAAATCATTCTAAACAAAGCCACGGCAGAACCGATCTCACACGCTTAGTTCTGAACACTAGTACACTACTCGAACTACGCTTACCATATGATTGCATGGCAAAAAAAAAAAAAAAGAGTAGTACGTTAGTATGTGGTTCTGAGTTCAGCAACAGTATAGTATTAGTGTGTGTTTAAGAAGATCCATAGATCGTATGAATGCATTTAAAAATATTGTCATAATACAAAGCAAATCATTCAGCTTTGGAACATGCGAGCGAGTAAACAATGAAACAATTTCCATTTAAAGCTTAAAAGTTTCAGTTCATTCATTGTAACTGCATGGAAAAGAGCGACCAGAACAATTCTTCAAAGTTCTCAAGGGAATAAATAAAGTCATACAGGTTTGGACTAACATGAGGGTGAATAAATAAATAACAGTATTTTTATATTTTGAAGGAACTAATCCTTTAAGCTCAGCCAACCGATAACCACACACACACACACACACGCACGCTAATAACTTCTCCCTCAAATGCAGAAACCGTGTACAGCTCACTCTATCACACCAGCACAGAATGCAAGAAACGCTTGCCGGTTAACTTCAGGGAAATCAAACACACTCCCACTCACACGCCGACTCAAGTGCTGGAATCTGTGTACACAAGTACTAGATATCCATAGCAAATGACCCTCTCTCCTCAGACACACACACACTATCCTCTTAACTACACACTCATCGTATCTGTGACCCTGAACTGCGGGATCAGACGAATCTCTGCACCGGCGCGTACGAGACGTTCATATCAGAGAAGCGGTTCGTCTGGGTTGGAGTGATGACTCCAGTGAGACTGTACAAATCTTGACAAAGCACACACACACACACCGATGAGACTCTGCCTACGGTCGAGACTCCGTCATGACGTGCATCTGAACTCCCTGATCATTTATGTTTCTTGAGGATTATCGATGTTGCACATGTGTGTGTCAGACATGTGTGTGTCAGTCAGCATTAACTGCACTTTAGCAGAGAACTCATGGACCGTGAGTCAGGCATGATCTCAAAAACACAAGAGATGAATAACTTAATAAATACAAAATAATGGACGGACATTAGATGAGATTTGAGTTTTTTTTAAATGGAAAGACAGACAACAGTTTCGCCCAAAAATCATCATTTACTCAAACTTATGTTGTTCCAAACCTGTATGAGTTTCTGTGTTCTTCTGTCATTCAACATTTGATGATAGGCATTGACTGAAGACACGGGCTACGTCAACATCTGGTTTGTTTCATTGTTTACTCGCTCGCATGTTCCAAAGCTGAATGATTTGCTTTGTATTTTGACAATATTTTTAAATGCATTCATACGATCTATGGATCTTCTTAAACACACACTAATAGTATACTGTTGCTGAACTCAGAACCACATACTAACGTACTACTCTTTTTTTTTTTTGCCATGCAATCATATGGTAAGCGTAGTTCGAGTAGTGTACTAGTGTTCAGAACTAAGCGTGTGAGATCGGTTCTGCCGTGGCTTTGTTCAGAATGATTTCCATTGGCAGAGCAAAAATCAGCGAAGTTACTGAATTACACACAAAAAAAAATGCTGGGTTAAAAACAACCCAATTTGAGTTATTTGGCAACCCAGCGCTGAGTAAATATTGGACAGAACACATGCTGGGTTATTTTGACCCAGCAGTTGGGGTTTACACATTAACCCATTTTCTGGGTTGTTTTTAATCAGTGCTGGGTTGCCAAACACTGGTTTACACACTGGATCTTCTAAACACACTTTTTTAGTTTTCAGACGCTTCATATATAGAACCTTTTCCCATCATGGGATCATTTAATGGATTTAGTTTTAATTAATTCACTTTGTTTTAATCATTTTAAAATTTTATTAAGTAAACATACTTTATCAGAAGGGAAAAAAATAATAACCCATTAAACATGAAATTATTGTGCTATCATTTAAGACCTTTTTGGCATAAAGTGTTCTTTAAAATGGAGTCCAGAACCGTAGAGTTCTATAGAGAACCCCTATATAGACAATAATATTGTGTGCGAACAAGCAAAGACATTCTTTAAAATATCTCCTTATTTTGTGTTCAACAGAAGAAAAACTCATACAGGCTTAGAAACAACATGCGAGTGGGTAAATGACGACAATTTTCATGTTTGGGTGAACTATCCCTTTAATTATACCGTTTAAAAAATGCTGGGTTGTTTTAACCCAACTTTGGGTCAAATAAGGACAAACCCAGCCATTGGGTTACATTTTTAACCCAACATTTGGGTTTGTCCATATTTGACCCAAAGTTGGGTTAAACAACCCAGCATTTTTAGAGTGAGGTCATTATTCAAACATATTTAAACGCAGAAAGCCTTGATTGTCAAAGACATCTTTAAGACAACATCTAATCAAAATTGACTATTAATAAATATCTAAGTTTTAAAACATAAAAATTCTTGCTGCTACCACTAAGTCAATAATTATTTTCATGTTATGGTCAATTAAAATAAATAAAAAAAACGTGACATTAATATTATACAATTTTGTCTTTTAAAAAAAAAAAATCTAAACAAAAAATTCAAATCATTTATTTGATATGCTTTATATAAATTGAGGCTTCAGAACATCATGAAAGATGGATATATTTATTCTAAGATTTATTATGACATGCAAAAATAAGGGTGCAAAATTAACAAGCAATGAATATTTGATAGATTATTATTATCATATACAGCTTAATCCATTACAACCAAACAAAAAAAGTCTCTAAAGTCTCTAACCCAACATTATTCCCCAATTCATGTTCTGTTGTTTCACAGAAGTTGCGAATAAACCAATACTATTTCATGCTGTTTTGTCTTCGTTTCTCATAGTAAACCAACATATCGAATCACTATCCAAACAAACCTTGAGGCACGGCCTGCCTAAAACACAGAATCTCATTGGTTCCTCATGAACGCTGATCCAGGATCAGCCATGGTGTAAAAATACAGTCTCATTGATCTCTCTCGGACTCGAACTACAGAGGCATGTCTCCGAAACCTCTGACGGGCCGATGTTTTCCCAGAGTGACTCCTGACCCTCAAAGACTAGACCGGGCGAACGCCACCTGCTCCTCTGCGAACACACACACACTGCGGGACTGAGACACACACACACACACACTGCAGGACTGACACACACACACACACTACACACACTGCGGGACTCAGACACACACACAAACACACACACACACACTGCAGGACTGACACACACGCTCTACACACTGCAGGACTGACACACACACACACACACACACTACACACACACACACACACACACTACACACACACTACACACACTGCGGGACTGAGACACACACACACACTACACACACTGCGGGACTGAGACACACACACACACTGGAGGACTGACACACACGCTCTACACACTGCAGGACTGACACACACACACTCTACACACTGCAGGACTGACACACAGACACACACACTGCAGGACTGACACACAGACACACACTACACACTGCAGGACTGACACACAGACACACACACACACACTGCGGGACTGAGACACACACACACACACACACACACACACTGGAGGACTGACACACACGCTCTACACACTGCAGGACTGACACACACACTCTACACACTGCAGGACTGACACACAGACACACACTACACACTGCAGGACTGACACACACACACACACACTGCAGGACTGACACACAGACACACACTACACACTGCAGGACTGACACACAGACACACACTACACACTGCAGGACTGACACACAGACACACACTACACACTGCATGACTGACACACACTCTACACACTGCAGGACTGACACACACTACACACACTGCGGGACTGAGACACACACACACAGGAGGACTGACACACACACACACACACACACACACACACACACACACGCTCTCGTCTTATGAGCTCAAGAGCGCAGAGATGGTCATGCCTGTATATAACCATGGACTTGGTCTTTGTCAGCTCATCTGGATCTATAAGAAGCATTCGTGTTTCCTCATTTACACACACACACACACACACACACACACACACACACAGCGTTCTCCATACAGGAATTTATAAATAACTCTGCTTTAATATTGCATAGTATATCAATTGTGCAAATGATAACTACACAATGCTTTCACAGAAATATCTTCTAAAAAGACGTTTCACAGAAATCACTGAAAGCTAGCCAAAAATACAATTTAGATTCCCTTAACGGCAACACTTTCAAAACGTTCATGTATAAAGGAGAGATATCATGAAAATCTGACTTTCTCCGTGTGTAAGTGCTATAATCCAGTGCTTCCACCAACCCAGAACACGTGAAAGTGAAACCCAGTAACTTAGTTTAGGTGAGCCTTTCTCTGCAAGCATGTCAAAAAATAAGCCGATCAGATTTCGCTCCTCTTGTGACGTATGAAGAGGATCGTATTATATTACCGGCCCTTAATCTGCACGTTTACACACACCAGCCGACATTTGGCTTCGCGAGCGCCAACAGAGACCAGTTCTAACGCACTGGAGAAGATCCAGCAAAGCCTGAAACTGTTCTGTGGTTGAGCACAGACGACACTGAACACTATTGACCAGAACATGTCACCGCTGTCTTATAAACACCTCAGGAACTGTGGACACTTGTGGAAGAGTTCAACATGATGAGGAGATGATCAGTGTAACTCCACAACAACTACAGAAATGTCTCCACTAACATTCAGAAACGTGTAAAAGTGAAGCTCTCCCTGAGTCTCTCCGTAAGCCTGCACTCGCTGCTGGTTATTCCTGATTCTGGATCAGTGAGATTGGCCTGTGTGGTTATTGCAGGAGTCTCTGAAGCTCATGTAAAGGCTCCGCCCTCTTCTGAAGGGAGGCGGAGCAGAAGCTCATTTGCATTTAAAGGGACACACACAAACAGCACGTTTTGCTTTCACCAAAAAAGGAGCAAACTTGGACAAGATGATGATCTCTATCAGATCTGTAATGATCTGATTAATGATCTGAGGGGTATTTTGAGCTGAAATTTCACAGACATATTCTGGGGACATCATTGATTTATATTACATCTTGCGAAAAGGGGCATAATACGTCACCTTTAAAGCTTAAAAAATGCCATGACTAAATGAGAGACGCAAGAACGCTTCCACACAGAGAGAACAGTGTAAAGAACTGTTAAATGCTAGAAAGTAGTTTGAAAGAGATAGATGCCACTTTAATTGGCATAAAGCCTTGGTTTTAAGAAATGAAAGTTCAAACCGAGGCTAACCGAAACAATAGTAGTGGAACATTACCCAAGACAATAAAGCGATCCTCAGGGCGCTGTGAAACTGGATAAACCACATGAACCACACCACATACAGCACACAAACCACACACAGTCTCCTAAATCACTGCAACAAAGGAGCGAACAGATGTCAGACGCTCTGATGTTAAGAGCATCTGTGATAAAAATCCACGGGGCAACATTTTCCAACAATTAGTTTTCTCTGAAGTGCTTGTAATGTTTCTGCCACTAATAACAGCCATAATTTGGCTTTGCATAACCATTTTACACTATTCTTGTGATCCTTATAATTATTTGCACTCGTCTTTTGACATATATCGTGAGAAAAGGCTTCACAAACAAGAATAAATGTAGGGTGGAGATCATCAGAGAAGAGGGGAAGTTAATCTGATTCAAGATTACCAGGAACATCAATTTAAAAACAAATTATGATCTGCATGTACAAATCATTCATAATAAATACAGCGATATTCCTTAAAAAAAACAAGATTTGTCAATTTGTATTTCATAGTGACTTTAAACAAGCCTTTTTTTTTTGCTACTGTACCTTTAAGATTTCATGTAAATGACCCCTGTTTTGATTGGCTCTCTTCCAACATGCCAACAGTGTAGCTCACATCAAGTTTGGCCAAGTTGCTGAATTCTCAAGATATGCAAACATGGGCTGGTTATGCGGATAATGAGAGGGGAACAAAATAAAACCAATAAAACAACAAAAAAAATAACACCGATACATTTTTTTAAAAATATGACAGGCAAAATAAGAAGATTTGGGGACATCAACTGAGGCGGACAATTGATAAACCTTTCTTTCTGTGGAATAACATGCACACCTGAATCCTTTACAATAAGAGCAGCAACATTAAAAAGTAAAATGTATCAATAAATTCGATTATAATCACACTTTTGCTACTTTTAAGCTAATTTAACCCACACATTAGCTTTTTTGTAAAAAGAAAAAGAAACAAATAGATGGCAACAAGTATATTCAAACTCACGAATGAATAACTTTTTAGAGAATCAAAGACGGGCAGATTAAAACTTAAATCAGTGGTTAGTTACTGACTGTTGTTCATATGAAGATAATTGTCAGTAAAGTTAACAAAAATAAATGAATTAAATATTTTGTATTTCTATGTCTTTAATAGTTAAGGCTGATTATTGGAGTGCATTAACACCAGCTCTAAATGTACCGTGAAGAGTTTAATAATCTTTTGAGTTTGAAACCCACTGAATTAGCAGAACAATTTAATTCTCCTTGTTTTCTGACAGTAACACTTAATAATAACCGCACGCTATTCATTAGTAAACCGTTAATTCATCATTTATAAAGCATTAATAAAATGAATAAGCAGTTTATAAATACAGCTACACAAGCTTTATTATTGATATTTAAAAGCATATATAATGTGTTCAATTTATTTTCATACTTTATTAATGATCAATTTATCATTTCTAAATAAAGTATTGCATTAACCAGTTATTTAGGAGCTGTCAGTTGCAGGGTAGTTGTGTCAGCATTGCGATTCTCTTAGTTTGTACACATATATACTCTTTAAATGGACGTATTCACGTTTAAAAACAATTTAAACAACGTATTATTCAATGCATTACTTCTATATAGATTATATATTAAGTTGCTCAAGCAAGTGGTAACATATTTAACCATGTACTTATATTAAAATAGCAAACATTTTAAAATAAAAACTTTAAATTATCTAAAAGAAAAGGTGTGAGTCTGCTGATTTTGTCAATTTTAATCTTTATACAACCGTTTACTAATGCTTAATAGCGTTCAGTTATTATAAAGTGATGGTTCAGGGTCATCCAAATAGTCAAATAGAAAAATCCTGTTTCCAAGATATATCCCCTTTAAACCAACGAGCGAACCATGACACACATCCAATTGTTATGTACGTCAGCATCTCGAAATCCTTCCCAATGCACACACACACACACACACACACACACACGCATTCCACAGTCTATTCAGCTCTTGACAAATCAGAGTACGTTCAACACGGCCGCTGAAAAACACAAGGCCATTCAAATGTCACTCAGTGCGAGAAGACTCACTCATTTACATATCTACAGCTCTTTACATAAAGATGCCCATCGAGACCTCGCGAGTCTTGCTTTCCCCCCTCAGGATCCATCCAGTGCCATCAGAAAACAAGCTGGCTTTCCTCTAATGCATCCGCTACAACAACAGGAGATAAACAACTACACAAGGTCGAGGGAGAAGATGCCAAGCTTTCCGGTACGGAAGTATGAGAGGTGTAATCTAGAGATGCACCGATTACAATTTTCTAGGCCGATCCCGATTCCGATTTTTCCTTGAGTTTGACCTGCCGATACCGATTTTAGCCGATTCCGATTTTATTTTTTCAAACCACTTTACAGCACACACAAATATTTATTTTCTATCTTCTCTTTAATAGAACATTTTGCATGGAAAATTTTTTGAACAGATACTCGCTATAAAATAGAACTATATAAATGACTCCTAGTGTGGGAAATTCTCACACATCTAAAGTGCAGTGTTATGGAAGAACCATTTCCTTTTCACATCCAATATCCAATAAAATTTGTTTTATATATTTAGCAAACTAAACTTCTGTATGAAAACAGTTAATGGCAATAAAATAACATATAAATAACAAATAAAAATTCAATAAATATAGCCTTGCAGTATAAAGATATTTATCTCTCTCTCTCTCACACACACACACACACACACACACACACACACACACACACACACACACACACACACACACACACACACACACACACAGGCCTATTGCAATCACTTGTTGTATATCAATGGCAAGTTATATTTCTCAAGCAGTTCTTCTCTCATCTGACACATGTCCAGCCAAGCTAAACAGGACAAGTGGAGCATGTGCAGGGAAACAATTAAATAATAATAAAAACAAGTTTAAATGGGTACATTTTCTATAAATATTTTTGAGTCTTTCTTTGACATAGCCTACTTCAGTTCTTGTTAAAACACACCAGACATGCAAAATCTTCACATTTTGGGCAGTTTTTGGATGAAATCATATTTATTTTGTCCATCAAAAGTGTGCTTTCACTTAAATTGAGCGCAGCAAAAATAGATTCGGCACGACGGCACCGAAACCCACGCTTCACTGTTGCTCACGCGCGGCTCCTGCTCGCCGCTCACGCGCTGCTCCGGCTCCCGGTGTGAATGCACTCACTGATTAACATGCACGCCGAACAAAAAGGTTTCCTACATGTGCGCGTTCCGTGTACACGTGTGATTCTGATGTTGCGCGTTGTTAATCATGCGGCGCCCAAGTGCATTTGACCAGCATAAAATCGGATTATGTCAGACTGACCGGCCGGTTGCCGATCATGGCCGATCACGTGAAAACCGGCCGATTCCGGTCACCAGCCGATCAATCGGTGCATCTCTAGTGTAATCTGAAGGACGAAAGAGGAGTTTCAAGAGGTGAGAGGACAGAAAGTCCAGACTTTCTGTAGAGATGCATTCAAGGAGAGAGAAAGAGAAATACAAGTGGAAATCGTAAAACTACCCAACAAAAACATGCCTTAGAATAAAGCGACTATGAGCTACTTTTAGAAATCCTAGACCCGTCACGCTCATGAATTTTGTGCTGACGTATAATTGTCATTCAAATAAATGCTATAATGCTGTGAAAATTTGTATTTACTTACATAACACAACATATAACACAATAACAACATAACACAATATAACATAAAACAGCATAACACAACATACAAAACATAACACACACAACGTCAACAACACATAATATAACAATTACATAATATAACACCACAACATTACATAATATAATGTATAACACAACATAAAACGTAACAATGTATAACAAACAACACAACACATAATAGAACATCATATAATAACAACATAACACGACATAAAACGTAACATAACGTATAATATAACATAACATGTTATATGTTGTTCTGTTCTGTTATATGTTATAAGATATAACATAAGACTATATTTCTGTACTTTACAACAGTGTTTTTTTATATTCTTTGGCGAAATATGATGTATATGTAAAAAAATAAGCTGCACAAATATTGCGGATATCTCAAATGTTTTGCTCAATCGCGCCAGGCCTACACTAGACTACACAAACATACGAGCTCGCCTAAAAGACAGGGTCTGGCCTTTGCCATGTTTGTGCTTTCCTGCAGAGGAGATGTCCAACAGCGCCAGGGACATTTCCAAAGGCAGAGGGGTCAATGCTGCGGTCGAGAGGACCAGACACACACACACACACACACACATCCACAGGGGGCAGACCCGCAACGACACACACACGGCCTCACGCCTGCTGAGCAGCCAAAGTACGAACTTACACACACATCTGAGACACCTCAACAGATTCATACTGGTTTACAGCCAAGCTATTTCATGCTCCAATCTCAGAAGTGCCAAAATTTGAAGTTATTTTTCTATTATTACTCTCTGGAGTGTTTTTCATATTCTTCTTTTGGAACTATAGTTTCATCGCTCCACCAAAACAAAACATTAAGGACTAAATCTGGATTGCTAATGAAAAGATCACAGGCTCAAAAATAAGGCTATTGTTCTTCTTGCAAGTCGTTTTTACTTTACCTGACATCTTTTTCACTAGCCAAATTGCAAAATGCTTCTTTTTATATAAAAAATAAATAAAAATACCACAATCTGGCAAATGGTACATGCAACTCGTGCAATTTATAAACACTTTTTCTGGGGAAATGATAGACAATGCAAAACCGTACTGATTGATTTGACACATTCTTACTGCTGGTTCAAGACTATCACAAGCCAGTCTTGTTGAGTTTTACCTTTGTTGAAGATCATCCTCGTGACAAAGCAGTAGAATTTGCAACAACAATGCAGAACAAATCACTAAAAAACAATCAGTTTCAATCAGTAAAGAATAGAAAGAATGTATTGCAAAAACATGCAAAATGTTCCTGTCAATGAGTTTTTCCTTTATCATCAACACCTGCATCAACAACAGCCCATGAAAAGCATTAACTGATTGTGAAGGATGTCCGATTCCTGTGCTGTCCATCTTGATCTAGTCTGCACCGGATCAGCAGGGAACTTCCAGCACAGCCAGCAAGGAATCCGATCACAGCATCCGAGAGAAAATAAAACAATCAGTTTGGGTTTTCTCCATCCTTGTAGGGAGGAAGAAAGTGAGGAGAATTGTGCTAGCGGGCTGATGAAAGAAAGAGGTGGAGCCGAACCGATTTCCAATATGCCGCAACTCAACTGAGTGCATTCTTGTACGTATACAGAGAACCACATGGTGACACACACTCATAAGGATGCTAATCTTTACCAGATCTCCTGGGATTCGCCGGAATACCTGCAGAGCTACAAACACACTTCACATAACGAGACCCCAAAAACTTCCCTCTGCGATGGCTCCTAATGAGGCTCAGTGGGACTGGAAATCTCGTCCCATGATTCGGCTGAGACTCCTATAACCTGCCTGTTCACCAGATGGGCTACAGAACCCTAGAAGATCATGAAATTAAATAACTTCACCACCTGAGCCAAATGCTCTAGTCATTATGGAAGAACAGTCAAAGATGGCATACCCTAAACGTACTTGACAGGAACAAGGTAAAGCATTTTTGGCAGGTTTCCCAGAGTAAGACTCAATTTCAGCAGAAAATATATCCAAGTGTGTGGAGCGTAATTTATAAAGCTAGGAGCCTTAAAGTTGCTCGAGTGAAAACATTAAACAATTCCTCAAGAGTCAATAAGCATACACACAAAAACAAACATGGTGATGTATTTAGATGGTCTTCTCCTAACATTTTCCTCCTAAATCATGAGCCAAATGATACCCATGTAGAGATGATAGCCAAATTACTACGAGAGATCTAAAAATAGCATAAACTTGCATTAAATGGAAAATGTTTGCCAAATCACATAGACCTTGTATTGTTAGCATTTGCGCAAACAATCTACCAAATATGAAACCATTTCGTCTAGGGAAGTTCACTATAGACGCCTTTTAAAACGGCTGCGGTGACCATTTATTGACCACAGAGCATTGATACGATTGTTTCCCTCCCAGAGGGTGGAAGTTTAATAAGATCTGATCATCACTTTCACTTCATCACTTCAGAGAAAACAGAACTCATTATGAACAGTATCCATCTTTCACTTCCTAAAACTTTCCCAGGTTTAATCAAATTTGCAGAGTAAATAACAGGAGAGTCAAAGTTCAATGGATTGTTTTTCTAAAGGGTTTTGGGACAGGCAATGACAAAGCAGCCATCTCAAAAACATTGCTTTGATTTAGCTACTTTAATGATGGTTTATCAGACTACTAAATTTATTTTAGCACTGCTAAACTTTTAAAGAAACTCGTGATGATTGACAGTGATAACCATCACAACATTTCAGTGTCCTACAGGCATGGCTGTAAATAGTTTAAATCTTTTGGTGCAAGCTATTTTTGACTAAATTAGCATTTGGATTCAAAGATGTAGTGACTTAATGACTGTTTATCAGACCACTAATTGGCTTATATTAACACTGTTAAACTTGCAAAAACAAATTCAGTTCTGTGGCGGTGTAAACAAGAAACAGTCGCTAACGTTTTAAACCCTTTGGCTATTTTTGGACAAAACATTTGAAACTAGACATGTAGCTTTGACTTGGCTGTTTATCAGACTACTAATTAACTTAAGTTAATTTCAATAACCTCTTAAAGGTTGACACTTGCTTCAGTGTGTCGCAGGCGTAACGCGAGTACTAATAGTTTAACCCTTAAGGTGCCTGATATTTTTACCCAAACTATCATTAGCACCTTGTTATTGTTAATCAACTACTATTGACAGAGGCAATCTCTGGACCATAATGCATGATTTGGCAGGTTGGAGCAATTACTGGTATCAACTATCTGTTCAGTTCGGTTCCATATACTGGTAAATGCAAATCTGGTTGCCACTAATCAAATGTTTAAGGGGTAAATTTGGTTGCAGAATTTAGTAGTCTACTCAACATATGATCCTTTTTAATGTTTTCCTAATGTATCTTGTTTGTGAAGATGGCCAATCAGAATACTTTGGGCTTTCGAAAGGAGGGGCTTCGTAGGAAGTCGAAAGTCAATCCGAGCATTTCAGACAGACTGGGAATAGAGGTGCTGCAATAATTTACAGTATGTGAAAAATAATGAAGATTAAAGCATGTTAACCTATTCTATTACACTCAAAATCGAGAACAATTAACTTTTAAAATAGAATCATATGACGCCTACAAAACTTATACTATACAGAACGGTACTCAAAGGGGTTAAAGTCCCCCTGTAGTCATAAATTATATCACTTAAAACTCATCTTTGATCACCAAAATTACATATTTAAAAGTTTTTTCCTTGAAAAAAAATTCTTCATGTCTTAAAATATCCTGCATGTAACTCGACACCCTTGCCTCATTTAGTATGCACGGTTCTATTAATATATGCAAATGAGCCCCGCCTCCACTCACTCAGCTCAGAGATCCACTGGTTGACGATCACACGTTGATCTGATTGGTTACAAGGTCGTTTGTGACGTCAGAAACACCAGCGATTTCAAACCGTGTTTTTGAGACTGTCTTTGGTTCACTGCAGTTTTAAGCAGAAAATCCTCGGCAATGCTGTCGACTTATGAACTTGCACATGGTTTGTCTTATTAAAAACACCACATAGACAACATTAATAGCTTAATTTTCATCGCAGGGGGACTTTAAGGATTTTCCCCCGCAACAAGGTCCTACAAGGACATCGTGCACTTCACTGATTCCCACCTAGATCATTTTCCTCTCCACTATGTGTCTTAGATTGAAAGTTGAGACATTGCTACCATTTCCAGTCAGAACAGAAGGATCTTCCAGCACTTCAGCTTTCGGAATCACAGACAGTGGTATTGGCTATAGGGCTGATTAATGGGCAAGTAGCAAGAAGTGGGGAAAAGTGCATCTCCCCTACTCTTTCTCCCTCGCCCCACTCCCAAGAATCTACAGCCTGTCGAGAGCTCTTCACAACACAATGCAGCAAATGCAGTCCAGAGGCTAAGAAAAGCCTGATTAGGACTTTCCCCTTTTCCTTTTTTTCCCTGCAAGCTTTTGTGCTCCGATCCAGGGGGAGGCCACAACGGCACTGGCTTGGCATTGCAAATCTTTTCCTGGGCATTGATAGACGTCGCTGTGCTGGAACGTTCCCTCACAGCAGCTCGATCTCTGCAGATTTGGCACAATTGCCTCTCCTCCCTGTGAGGTTGGGCCCTTCATTTCCTTTCATTAAAGCCCCCCGGTTAAAACGTTAATAAAGGCAGTGTCTAATTACAGAAGCACGTCTCCACGGCTCTATAGAAAATCTTCAGACTAATGCCACTTTCCCCCCCGTTCTCCTTTTGCTTTATTGATTTTTCTGGAGAGCTGGATTGGTTTTGTTCTTGCCTTCTCTGTTACGGTGAATGCTGAAACTCCGGAGGTGGGTGGAGAGACCAAGTCCTGATATATTCTGAATCACTTGTATTTGGCAACCGCGATGATGGACGCTGGCCAAACTGTCCGTGACTGGGGAATTGTGAAGCCAATTTGTACAACGGTGATATGCAGATGCCTTTTGTAGAGATCCCAATAAAAACAGACTTGGAGGAACAAATAACCTACTACCTTAGACTTCAGTTGAATATTTCTGAGGGAAGATGGAGCCCAATCTCAAATCTATATTCTAAAAAGTGTTGCACTTCTTTAACTTCGCAGTACTACTTAAAGATATTGACGTTAATCACAATAAGCCGCGGACATGTGTAACTATATCCATGCATTCATTCTTAAAGGGACATCAGCCTCATAAAATGTTGCCATAAATTTCATTAATCTTAGTAAAAAAAACATTTTTTAGCTTTAATATGAATCACTTATTTTTTCTACTGTATTTGTCCTGTTGTGTGTAATTTTTTTGTTCCCATTTAAAATTCTGCCTTGCTGTAGTACAGTGTATAATGATTGTAATGATGTGCGTAATGATTGTAGTCAGCTTAAAGGGCATTTGTTTTTTAATATTGGGTTGACTAAAATGGGAAGAAAAACTAAATCAATTTCAAGGTTCACATTTAATTCAGTAGGATTATTTTGTCCTTCTAAACCTATCAAAGGGTCTATCCCAGTCAAACAAGAAAAGTAACACAAAACTGTCAACTACAATCAAATCTATGCACATATCGAAGAATCGAACCATGAGGTACCAAAAGATTCCCATCCCTAATACACATCTATAATTCTGGCGAGGTAGTGGTTCGCTTCGGTGCTTGATTTGCTTAACTTGCCCGTAAGAAGATTGTTTGCCTAGTTGGATGCTTCGCTTTCCTCCATTTGCTAAATCGTGAGCTTGGTAAACTGAGGCTACACTGCTCTAGTTTCCGGCTATTGCCTTCCTAGCTGTTTATTTTAAGTGAAGGTCCCTTTTAAACCAATTCTGCTGACTTGGCTTTTCATTCCCGCTGTCAAGATTCACAGGATAAATGGGTCCCCTGATGAGGTGTTGCTCACAGCAGCTGCCCAACACACGTCTAACTAGCATACGTCTCCGTTTTGTATCTCTCCGGGTCACAAGCAATGCCACTCCGGATCCAGTCGACGGAGCACCTACAATAACCGTAGTGCAACTCACTCATGTGCTAAATTACAGTCACAAATGGACTCCTTCCACCTTTGAGCCTGACATTTTCTTCCTGCTATTCAGCTTTTCACCAACAGTTCCGGGCTTTTCCTGGAACATAATTGTATTCACTGAGTCAGCCTTCTGAAAAGAAGACGTTTAAAAGGTAGAAATTGAGGTAGGTGGAAAAAGTTGAACCTGTAGCAGTTCTGACAATGCCATTAGAGAAGCGAGCTCCTGCTATCCTCTCGTGTATCTCATAATGAAGTTCTCCGGGTTGCCACGTATCCTCTAAGGCGAACAGCATAATTAAAGTTCTCTTCTCCGATCCCAGACACGGCAGAGGTTCGGGTCCTTTCCCAGGTGCATTGACTTAGAGGAATGCAATGGGTGGGCGTCAATGTTTTTGCTGAATAACGCCCTTGAGGCAAAACCCAGCTTGTGCTCTTCAGTTCACAGAGGACACTCAGACGCTGGAAGAAATGCAATACAACATTCTTCGCCGAGAGGGTAATGGCCGCCTCAGAGGCACGGCTGTCTGCCGAGTAAGTTGACCTGAGCGTGATCTGATCCTTTCTCGCAGTCGTGTGTGATTTACGGCTGTGCCCAGGGCACTAAAGGTACTGAAAAAGCTGTAAAGTCTGCCATCTGCAATATGAAAGGGATTTACCAGGTAAGTAAACGGCAGAATGTCACCTTGATAAGCCGGGGTGTTTGCAGTCATCTTTCCATTCCTTTTTTCCATATGGAAATTTTTTAGGGCTGCCCCCGACCATGAGGTGTTCATTTAAGCCATTAGTCGCACGTTTTGGATATTTTAATTATTAATAATATACCGGAGGGGGGTGGGGGAGGGTCGGTTATTATATGTAACATTGTTTTACAGTACAGAGAAAGGGATGCACCAATATGAACATTTTAGCTGATACCGATAACTCTTTATATTTGAAAGCCGATAACCGATATATTGGTCAATAAATCTAAATCCGAAAATTTATATAACTTTTGAGAGCCTGATTTCAAAAACAAAAGTCTCACCATTAAAATCTATGTCCCAAACACACAATTATAATGTTCTCATAATTTTATGTAGCCGATATGACAGACTTGTGCTGCACATGTGGCTCTTTACTGTATTTTCCCTTTTTCCAATTATATTTCAAGCAATTTAAAACCATAGCAACATGTGTTGCTTGGCAACCTCTTTGGAACTACATTGCTTGGCGGAGGAATACATGTGTTATAACATTATATTTTTTTGCTGCTGGTGTTGATTTTATGAAAAAAATCTATATTAAAATGAATATTTTTATGTAGTAACCGTTTTATAAAAGCAATAAGCCGCGCGAAGCCGTGTTTTACAGTGAATTAGAACAGCTAAGGGGTGTTCGGCACGACGCGGAGCTTAGCTTATGGCTTATTGCTTTATTATTCATCGGCTTTAATATATTGGCCAAATTTTCTTATTGGGCCAATATCGATAACATTAAAAATAAACATATATCGGCCGATACAGATATGGTGGCCGATATATTGTGCATCTCTAATTTAAAATATCAATAAAGTGCATGCGTAAAGTAATGATTACAAGTATATGAACAAGTTATGATTACGAACGTCGCAAAAAAACCTGAAAGGAACATTTTACTCTTACGGTGTTTTCTGAGTTTTGATGACACCGACTCGTCATCTCCGCAGTACACGCGCCTACAGAGAAATCCACATTAAGTTCAACTTTATGCATAAGTGCTGTACTAATTTAGCTTCCAGACCGCACGAACGCTTGGATATGCGCCTAATAATAGCGCACATTTATCTAGGTTAATGACGTTACAGCGAGCGGTCATGTAAAGTGTCTAACGTCAGGCTACTACTAACAGGTTTCAAATGATTAATCATGTTTGAGGTTGATGAATGATAGGCGAACGTTTGGATTTTCCTGCCCGACAATTACCAAGGACTGCGTGACTTTGCCACTTCAAACAACCAATTAAAACTTGGTCAACAAAGCTTCTTCTCATTTGAACTGGAACATTATTTATTGAACAACGATCTGCTGTGACCTACGCAATGCAAAAGAGCATCTTATTAACGCTTACACAGCACCAGGTGTTTTCTTTTCCCAGTTTGAACTGATTCTATAGGAGCATCAAGCTACTGACACCTTCAACAAGCTGGATGATTGACAGCGCACAAAAACCCACTGCGGTTATGATAAGGACAAGCAGGACCTGTCAATCATTGCCAGACACGCAGGAGACCACAGCAGTCAGACGGCTGTACGAAACCGTGTTACAGAAACCAGAGCACCATATTAAGACAAAAGGGAAGACTATTTTAAAACCTTAATTTTACTGCATAGCAAAAAACAAAACGCAGGAGCAGTGACTGTAAAAATGGCTGACAGGAGCATATTACAGAATTCTTTCAGTCCAAAATAAGTCTCATTTCTGCTTCAGTTGCTTAGTGACTAGAGCGTTATCCAAGTGCCATGATACCATGAGACTTTTCTTTAGAGAAGTGAGAAGACATTTCTATTAATTCACCGAATCCGTCGTTTTACTCTTGAGAATAATGCAACATGAAAAATCAATAAAGCACACTGTTAAATAAGATTCACTCTAGTGGTGAACTGAAAACAGTGGTGAAAATGTTATGAATTTATTATTCAGGCCTAGATGTGTGAAAAGATATGAGATCGCAGAGAAAAGTTTACACGCACAGACCTTTAAAGAAAACATATTTGCGAATTTCTGCACTTTCTTAAGAACTTTCTTTAAAAGATTAAAAGATTGATAAAATCAAAAAATTTATCAAATTAAAAGATTGATCAAATTAATGGATGAATGGACGGGAAACACAATTATGGGTGATGGTAATGGTATAGAAACAAAAAAATTACAGATGGATGGACGGATAGATAGAATATATATAGACAGAAAGAATATAACAGTAAATTGAAAAATGCTGTGAAAACCATTTTTTTCATCCATTTTTTTAGCGATTTTATAGATTAGTCGTTGCAACAACCCAAAAAAACATTTTATACACTTTATAAAGAAGGTTTTTCGAAATGGTACGCACTTTTTATCATTTTTTTTTTTTTGCGATTTTATAGATTAGTCGTTGCAACAACCCAAAAAATATATTATACACTTTATAAAGAAGGTTTTTCAAAATGGTATGCACATTTTTTCATTAGACATGATGTTCAAAATTGATCTGAGACAAATGGCGAATCCGAGACTCTTCCTGATCTCTTCATCTGACAGAACGAGAGAGAAAGGTCAGCATGATGACGAAAGAATTAAATGACTGAGACAGACGACGACTACATGACCTTATCGTCAGCTTTTCTTCAAAGAATTAGTGCCATATCTAAAGACTGAATCCGTTCAAGGTTTTTTTTTCCCCGGATCTCTGCAACAAAAAGGTTAATCCAAGAGGCAATTATATTTATTGGGCTTGGCCATCCATTAACGTGCACAAAATCAATGAATCAATAGCCTGTTTTCAGCTCCATCAACAAGCTTCTAATAGGGTCAACTTTACGAGAGGCTTCCGTTGAAAGGGTTTCGGCCTCGGCTAATGAAACACTAGAGAGCTTTTCTGCGGCGGAGAGATACACAAACTGCATCTTGAGCTCCTCTACATTAGAAACAACTGAATAATAAATGTTTGGCTTCTACTGTAGGCTTTCCTGTAGCTCAAACAGTCGAGCGCTGGCGCTTGCAACGCCAAGGTCATCGGTTCAATTCCCAGGGAAAGCAAGAACTGTTAGGAATGTAAATGTGTACCTTGAAATGCAATGCAAGTCGATTGGATAAAAGCGTCTGCCAAATGCATGTAAAACTTCAAAATACTGGTAACACTTTGCTTTACAGTGTTCTTGATGCATATGTTACATGCATTTACTATAGTAATAACAGTAAATTATGCATAATTACATGCAACTAACCCTAAACCAAACCCTAATTATACCCTAACCCTATAGTAATGTAGTTGCTTAATATTACTCAGTACTTAAATATATACTTCCATAACCAGAATGAAGACTTCAAATCATCATCCACATACCAAAACTGGTAAATTCAGACGGTTATCATTGTTTTGTGATCTTGAAAGCAAAAGCAGAGCCACATGTGTGGATGAAAGACAGAGTGGACATGCACGACAAAATTGTGAGGAAAAAAATATAAATAAAACACAGGTGCTGAATAATTCATCTTGTATTGCTGCCTGGGTTCCACATGAATGCTCTCAGCAACTTATGCTCTCGTCCGAAAGCACCAGGGAACCGAACGGCTGGAGTACATCAGAAAACCGGAGGGGAACATGGAGAACGGAGACACGGTGCACCGAAAAAATGTGTTGGATAACCATATAAACCACTCTCAGATTCAGCCCACACACAAGCTGGAAGTCCTGACCACATACATCTCTCCGCATTCGTTTCATATGAAGACGGGAAGGAATACAAGGATTCATAAAAGCTACGTAAACAATTACAGGATTCGGGGTTATGCTAGGTCAGGCTCGATGGAGGAAGAAATGGACTTTTCCATGTGCTAAAAGCATCCTATAAGTAATGTCTCAAAGTCTGATGCCAAGCTAAATGAACGTCATCATTAAACTGGGGAAGGGAAAAAAACATGTCCAAAGAAATACTGAAACTCTCTCCTATAAATCGATAGGGGTGGAAATTAATTTCTAATGCAGCCGGATTGTGCACTTCTCTGAACTGATACCAGCACACCAAACACAAGACAGAACTGACATTAGTATTTGAATGAAGGATAGTAGGAAATTAATTGAAACATCAAGAATAGCAAAAGAGAATGATAGGTAGATGGAGAGAACGACAGAAACGAAGATCGATGGATAGACAGATAGATAGAAAGAGACGAACCTGTATGTATTTCTAATGTACCGTTTTTATTTTAGCCCTATTTTCTTTTCCCTACTTGTCAGGCCGCCATTGCAAACAAGAACTTGTTCTTAATGACTTGCCTGTAAAAAATAAATAAATAGACAAAGAACAACAGAATGATATGATACATGACAAACAGACATAGACAGAAAGAATGATATAATGATTTATTTATCTATGCCATGTCAGCAACAAGGCTATTTTCATGGCGAAAACTGAAACAACAATTCATACAATTAACAAAAAACTACAAGACATTTCAGATTAAAGATAGAATGATATATGAAAGAATGATAGGAAAGAACGATGACGGACTGAATGATAGAATGTGACAAAGAACGATAGAATGATATAGACAGAATGATATATGAAAGCTAAATGAATAAATGTTAATGTACACTATCTTCTATTCTATATCTATTATCGTTATTAAAAAAACTACACGTCAAGCCAAGTCATCCTCATTTATAGACCAATTTCCAGCCGACGTCACAGTTACGTCATGGCACTAGCTGGTGGAGGCGGCAAATACAAACCAGCTCAGATTCGGCTACAAAATAAGGATGTTAAATTATTCTTCTTCTTATTATTAAATGTCTTGTGTTGTTAGGTGCAAGAATCAATGAAAAATTTATATGCTTTATCTGCAATTTTTTATTTCTAGAAAATATTCACCTCATTAAAATTGCACCGTAATGCCCCTCTTTACATTCAACATTGTCGTCTTTGCGCTGGCTAGGCAGAACTGCGGATCGTACACACAAGTCTTGCACATCACCATTCAGCACATAGTTATAGGCATCTAAAGATTTATATGCCCTCCATTTCTCTATCAGGTAGGTGTAGAAGTCAGGCCACTCAACCGGAGGTAGCTAGCGTTAACGTTAATCCTGTCAGATCCTCAATGAGTGTACCGGGTCAGCCAAACTGGTTCCGTCCGTTAAAATTAACTTTTGCAAATAACAATCGCGGTCCTGGACAGTGAGTGCCCTTGCACATTAAGATAAAATCAGATTTTCTCCAGTCATTGTTAAAAACAAGCTAACAAAACTTGCAGACTTTACGTTAGTGAAGCGGCCAGAGGGATCGTTCTGCCTCCACCTAAGCTCCGCCCACATAAAAACCTCACCATGTTTACCATCTGAAAATTGGTCTATATAGCGCTTTTAACAATGTAGATTGTTTCAAAGCAGCTTTACAGAGATAAACATATAATTTAAGATAACAGAGATTGGTTTGGTTTTATAGCGGTTATGTTATTTTCCAGCTAAAGTTAGTTTTGATTGATTCACTTCCGTTGAAATGATCATTTGTTATTAAATTAGGGACGGCTAAGACGACGGCGTTCTCTCTAAACAGACTTTGAACCTGTGATTAACGCTGATGGCGTTCACATGCGCATTAAGAACTGATTCTCTAGTTATGTGCGTTTGAATATATGTGCGCAGGTTTGTAATTCCATACAACCCATGCCTAAACAAACTACTTGTTAGTGATGTATGTCTCGAGACCGGTCTCTTGTCACGGCCTTGACGGTCTTTGGTCTTGTCTTGGTCTCGGACCTCTCGGTCTTGTCTATGTCTCGCTGTCTCAGTCCGACATGGTGGTCGGGGGATTTAGCAATACAATATTACAATAGCCACAACATATTGAAGCGCGCGTCCGAGTGAAGACAGTGCGGTGTGCGCGAGCCACACGAGAAAACGCCATATCCGCGCCAATGATCGCAGTGGCAACGAGCACTTTGATCACTTGATTTAAAAAACACATATCATGTACAGTTATTGATGTATTAATATTTTGTAAAACACATATCAGTGACATGATGGGTGATTTTGGGTAACTGCAGCACAACTGACAGATGACTTTGAGCGCACCGCCAACGGTGTGTGTGTGTGTGTGTAACCATAGCGACAAAACAACCAACTTTCGGATCCTGCACTTAAGCTTATAATTTAGTTTTTAAAAATATTTATGTATTTAAAAGTTGCAGAATGGATTCATTTGGAGACTTCGAAATCGGCAGAGATAGGCAGGCAATGCAAAACAAAATCTTACAAGTTATTGTTTAGCTTCAACACTAGACTGTTTTTTGGTCTCGGTCTTGGACTTGACTTGGTCTTGGTCTCGATATACCCTCTGGTCTTGGTAGTGTCTTGGTCTCGGTTTAGGCGGTCTTGACTACAAGTCTACTACTTATCTTGCCTATAAATTTTGATACAGAATTACACGTACTGCGTTAGACTAAACTGGGAAGGGTCACAGCACTTGCATATTGTTGTCCTATTGTTAGTTTCACTGCTTCTATTGCTCTCATGTGTAAGTCGCTTTGGATAAAACCATCTGCTAAAAGAAGACAGACAGACGTACTTTAAATTACAATTCAGTAAACTTCTCGTCATGTTGAGGAACCTTTACTCTGGAAGCTCAACTCTTAGTTTATTACTACAGTCTAAAGACAAAGCTGTGCCCAACAGCACGTCATCATCGCTACAGATGCAACTACTTTTAAAACGGCGTCTTATGTATTTTGTGGGCAAACATGTGGACGCTGACAGCCATCATCACTGCGACTGAACGCGCAGGAGGAAGAACAGCGACGCAACATGCGCCAGATTTACAGCAAAGGCCTTTTTGCTTTGATGCCGCGAACGATGCTAATCCAGACGCGGAGCAAAGACGACACGGGTTAAAAATACAAAAACACATGCATCCCCTCCATGAAGCCCTGCACACACGGCTCACCCAGAGCTTATGCTAAAGCGCACTTTTGCTTTGAGGCAGACGATAACAAAGAAAGTCTCAGATCAAATTCTGCCTGATGGGAAGCCAAAGTAGGAGATCAGGATCCTGGAAGAGAAGAACCAGCAGCTGCTTCACCACAACACCTGTGCACGCCATCGGCTCCACGATACTGTGTGTGTTGTGCAAACACTGAACAAATACAAGCAACTCGCGCTCAAACTGACTTTTTAAAACATGCAATGATAGTTATGATGATAATTGCAAGGTTTAAGTTATGTTAGCATTCGCTTTTAGTCCGTGCTGAGGCGCAAAATCAACTATTATATTCATTATTGACCTTGCCCTCTTACATGTAGTGAAAAATAAATCGCAGAGGAACATTAATCTGGACTGGAAATAAATTACCCCTCTTTTTATACAAGACAGTCAAGGTCAGCATGACCAAATACATAATTTATGGATCATTATACAGCTGGCTTTATGTGATCCCTAATATCTCATCCATTTAGGCTAGGAATTCTTATGTTTTGAAACAAATTAATTCAGATTTCAGACAAGTTAGGCCTTGAGTTAACTGTGATTATTGTAATTTTTAAATTCCCAAATGACGTTTTGCACTTAAATGAAATTAGAATACCATTGTCTCAATTTACATTACGTTCCCACAACCCGCCAAAACAAAAGTTCAGTTTACCTTGAAGATAACTAAGTGAACTAAGACTAAAGTAGGACAAAAGAGATACAAATATTTAAATAAATAAAAAATGTAGTATTATTCATGTCATTCTACCCATATAGCCCTATAGAACATTATAAAGGCTTCTTTTTGATTATTTCAAGTGAAATTGCCTCTTAAAGTGTTATTCCGAAAGAGACGTGAAGAAAATGGATAATTACATTAATTATTGTTAGGACAATTAATCAGCAGCCAAAATGTCATTATCATGACTGTCCTAGAACAAGTAAAAAATCCATTTGGACATCTTAAATAAATAATAAAAGTGTTGAACCCTGCTCTGGTCAAAGCTCTGAATCATTTGAAAAGCTTTCTCTGCTACTTTGCAATCCTTGACATATTTATAGAACATGAAAAATGTTTAGAATTAAAGATTATAACCACTGACACCAAAAACCAAGGTCCTTCAATGACATCTACGTGAAAACCGATTTTCACTTCAAGGTCCTTTTATCTTTTCGACTAAGTCAAAGTGAAACTTCACCCCACATTCTCTATAAACAGTCACACGCGTGTTATCGGAGACCTTGGAGTGAGTTATAATTAAGCCATTACTTCCTGTGCAAGGAAAACTGCAAACTGCATCAATAAAGGTGTTAACCAAAGCTTGTCGCCACTATGCGAGGGTGTTATGTGTGATTGTGGTAGCTTAGATGTTGATTACCGGCTCAAGCAAGGCCAAAGAGAATTGGGTTCCTCCATCAAAATATAGGATTTGACCATTTTATCATCTATTACTAGGATCACTTAGTAAAGTAACAGCACATCTGTCCCTGTAGTCAATCATTTTATCCCTTAAAACTCATCTTTGATCACCAAAACGACACATTTAAATGTTTTTTCCTTGAAAAATAAATTCTTCACGCCTTAAAACATCTTGAATGTAACTCGACACCCTTGCCTCATTTAGTATACGCGGTTCGATGAATATGCAAATGAGCCCCGCCTCCACTCACTCACTCACTCACTCACTCACTCACTCACTCAGCTCAGAGATCCACTGGTTGACGATCACACGTTGATCTGATTGGTTACAAGGTCGTTTGTGACGTCAGAAACACCAGCGATTTCAGTGTTTTTGAGACTGTCTTTGGTTCACTGCAGTTTTAAGCAGGAAATACTCAGCAATGCTGTCGACTTATGAACTTACACACGGTGTGTCTTAAAGTGTATTAAAAACACCACATAGACAACATCAAAACCTTGATTTTCACCACAGGGGGACTTTAAAGTTTTAGTTCTGTTGAAGTTCAAACTTTTTCTCCTAGATGACATTTTGAAGAATGTTTTTGACCATACAATGGAAGTCAATGGGGTCCAAAACAACCATATTGGCTTCTATTGTATTGAAATGTTTTTTGGTGTCCAACAGGTTTGAGGGGGAGTAAATAATTAAAGTATTTACATTTTTGGGAATCTCCCTTCAACAAGCCACTCTGCTCACCAAACCATAAAGTATCAGGGACGCCACAAACAAGAGTCGCCAGCGTCTTTCTGTGGCCTTTTGTTTGATGCCTTCCAGAATTCAAAAGCCATGGCAGAAATCAGGCTTGTTTCACACTGTTGTGAATCCGAGTTGTAATGGGAATAACATGGGAAGTCTGAAGGGGGAGGGGACGTTGTTCCAGAGCTTTTGGCAGAGGAATGGGCTCCTGTGGGGGATGAGAAAGGCCTCGGTGTCAACAAGGCACAGGCTGCGAAGGAATCTGAGCAAACTTTTACACAAAGGATCCCCTCAGCGCCCGGGGGCAAGAGAACCGTTTCACTGGAGAGGTAGTCAAACCAAACCATAAAACGGCTTGGGCGAGAGCCATTAGATCAGCTCGCACTTAAACAAAACACTCTTTCTATAGCAGCCCCCAACTGTCCTATACAGTCTCCCGGTAGACTTGCATGTATGACACACACAAAAACCAATAGGATTTACGCAATTCCCCTTTAAATTCCTCTGAACAGGGATGAAAAGTGTTTGTTTTTGCTCCTTGCGGTCCGGACTGTGAGAGCGTTGTTTCAACACTTGGTGGAGTCCATGATACGACTAATAAAAGGCAACTGAAGTTGTAAAAACAATCGCTTTCTGATGAGCCAATCCTGATCTCTTGTGATTCAGTCAGACGACGATTCATGCTTCGGCTGAAATCGTGACGCACAATGTGCATTTAATCCTTTGAATATTTAATAATGCATTGTGTCATACATCATGTTTATCTCGCAATTCTGAGAAATAAAGTCAGAATTGCTAGATGTAAATTAGCAATTGTGAGATAAAAAGTCGCAATTATCTTATAAAATGTTTTATTCGGTGCCGAAACAAGCTCATAGAATCGAGATCTCGGTTTAAAACAAAAACAAATCCTGATTCTCAATTTATCCAGAATCAAGCAGATGTAATTTACAGCAAATTTTTTTTTTAAATCATCTGCGACTAAAACTGCTAAAAAAAAAACATTGCTATGGCTGTACAGCATTTTAACACTAAATAACACCTGCATTTCCGAATTTTGCAGGATGTTTTCATGCGTCCCAGAATGAGTGCGAAGCTGGATCTGACAGGTCTGACATCGAGGAAGAGTAGATTAATTATTTTAGCACTAAATTAACATGCACACTGCTGTGTGACGGCGTGTGAGTGATCTACAGACGGGAGTGCAAGAGCGTCTCCCCTGAGCTGGATTAAAGGCCATGCTAACACTCATGGCTAATGGTCACGGGGGAGTCCAGTTTCCTTAGAGCCCAACGACACCGACATCACGATTCCAGCTGATAAACAACTCAAGACTAAAATAAATACTCCTGTGTGAGGGAAACCATTTGTTATTCCTTTTTTTGTACACTACTGTTGAAACGTTGAAGAAATTAATAGTTTTGTTCAGCAAGGATGCATTAAAGTGACAGTAAAGAATATTCCTGAGCATGAAATCATCATATTAGAGTGATTTCTGAAGGATCATGTGACACTGAAGACTGGAGTAATGATGCTCAACATTCAGCTTTGATCACAGGAATAAATTACATTTTTATGGAAGCTTGTTTCCGCCACAGAATAAAAAAAATGTAATTGCGACATTTTATCTCACAATTCTGAAATTTTTTTCCTCACAATTGTGTAATACTAAATCGCCATTGAGGAAAAAAATCTGTATTTTTTTCCTTAGAATTGGTTTTAACTCGCAATTCTGACTTTATTTCTCAGAATTGCCAGATAAGTCGAGATGTAAACTCGCAATTGTGAGAAATCGCAATTATCTTTTAGCGGAAACAAGTTTCCATACATTTTACTATAGCTACTGTATATACGTATATATTCACATAGAAAACATTTTTTGTAATCAAAATAATACAATTAGACTTTTAATAGATAATAATAATAAAAAAATCTTAACAACCCCAAACTTTTGAACGGTAGTGTATATTAATATTGGGAGAAATTATCAAAATCTCTTACAGAGTCAGTCCGGAAGAGTTTATGAACACTTCAGATACACTTAGAAATCCCACTCAACTGTGAACCAATCAATGGCCTGTTTTGCAAATTCCTTTCAGTGAACATGTTTTCCTGGCGCCGCATGGAGAAGGAATGAAAGACGCTTTTCCGATTCTTAATCCCACTTATTAATTCATACTCTACAAGAGCTCATTGACAGGCTTTGGAAAAAACAATTTTTTTTGGGTGTTCTGTTTTTCTCAATTGCTGCCAGTTCAGGCTTGGACTAGATTTTAACATTCAAAACTTAACTTCAAAGCATGCTACTTGTTTCTCTCCAAGAGCTGGCTAGTTACACTTAGTTAGTAATAATTGACTTACACCAGTTTAGACTGCAACGGCCGTCTCCGAATCCGCCTGGTGGTCTTTTACTGTGTGGACGGAGGGAATATTCCCGTGTTAATCCCACTGGAAGTGGGTCAATGAGTCGGGGGGACGCGGATCCCAGACAGGGATGGACAAAACCCACACACACACACAAATACATATAGAAAACCTGCTGGGATAAGATCTGCGCCTCAACCTCTCCAATATTTAAATGAGTTTTAAATGATTAAAAACAATTAAATTACAGCAAAAACCTTCAAAGCTCATCTGTGAAGGAAACACTTCAAACTAAACACACAAATTACCTCTTCGCTTTAACATGCAATTTATCCAATGCTGTGATCAGATAAAGCCTGCCCAAGCACATTATGCACAGAAAATATATAATCAACTAACAGTAATTAAGCAGAACTCTATTCAGGCTAATTACCTCACATTAGCATTTGTCACACAAGCTCGGGCCACTACTTTATCTGACTGAGGTGAGATCATGAAAAATTTATGATTTATTATTAATATGACAAGACAACAGAAACAAATAACAAAAACAGTGGGATAGCGCAGATAGAAATACCTCATTTTAAACAAGTTAAATTACAGTGTTCACTACAGCCCTTCCATGAAAACAAACACTAATGTTATTGGTGCCACCATATCGGTGTCGGCCGATATGCGTTTATTTTTAATGTTATCGGCCTGATGAGGAAATTCAGCCGATATATTAAAGCCGATAAATAATGTATTTCCTTCAGCTGAGACACTTCATATGCGCACTGTTCGACATGAATTGCTTGAAATATGATTGAAATCACTTCAAAAAGGATTGATTAATCAATGCAACATGTGCAGTGCATGTCTATCATTTAGGCTACATAAAATTATAATAAAAACACCATTATAATTGTGTGTTCGGGACATGAATTTTAATGATGAGACTTTTGTTTTTGTAATCAGGCTCTCAAATTTGATAAAACTTTGGATTTAGATTTATCGGCCAATAATCGGTTATCGGCTTTGAAATATAAAGAATTATCGGTATCGGCCAATATTTTCATGCGTGTGCAT
Organism: Tiaroga cobitis; assembly: GCA_030578255.1. Lineage (NCBI taxonomy): Eukaryota > Metazoa > Chordata > Actinopteri > Cypriniformes > Leuciscidae > Tiaroga > Tiaroga cobitis. The sequence goes on along the minus strand of CM060609.1, from coordinate 1,707,302 downwards.
CCCTAACTAATGCAACTTCATCCTATTTACCAGTGTAGCGCTGACATTCAGCAGAAACCCATCCATCAAACTACAGGTGTGGAAACTGGTTTGTTATCTTTTGAGATCTTGGAATGATTAAAGAGGCTATAAACTGGAATAAGAGATTAAATATTAAATTAGGTCCTGGCGGTGTCCTTGAATGCCCTGGTGAGGAGAAGCTAAGGGACACAGTTAATGAAGTCTGAAGAATCTGGTTAGGTATTAAAGGAGAAACTAAAAAAAACACACGGATACTGTAAGGGAACAAATGTTGACATTGCAAATATTACCCTTCTATATCTATGCAGGGACTCATTTTCAAGGAAACAAGATTAGGACGGAAAAAAAAGAAAGTTTTAGACTATGACTGAGTCTAATAGCAGACTGAATATCGTTTGCAGCAAGGGTATTTGAAATCATTTCCTTCATCTGTATCAGATCAATGTGACAACTTCCACAAATCACACCGAGGCAGATTGGATTTCCTCCACTCGTCCAGCTGGGGAAGTGACCAGCGCTGTGCTTTTGTGACACGGTACTGAATGAATCTTTTGTTTAATAACGCTTGGCACTGCGGAGTTATTCCAGCTTGGTAAATTCCAAACAGTGGCATGGAGGAATTTCAATCGCTGGGCCAAGTCTCAAAGACGAGTCTGGCATGGACCAGTGGTGCCTGAAGCCATTGAGATGCAAGTCATTTTAAAAGCTGGAAAATCATGCAGGCTAAAAAATATTTCTGGGTACTTAGAGAAGCTTGTGACGTCGACCGGAGTGACTGCGGTTTCACCCACTGAGTGGCAAAAAGACTGAGTGGCATTGGTTTTCAGTGCCGCGAAAAAAACACAAAACGCATCTAAAACGGGAAAGAGGTTTGCGATTGACTGTACAATAGCTTTGACAAGAAATCTGAGGTGTATTTTTACAGACTGCCGAAAGCTACAACAGAGAAGCAAACGGATCGCTGCAATTCACAAACAACTGGCAGCGAAAGGTGGATTTGCAGTTATCATTGTGAATATGCTGAATTTAGGGGTAAAAATCATACCCTATATATTGTATTGTTACATATTGTATTGACAACTCATCAATTAAATATTTACCATCGTATATTCTGCATAATTCAATGTTTTTAAATAAAAACTATACAAGTTTTAGGGCTGGACGATATGATATATATATAATATAAGTGATCACTCGGAGTCGGATTTAGATCTACCTTTATTGTATTTATATGAAGTGTTCACAGGCAAATTGGCTTCATGTATTTTCTGTATCGAAATCAGGCTCATATAAATGTCAGGAAACCCGATTCCTGGCTGCATGTCAATATCCACGAATCACTGGATCTTTGGTAAGTTGTAGGGAACACTTTATCAAGTCCAAACTTTAGTTTAAACTGCTAATCGTTAATTTTCCCCATTAAATCCAGTCACTCAGCAGCTCTTCTGCCACTCAGCCCGACCGAGGGAGTGTGATCCTGTGATCAATGCATACACTCTATAACGCATGTATTTTTGAGACTGCCAAAGAAACATTGTCAAATTGCAAACACCAACAATAAACCAAATTAAAAAAAATTGCAGACCCGTCAAGCTGGGTCATTTTTGCATGGCTCAGCTCGCTCATGTTCCAAACAGCTGTTCTGCCCTACAGACACACACACATATACACACACACACCAATTAACAGCACCACATCCTGCTGAGAAGCACCTCGGCAGCATCATGGGAGGGAGAAACATGGTGCCAAAAATATCTGCACACCGACCAGCCTTAGAGCCATGACTAACCAGGAGTGAGTGGGATATAGAGCGCTGACTGAGTCTGAAATCCCATTAATGAGCACTCAGGCTGTTTTGAAGTGATATGCACCAGGTAATTACCCTCACAATGTATCAGTGAATTCTAACGGATTGTGATTCAATGTGCTTGACTATGCAATCCATCCATTTTAGAGATTGGCAACAGTTAAAAGTGGATTATTGATTAACTTCTATCCGCTTAATCAGAAATCGCGGCTAGCGTGACCGATCTACTTGTGAGCGTGTAAACATTTCAGGACAAAAAAAAAAAGATTCCAATTATGGTTTATTTACACTGGGTCAGCTTTCTAATTATGCAAGGTCGTAAGCCCGTTCTCTCTGCTGAGAGAGTGTTATATTTCGAGCATATGAGACGCGTCCAAACATATCCAGACTGGATTGCTAACTTGCTATTATATCTGAGATTTGGGTAAAATTCCTATGGTGGAGGTGTTTTACAATGAGTGCACTAGAGTTGGGATATTAAAAACAGCTCACAACTGTACCTGGAAATGTGTTGTCATGTCAAATGGCTTTCTAAAGCAATAAAAGTGTCGCAATCCGGTGTAAAAACACAGGTCTGCTGGTCTCCATGGCACGTGAAGCACTGCTTCAAAAATATTCAAGATGACAACTCACTGAAACAGCTTGTGTAAAAATGGCACATTGCTGGGTTAATTGGACAGCATGATGCTTTACAAAACATCTTTCAAGCGGCCCAGCCGTGTCCAACTGGTATTCTAAGTTATAATCACAACGGCAAGAAAGTGTAATTATGAAACAAGTGCATACTTAGTATTTATGTAATTATAGAGTAGACATCGCAAACAATAAAGTAAATTGTGACCCAGTTTGCAACGTAAAGGCAACTTTCCCATACAAAACTTTAACATTGAAACCAGTTTCCCAAAATTCCACATGCTTTTTTACTTTGTGTGCTTTATCTTGTTTTAAAAACGTTTTTTTAAAACCTCAGGTTAAGGCCACTTATGTCTCCGAGTTAAAAGGATACATCACCCAAAAATGAAAATTGTTATGACTTACTCTCCCTCAAATTGTTCCAAACCTTTATGAGTTTCTTTGTTCTGTTGAACACTAAAGATGATATTTAGAAGAATGTTGGTAATCAAACAGTTGATGGTAGCCATTAATAGGAAAAAAATGTAATGGAAGTCAATGGCTGCAAGTTACCTACATTCTTTAAAAAAAATCTTCCTTTTGTGTTCAACAAATTAAAGAAACTCATACAGGTTTGGAACAACTTAAGGATGAGCAAGTGATGACATTTTTTCTTTTTTGGGTGAACTATCCCTTTAAGCAAGGTTTCACATTTGGTATTTAAAAAACGTGGTTTACGCCGCAATCTGGGTCGGTACTAAAATGTCATAGAGAGTAGCTTAGCAGCAGACAACCAATCATTAAATGCATAGGTGTTTACCTAATTAAATATTCATGCGCTTTGTAACGCGGCAGATAGCCTACTTTCGCGCGCAGTAAAGTTTTAAACCGTTAAATCCGTTAGAACAATGACAACAACCAAAACAGACATAGGGCAAATGGCGACATTTTCACAGGTAAGCTATTAAGTTATTAGAACGGAGAACATAAAATTAATTGGATTAATAGACAATTCGTAGAATATTCATCCAGTCAATGTTACTGACCTCATACATTTTAAAATAAAAACGTTAAAACCTGACTAACCAGGAGAAATTTAAGTAACGTTATATTAGTAGCGTGAAACACGAAGTTTAACCCATTGCTAAGTGTAACAAACTAATTTTTGTTTAACTTCTAAGTTAAAAATTTAACTTCTAAGTTACATGTGGTAAAAAACAACAGTATTACGATTGACAGGGTAATTTCCTAAATATTGCGACCACATGAGAAAAACATAAATTTGAGGACTTACTTGTCATACTCGGCGTTGTCCTGGTCACATCGCGCGTCCTTGTGTTTCTGCCAGTCTTTGCCATGTTTGCAGGTGGTGAGAAGAACTACATCCTCCGCGTTATGAACATGATGCAAGGCATTCCTCGTGTCCGAGCCGATGCCGGTCAAATAGCGTTTCCCCTTAAATACCAACATATACTTTCTAAAAGGTGGAATGGTGTTGTATTTCAAGTACCCCCTGTCCCCTCCGGTCCTTGGGTGATCCTTGGAGAATAACGGGATGGATATGTCAAAGTTAGGTCTGAAGTTCTCCATACTGATGCTTGCTTTGGCCAGCATGGCCTGACCAATGTCAAAGCCCAAGTCTTCCGTATAGTCAGGCCATGTGCCCGAATACAAATTAAATATGAGGTGATTTCTACCATTGTTCCAAAGAGGCAAGCTCTGCACCTTGGTTTTGAGATTGTGCACGTACTGTGGCGATAATTGGTCTCGATCAAGAGTGTCCAAGCTCAGGACGAACAAACACGCTTGACCAGGGTCAGAAGTGTAAAACCTAGAGCCCTCGATGGTGGATAAAATGTTCTGGTAACTTTCCGAGATCTTCTCGCCCTTCTGCTGCGGATACACGTAGACTTTGAATCCGTTCCTTTGACATAGAGTGAAGTCGAAGCATGATTGCATGCGGCACCGTTTGCCCTTGTAAACGCTCGAGTTAACGTCTCTCTTCTGTCTGGGCGATATATGCACGTTATATTCCTCCGTGTCCGAATGGTCCCACGGGATGAAGTGTTGTAAGGGATCGGAAAAGTGCGGCCACGGTTGATCAGGACGATTATATCCATGTCGGCTCCTGGACCCCGTGGCCGCCGGACCCGGGACCGCCCCTCCTCCGAAGTAAAAGAGCAAAACTAGAAAGGCGCCAGTCAAGAGCGAGATCAGATATCGTTTTTTGGCCTGCATGTGTCCAGATCGCGGTGTTTGCAAATAAATCTCAAGTTTGTATCTCAGCAGAAGCAACCGCACCACCTCCTCCAGCTATAGTACCGCTCCGCCATCTTCCAGCCTGCGAGGATTTACAACTCTTCAGATTCCGATCAGCAAACAGCAAGCGATTGATCAAGCGCATGTGGGCGATTTTACATCGGGCTCCTCGATCTCCCTCGTCTGTCTAGTACTAGCGACATTTCACAGTGCAGCCATTACCTACAGCAAACGCACCGGTTTGGATAATTATAAACACACAATCAGGTATAAATACTCGCTGATTTCGTTTTCCCGCAGCGGATTAATAAAAACGCAACGAAACGCGTCGCACCGGAGAGTTGCGGCGGCACTGACTCATGGGGTCTTTGGAGAGCAGGGGGTCCCGTTGGAAAACATGCAAAGTCGTAAATAATAATTCAACGACCGAGGTTTATCTCCGATGCTTTGCGTTTCCAAACCACACGTCCAGGCTAAACTAAAGCGTAACTCCATGCATTCACCTCCGAAACAATAACACACACGGGGCAGATCACCGTAACCTCACGAATCCCTGCATTTCTCTTATTCCTGCGCTCTCCGTGGACCTTCACACACGCAAGAAGTGGATTTCCTCTTCACCAGGACACCGGCTCTGGAAAGCGACGTTTCCCGTTTAGCGGAAAAAAACAACTGGCGAGTTTCACAGGATGTTTCCTCAGCGAATAAAATCAACTGAGTTCCTTGATCCGCGAGTCCAAACACCTATTTGCTCAGTTGTTCCGATTGTTACTCTGTTACATTCCAATCCCGACACGACGCCAGTGTGCGTGACGTCACGTCATGGTGCATCGTGCGTTTTCATTGGAAAGAGCAACCGGATGGGGCGGGGCTTCTACAGCACCCATTCATTCCCAAAGCAGAGCTTCTCACAGAGTGTGGATTTGGACTAATAACCACCACACATTTAAAATGGAATAACTTTCTTTGAATGTAGATATTTTCTTTTAATTCAGCTTTCACTAAATCATTTTGCCCTATAATAACATTGCCACGTCAGAGCAGAGGATTCGTTCTTCAAATAGAACAGAGAGTTATTTCAATTACATTTAAAGATTTATGTTTGTTATATTGAAGGGTGGTGGGAGTGGATTTTGTTTTAAAAAAAAAATCTTTTTTTTACCTCTTGCTATATATGCTATTATTATTTCTATTACATTTCTACCTTAATTATGTGGTGATTAATTTTTTTCTTTGTGATGCTGATGTTATTAGAGTCATAAAAGCTTTATTTGCATGACTTATTATGTACAATATTGCCAATACAGTACTTGAAATAGACAAAACAGAAAATGAATATAGCTTAAAAAAGAAATGAAGTGAAATGAAGGGAAGCATAGGTGAAAGGAACCAGGTAAAATACAAAACACCCAAACACTAAACTGTGTTAAAGTTTTTATCTGACTAAATTAATTGGTGAAAATTATAAAAAAAATAAAATATTTACTGTGCAAAAAAAGTGTACAGACAAACAAAAAGCTAGCAGGAAAAAGCATGTTGACAAACTGAATAGAAAATACTGAAAATAAATATAGCTTAAAAAAGAAATGAAGTAAAATGAAGGAGAAAGGAGCCAGGGGAATAAAATAAAAAACTGCCAAAATGAATATACATATAACAAATGCTATGAACTGGGAGTGATGGATCAATAATAAATGATCATCACTGGTGCCGATTCTGCCTAATGAAATGTGTTTTTCATTGGTTTGGATATCTTGGAATAACTTTTGATATTGCCTAGAATAGATTAAACCCCCATTATAATGACTTAGTCATTATAACTAATTAATAAAATATAACAATCACTGATAACTCTCACCATTGCTGAACAAATGACTTATTCGCGGCTTATTTGACTAATAACTGAAAGACGGCAGCTGGATTACCCAACGGATTTGCTTTTATATCTTTCTGCTGATAAGAAGCCCGGCTCTATAGCACTTCCTCTTCCCAAAGCCTCTCGAAGCTTGTGATAAAAAGCCCCAAATTTGGGCCGCTGTAAACAAATACCCGTGTCTGGACGGGGTAAGCCGTGAGTTCAGAGAGTTCTAAGCCCTAGGAAAGACAAAACACCCTTTGAGAGTCCTCTACCCTCCACTGTTCCAGGATCTGATAAAGCGCTCCGGATGATGTAACACTGCATTCCCTGTGTTGTGGGAAGGGCTGGGCTCAGTCATATGGAGACGCTACACAGGTGAATGTGGGAAGACCACAATAGGAACACCTAATAAACGGGATATGGAACGCAAATACAAATGCTTAAGGAAGCCAACATCAACTGTACTGAAAGATTAATGCCTTTCTAAGAGGATACATATCAATCATGAGAGGGGAAACAAATCAATAACAGACATATTGTGGTGGGAAATCTTTCTTCGGCCATAGAACATTGAAAACAAAAAAAATTAAAATTATTTTAAAAATAAAATAATTATATAAAGATAACACAACTACACAACTTACACTATCAAGGTTACACAACTAAGGTTAAGGTATGGTTACACAACTAAAATCTCAATAATAATAATTAAATACATTTAAATAATAATAATGTTTTTATTAATTATATACATTTAAATATAATAATAATTAAATACATTTAAATAAAATCAGCATCATAATAATAATTTCAATAAATACATTTAAATATAATTATAATAATAATTAAAAAATTAAATACATTTAAATATAATAATAATTAAATGTATTTAAATTAAATAATAATTTAAATAATTAAATACATTTAGATAATATAATTTAATATAATACAATAGTGGCCAAAAGTGATAGCCATAGGGGATATTTGATTTTATTGTTCCAATGATCAAAATATGAGGAAAACATTATATATATATTTTTTTTTTTTTAAATATGAGGGAAGAACAAACACTAAACTTGGTAAAGGTTTTATCTGACAAAATTATTTGGCGACGAAAAAGGCAAGCAACAGCTACAGGTTTACTTTTACTACGTGCAAAAAAAAAAGTGCACAGAAAAACAAAAAGCTGACGGAAAAAAAGCATGCGTTGACTACAACATAATCGGTAATTAATATTTAATATTAAAAAATATTTTTAACGTGTGTTCAAAATTTTTGTCAAAAAATGATGATGGTGTGTCATTGCGTTAACGCTAATAAAAGCACAACCACAAAGCAAGGCTTACGAAAAAAAACTTTATTAATATTTAAATTTTGAATAATATTTAAAGATGTGCATTTTCCTAGGCTGGCCACTACTGTATAATAGAATCTGCCATTGTCTTGTAAAATGTTTAAAATAAAGCATGGAAAAGCAGCATGTTTCTGTTTGATGTCTCAGAGCTGTGTATTGTTGATGTCTTTCGCATTGTTCATGCTTGCACACTCTATTGTATTTTTTATCTCGCCGAAGCCAAACAAGCACAGCTGTTTAGCTGCAATGCCATGGCTATGCTTTCAGGGGATGTTAATATATCAGGATCCCGTTCGAGAGCCGACAACAGTTAAAGAATCGAGCAGCGCTCCGTGACTAACACAGACATAGCCGTTGAGTAGGTGTGGATTCTGAAGTCCTGCTCCTCTTGTTTAACTCTCTCTGGTGCCCTCCAGGCAAATGAAGCTTTAGAAGAGAAAGAAAAAGCACAAAACTGGCACACAGCGTCTTTAACGCATGAGTGTGGGATGGCGAGATACCTCCTCGTTGCTTTATTTATTTAAAATGACCTTTCCGTATTGGAACGGAGTTCGCTCTTGGCAATGTGAAGGTTTAAATGTTGGAAGATGTAGGAGGGGAGAGCAGCAGAAACCAAACCCAAGAGGGAGAGAGAGAGAGAGAGAGAGAGGGAGAGAGAGAGAGAGGAGAGAGAGGAGAGAGAGAGGGAGAGAGAGAGAGGGAGAGAGAGGAGAGAGAGAGAGAGGAGAGAGAGAGGGAGAGAGAGAGAGAGAGAGAGAGATAGAGAGAGAGAGGAGAGAGAGGAGAGAGAGAGGGAGAGAGAGAGAGAGAGAGAGAGAGAGAGAGGAGAGAGAGGAGAGAGAGAGGAGAGAGAGAGAGAGATAGAGAGAGGAGAGAGAGAGAGAGAGAGAGAGAGAGAGAGAGAGAGAGAGAGAGAGAGAGGAGAGAGAGAGAGAGAGAGAGAGGGAGAGAGAGAGAGAGTCAAATCACAAGGAAAAAAGAGCTCGAGTGACTCCAGGGAGAGCAAGGCGGTAAATGAAGCAGAACAGGTTAGATGTGTTGATAGGTTTTTGTCCTCATTAAAAAAAGCCAAGTTCTTGACTTCTGAACCCCTTCATTTGTATTCTGTGGCAATTTATTCCACACAGATTTAGACTGGAGAATTGGGTTAGATTGCGGTGGTGAAATGAGAGTTTCTTTGCTAAACTCCAGCCAGAGGATTCTTCACATTTGGCTCTGTTTTTTCAACTTACATGATTAAAAGAGAGAGAGAGAGCGAAAGAGAGAGAGAAAGCAAAAGTACAGGAAGAACGATGCCCAGAAGTACAGTGGTACTTCAGTTTTCAAAATGAGTCTTGAAAAATTACCATTAATTTAACTGCATCATAAACAAATCTACTTTTTTCTTTAATTATTATGCATACAGGTTCATGAGCTCATAATTAATTAATATTCAGGTGAAGGGTGTAATTCGTGCACCACTAGCTAACATGGCAAAATGAATGATTGTTTTTATACTGGTTTTCTCAACATTCTGCCCAGTTTGCCATTGGTCGGGCAAACGGACAGTCCTTCGCCAAATTCAATGTTGCCATGCTGAGTGTTTAAAGTCCCCCTGTGGTGAAACTCAAGCTTTTAATGTTGTTTATCTATGTGGTGTGTTTAATACGCTTTAAGACACACCGTGTGTAAGTTCATAAGTCGACAGCATTGCTGAGTATTTCCTGCTTAAAACTGCAGTGAACCAAAGACAGTCTCAAACACACGGTGTGAAATCGCTGGTGTTTCTGACGTCACAAACGACCTTGTAACCAATCAGATCAACGTGTGATCGTCAACCAGTGGATCTCTGAGCTGAGCGAGTGAGTGGAGGCGGGGCTCATTTGCATATTCATAGAACCGCACATACTAAATGAGGCGAGGGTGTCGAGTTACATTCAAGATATTTTAAGGCATTAAGTATTTTTTTAAAGGAAACGCTTAAATATGTGGATTTAAAGGGACCATTAAAAATGAAAATTCAGTCATTATTTATTATCCCTGGTATTGTTTGAATGTTTTATGATCATTCTTTTTTGGACCTCAAAAGGAGAAATGAAAAAAAAAAAGATCAAATAAAACTGGTGCTGTGTATTCAAAGTGTTCTGAGGGAATAAGATACAAACCTAAATTTAATTTATTATTTAGCCAAAATCACAAGTGCATGTTCACAAATTTGCATTAGCTCAGCGCTTCACTCCAGCTTACACGGGAAATTAGAGCGAGCACATCGAGTAATCAAAACACTTACACAAACCAATACACAAAAAAACAAACCGAAAAAAGTATAAGTGTACTTTGTTCTGTAAAATAACTAGAACTATTAATTTCTCAGAATAGTGTGTTTGTGTTTAGGACACTTCCCTCATTTTGTCGTCCGAAAAAGAAAAAAGGGATTAGAACAACACCAAGGTAGTAAATTCTGCATAAATAACTAGGATAGGGGCGAACTATCCCTTTAAGATGCTCAAACAGAGCAATGTTTTTACAGCACCAGAGCCACAATGTTTCTTTTCAGGGAAATTAACCTAGTAATGGTTTATTTTGTCTTTGCATATTATGTCGGGTATGGTGAAAAGATTTTAACATCACCAAAGATCACATACTCACCTTTAAGTGAACGTCAAAAACACTAAAACATGATTAAAATTGTGAAAGACTGTCAGGGTCAGACTACACCTTTCCTTTCCCATACATTAATATCCATTTTAACTTAAATGCTGGAAATAAAGTTCATGTTATATCTGTCATCTCAAAATCGATCCTAATCTGGTGTAAATCTATGGTTTCACTGGGGCAGGAAGAAATATAACATTTGGCACACTGTGCCCTCACACACTCACTCACACACACACAGATTTACAGTGTCTTTGATGACCAGCAGTGTGAATGTTAATGCATCACCTCCTCGGGCTGAGATCAGAGCGAGCTTTCCTCACACCCTTTGAACTTCCTTTTGTTTTCTCTCCCAGTCATCAGGGTTCCCAGACACAGAACAGGAACAGTTATCTGGATGGATGCCCTGTCAGCGAGGGATCCTCAGATCTTCATGGGTATGCACACACACACACACACACACTCACACACATACTCATACACACATACTCATACACACATTCGCACTCACACACACACACACACTCACTAACCCGAACCGTACACGTACCCATCACACAAAACTTTCTGCATTTTTACATTTTTAAATAAACTCTTTTTTTTTTTTTTATACCAGATTTACAAATGAGGACGTCCCTAAAGGAGGTTTTTGGAGATTTTGTCAGGTTTTGGTCACTTCTGGGTACAATTTTGTCCCCAAAATATAGTTAAGTAGGCACACACACACACACACACACACACACACTCTTGTCTTTTGTCACTTTTGTCTCTCTCCCCTTAATGCACATTGCCTGTTCTGTCGGGATAAACATGGGAGTAGAGTTTATATTTGGGAATTTGTAGATTCCTCCTGGTTTATCACACAGTTCGAAAGTGAGATGATTGGAATGTCATGAAATCAGCCAGAATGAGTCGAGGGAGTGTTCGGGTGGATACTGACCGCAACAAAGCCATCAACTGAGTTCACTCATACTTATTCTGTTAGCAACTTGAGGGGAATTCTTCCTTTTAAAGAGACTATTTGTATCTGTTAATTTTTTAAGGCATAGTTCATCCAAAACTGATAATTCTGTCAGCATTTACTCACCCAAACCAAAACTTTCCTTCATCTTTGGAACACAAATGAAGATATTTTAATGAAATCTGAGAGCTTTCTGTCCCTCCATTGATAAACTATTCACCCAAAACTCTGACACTTCCAAACATTCATAAAGAGATGGTCAAATAAATCCATATGAATCAAAACATGGTCGCTTTATATCAACATTTGATTTAGGCCTTTATTCAAATCTAAACTTTGATTAGCGTTCAATGTTTACAGCATTTAATTTTGGTAAACCGAAGCTCAAGCGTAAGAACCAACGAGGGTCATTCTCATGTGTCAAGCAAGTACAATTGAGCTTCTCTTTATGTTTGGTGATCAATGTTTATATGTGAAATAAAGCCAATTTTTAATAATTATATTTTTCTCTGATCTGTCGTTATACGCTTACATTTGTTGTAAAGTTAAAGTTTAATACTAGCTGTTGATGTTTTGAATACTAGACGTCTTCATTTAAAAATAACTTGTAAAAAATCTTTTGATACCACTTATGTTCATAAATAATCATAATTTAGTGTTTTGGCCAATTTGAATTAACAGGATGTTTATGCTTCTGTGCCTTGTGAAACACGTGAAACAACCCTATTCTTCAAATAATAGCCTTAGTATTGTTATCACAAAACAATCTGCGTTGTAATGCACACACACACAAAAAAAGTCAAAGTAAAATTCTTACACAAGAAAATATCACTACATTAAACACAATGTTTGGCATAAAAAAAGCAATAACTAAGTAATTTCTGATAATTCAGCACTGCACTTTTGCGACTCAGACGGTGACACGAATATACAATATACAATGTCACACTTAATTCTGCACATTCAACTAATTAACACAAATCGTCACAATCATCATATTTGAAGGATCATGTGACACTGAAGACTGGAGTAATGATGCTTTGATCACAGGAATAAATTACACTTTACTATATATTCACATAGAAAGCAGTTATTATTGAATTGGAATAATATTGAACAATATTACTGTTTTTATTGTTGTTGTTCTTTAACTAAACTGTATTTTCTAATTGAGAGACATCTTTCAAAAACAGTGAAATATCGTAAACTTTTGAACAATAGTGCACATCAAACTCTTGTATTTCTCAACATTCAAAATGTCAAAATATTCTCTTATAATACAGAATTACTGATGCCTGTCATCTCAGGGCTGAATGGAGTCATATAATCTCACAAAAAATTATTTTCAGTTAACAGAAGACAAACAGAGAAGTTCGCTGTGATTGAGAAAACAATATGACGCACACATAAAAAAGCCCAAACTGACAAGTGTGGACATGTAAGGCAACTCATGTGACGTGACAGTGGGGGTTAATTATGTATCTTCGTCACGTCGCCCGTGAACACACACAGACCCAAACACAGCATCTTCAACACGTCCGCAGTGTCACACCCCTGCTTTAACAATTCACATGCTTAACTAAACTGTGAACATGATGAAAGCCTTTTTAAAGTCAGCCAGGCGAAGCTGTCAGTTTGAGTGTTGGTAAAAGTGTTACCTTATCAGAGCCGATCCTCCCTTTACGCACACTACGCTGTTGCGTAGGGCCCCGCAAATAACTCAAGGCCCCGCCTCCCCCTCGTGTCAAAGCGCGTCAATCAAAGTTTACAACATCGATGAGATAATTAAGCCGAACTATCCTTCTGGTCACGAAAAGAGAGACTGAGAGAAAAACACCATCTCATGAAAGCGCGTATCTATACCACGAATTTCTCGTGGCATTTATACGGCAAAAATAGTTTTCGCGTGCACATGATAGGCCCACGCAGTTTTCGCGTGCATATGATAGGCACTTTTTGGCGTGTAATACGCACGCACTCCACACCCCTAATCCTACCCAAGAGATTTACAGTGCGTAGCATATGCACGCAAAAAACATTTTTGCCGTATAAATAGCACGAGAAATTAAATTCGTGGTATAGATACGCACTTTCATGAGATCACGTTTGATAATACAAAGGGCAACGGTGTTTGTTTATAAACTGCAGCTCGGAAAAGATAACCGCTTCGCGCGTTAACATGAGTTCATATGCGCGTGCACGAAATGAAACGCGCACTTTCCAGTAAAACATCTATGGGGACCAGTTGCCAGTACAATCTGGGCGTGATGGCACTCCTCATTAGGCGCTCATACTTTTAAAACAAGACAATGATTATCTAGTCTCCAAGTCAGTTTAGTTACAACTCTGCAATAAAGCCAGATGGAAAGCAATCTATTGACATTGACCAAATTGCATTTAAAATGTTGATTGGCTGGACATACTGGTCAATATGGATGCACATCCCTCAGTAAATAATAACCATCAATTATTGCTTTTATCATTTAAAACACAGTGACATGCAATGACAAGCCATTTCAGCTTTTATTAATTCACAGGATGCATTTTTGATATCAATAATTAAATTTGTACTATTTAAAATGTGAATTATTGATATTAACATAAAATATGTCTATTTCTGATATCAGGAATTACATTTTCATGAGTACTAACTAAACGAGGGAGGATTGTAGTGGGAGAACTGGGGTGTCAGGTGTGACTGCGTGGCAATGGCGAATGGTTTGCATGGCTCCTGGGTCAGGTAGGAGGGCCCCTTAACAGATCTTTGCTCAGGGCCCCAGGGAGGTCAGGATCGGCTCTGTACCTTATCTATGTTTGATAGATATCTTTGTGTTTTCTTTCACTTTGCAAACAGACCCACTGAAGTGCCTTGAAACACGCAGCGTTATTCAGTGTTTTGATGTCATTTTCACTGAAACAGGAAGACAGGGCGGGGCATAATATGTAGCCCCTCCCCCTTTAAAAAATAGCCAATAGCGTTTCATTTATATCACAGCTCTGCGTTCGACAGCTTATAACAGCCACGGTCCAATAATGAAAATGAAATGAATCATGCTGATGATGTGTAGTTTGAAAATAGTCATATCGCTATGTGCGCTCATCATTTCCTTTCATTGCAATTAAAACAGGATTTATCTTACCATTTTTTTTTAAATCACCTTTTGTGTTCCACTATAGAAAAACACACCGATTTAGAGCAGCTTGAGGGCGAGTGAATGATGTCAGAATTTTCATTTTAGTACGAACTACTGCTTCAATTATGCGGATCACATCATACCTACTGCTGTTATTTCATTTGAACAGAGCGAGATTACGACTGCGGTTCATCTCAGATGCCACCTGGTTTAAGCGACTGCTGTGCACAACGACAGAAGGAGAGGGTTTGATTGGTGCGGCTCCGGGCTCTTCTTTCCAGCGAGATACTGTGCTGTAATTAGTTCACTGCAATAATATAATGCAAGCAAGCTTCCCACAGAGTGTCACTGACGTAACCGCGTCTCAGAGGGACTGGAGACATTTCTACGGACCTGAATATTATTAAATTTGACCATGCATCAGCATTCATTAAAGAGCACCTATTATGTGCTTCTACAAAGTCTTGATGTTGTTTTCAGGCTCTACTAGAACAGGTTTTCCTGCTTGAATGTTAATTATTTTTCCCATATTCTCCATTGTTGTGGCTCCTCTCTTCCCAGTCTGCCAGAAAGCATCGTTAGCCAACTATGGTCGCAAGTTCCGTCGTTATCAGCAGTTCAACGAGTCGGTGTTTCGCAAACAGCATCGCAGAGTTTGTGTTTGGAGCGACAGATCTCGAGCTGTGGTTAGAAGCAGAGTTTCTTGTTTGCATGACATGTGGACTCAATAAATCCTTATGTTGAGCAAAATAAGCAAGCTGACATTCAGTGCAACCTCTGTCTTTTATGCAGAATATACATACAATGTCATTTTTTTAGTTTGTCGAGAGATTTAAAGCGATGTTTTTGAAGTGTGCGCATGTGTGTACGAGCTCTAGTGCGTAAGAACGAGTCTATGATTGAATCTGGAAATAATGCTAAATAACTGATACAAATTTGAAACATGTAGCATTAATTCGATCTCAAACAGATTCATTAAAAGTAGTTATTACTCCTGCGTGACATCATTAACCAACGTGGTTGAACGACCAATTTGCGCCAATACAGTTTCGGGAAACAGTCTCGCTAACAGTCGTGATTTCTTCAACGATGCATCATACTATAGTAGTGAAGCAGCGAGTTACGACGGGAAACACACTCCTGATTAGTTCCTGTCTCTATGAAGCCCCTCCTTCTGAAAAGCACACTGTGCTCTGATTGGTCGGCTGGAGCAGTGTGTTGTGATTGGTCGAGCGCTTCGAGTGTGTTTGGGAAATGTCCCGCCCCTTCCCATAACCGCCAGTTTAACACACTACTGACTAACTCAACCAGGCCCCGCCCCTTTATTCTGCGCATTAATTATTATAACGAGGAATATTGTGACGTGTTCGTTCCCGGAAGAAACTCAAGACTACAATGGAGGCGTTTCAGGAGTTCAGAAACACTGACACTGATATATAGAGAAGAACTGGAGCTTTCTCATGATCAAGCAGCAACATGGAAAAAAAGCATAATAGGTCCTCATTAATACAATTTTTAGTGTTCTTTTCAGTTCAATTAAATGGAAAACCAGTTTAGATGGCATCACATGTGTGTGAAGAACACAACTTCGGCGTCTCATGAAGGTTAAAAGATCTCTTTTGATGAACTGCCTGTGCAGTCCCTGCATAAAAGCGACTTTCTCATGTCGCTTTAATATTTCAGCTCTGCACTGTGAGGCAGTGACAGCGAGCCCGAGGCGAACTTGCCAATTACACTAACACTGACTATTCTCTATGATGTGCCATGGAGCCTTTCATCACTGATGCATTACCGAAGCAAATTATAGATTTTACAACAAAGTTAACTCGAGAGCTGTCAACCAGATCAACCTACCTCGCCACATTCAGTCACTTTTTCCACTGAGCGTCCATCAAATACACACACTCAATTTGTCTCTGGCAGAGTAAAAAACTGACTAGACTATCTGCTCTTTACATTAATACCCTGCAACAAACACCAAAGGTCCTCTGCTGAAACCATTAAACTTGCATAAGGCTTGCTAAAAGCACTTAGCTGAAGACAAAACGTAAGGAGTGTTCTGGCATTTGTTGTTTCCTCTGCTCTTTGTGTAACTTTTATTGATGAAACAGACTAGGGCTGGGTCTCTATACAGATTTCCTCATTCGATTTTGATTCACAAGCTTAAAGGATTAATTCACTTCAGAATAAAAATGTCCTGATAACGTCATGCAAGATGTTCACGTCTTTCTTTCTTCAGTGGAAAAGACATTAAGGTTTTTGAGGAAAACACTCCAGGATGTTTCTCCATATAGTGTCTTCAATGGGGTCCAACGGGTCGAAGGTCCAGATGTGAGTTTCAGTGCAGCTTCAAAGTCTCGACACGATCCAGCCGAGGAATAAGAGTCTGATCTAGACAATTTTATAAAAAAAAAATAAACATGTTTACCCACAAATGCTGGAATTACTGACGCCTCGTTTCAGGAATCAGTTCAGAGACAAAAACTCCATTTATCTTTGATCTTTGAAACTTTCCAGACCTTTTACATTCACAAACATCTCTATTACACACCGCATGAAAGGTCATATTTGAATTCAATGCCGTTTCTTTGTATTTGTTAGTGAAATTTACAAGCAATTCCCGACTGAAAGTTGTTTCTACTCTATTTTATTTCCAGACAGTTCAACTTTCAACTCGCCTCTGCATAGCTTTGCCTCATAAATCTTGTGCCTCAGGTATTCCTCATGCCCTGGAAAACCAGGAATTTCTGACCTTTCAGCTGTGCTTTATGTAAACACTGCGGTCTGGGAGGGCATGGTACAGTGCGCTCAAACACACACTCGTAGATGTGATAAACACACACACACACTGGGCATGATTTACCGGTTGGCACTGGAGGAATAGACAGCATGTAAACGCAGACTGCCACTGTTGGAGGATGAGTGAGAAAAACAACAGGTTTTTTTTCTCCTCTGAGAAATATAGATGCTGTCTGTGGACAGGTTTGCTCAGGAACACCGAAGAAATTCTTCATAAAGATGACAGCTCCTGACGGTGAAGACTCAGGTCAGCAAACGGTCGCTTCCATGATATATGGAGCTCAACTTATTTTTTGAATGAGCTGGATAGAGAAGCATAGCTTCGGGTCGGGATTGTTTTTGCACAGTTTGAGGACTGTCGAATCTGACATTCAACTCCCTTTGTTATGAACCCAAAAGCCAGAGGGCTGATGGAAATAAAATGTGAAACATCGTTTGTTCCAGCCTTGGAGGAGGGAAGAATATGAAAGTGTTTGAGGACCATCAAATAGAAATTAGAGCCGTTCCCCAGTGTGACTGAGAGTCGGCCGGACTTTTCAAGCTCCTGAAAACCCCACGAGAGTGTCATAGATGAAGAATGGACAGAGACCTCGTAAACTGATAGCCCAAACATTGTGGAAGGAATATGATGCAATCGTATATAGTATCGGTATAACAATTTTAGTGAAAAGTGAACTGAAAATGAATTTCTGAATGTTTTAGTATTTGTTTTTTTTCCCCTCACTTTGCTTTAATGACAGCATGAGCTCCTTAAGCTGATGAAATACAGCACGATTTGAGAAAGATCCCGAGAGCATTTTGATCTTCAACGGAAGCAAGAACATCTAAAAAGCGTTCAGATTATAAATATATATATATATAATAAATAGTGCAGAACATTCAGCATTTTGCATTATAATGATCCTTTGCTTAAAATATTTAAATTGGTCCCCCTGTGGTGAAAATCAAGTTTTTAATATATATGTCTATGTGGTGTGTTTAATACGCTTTAAGACACACCGTGTGTAAGTTCATAAGTCGACAGCATTGCTGAGTATTTCCTGCTTAAAACTGCAGTGAACCAAAGACAGTCTCAAAAACACGGTTTGAAATCGCTGGTGTTTCTGACGTCACAAACGACCTTGTAACCAATCAGATCAACGTGTGATCGTCAACCAGTGGATCTCTGAGCTGAGTGAGTGAGTGGAGGCGGGGCTCATTTGCATATTCATAGAACCGCACATACTAAATGAGGCAAGGGTGTCGAGTTACATTCAAGATATTTTAAGGCATGACAGAAAAAACGTTTAAATATGTCGTTTTGGTGATCAAAGATGGGATACAATTATTGACTACAGGGGGACTTTAAACTTCCTGTATTTAATCTCAAATTCAGTTTGCTCTTGTTAACTAAAACTAATAATAAAAACATTTCTGTTAATTGAAATTGTTAGTTGAAAAACGTAAATAAAATGGAAAATTATAAATGTTGCTTTAGCATTAAACTAAAATAAGTTTAAGTTGAAAGACTAAAATTATTAACTGGAAATAAATAAAAACTCAAATTAAACTGATATAAAAAAACTAAATAAAAAAAAACCTAATAAAATGACAAAAGCACATAACGATTTTACTAAGAAATTTACTCGAACAAAAAGCGATTTTTTAAATAGGCAAGGCTAGTTTTTTTATATAGCACATGTCACACACTATGGCAATTCAAAGTGCTTTACAGAAAGGAATTAAAATAATCACAAAATTAAAACGAATTAAAGGAGTAAAAAGATGATACATAGATAAACTTCTCATCCGGCAGAACACCAGTGTGTCATATTTTCAAAACTCCCAGTTTTATCAACAAAGCTATAAAACTAAAATAACACTGGCTCTTAAACATTTCTCAAGACCACTTTGGAGATCGATCACCTTTCCATACCTGGATAACCTCAGTCGATTAAAACCCCCAAAGTTTCCACAAATCAAAAGGAAATAGACGTGCCTTCTTCCGAGCATTAAATAAGATGCACTCATCACTGTCTGACCCACCAGCCCTGAGCGAACTAGAGCAATCAGCTTTCTGCGCAATTAATCATTGTGAGCCCGACAAACTGCTACAATCTCAGGCACTTATAGAGGCAGAGACCACAGTAATTATGACAAGGCAGGGCGATATAATAGTCGACAAAGCGTGCCTTCACTCCCATTAGGAAGGGAGGGACAGATCCCTTCTGAACACATCAGCAGCCAGCCAGCAGATAAGCGGCTCGTGTGTGTATCTGGGAAACAGAGAGAAAGTACAAAGGGAGAAGGAGACAGCGTCACACGGCTGACCTATAAAGAGGCTCGAGGATGTGGGTGGAGACGTTTACAGTTAAATCCCACCACACCTCACACTCTTTCTGTTTCAGCATTCAACGCAGATTAAAAAACGAGACCGAACGAGCTGTCGGAACACATCCAGCGGAGGCTCTTGCTTTCGCATTGGTTTCCAAAGTGCAAAAAAAATTCTTAATACTCTGTCTGTTTTTTTCTCCACCAGTGAAAACAGTTCAGAATGAATCCACAACTATTAACTGAGTCACGGAGAAACACACGTTTTTGAATGAATCGATTGAGTAAATGATTCAACGACTCATTCACTCTGAAATCACATACTTGTGAAAAACTATCTGACAAAAGATGTATGTCTGAATTCACAGAGCAGGTGAAAATACACTCAGATGATCTACTACTTCCGGTGGGATTCTGAAGTGTGTGTAGTGTGTATGATGAACACTTTAATATCCCATGAGGCCACAGGTAGGGCTGCCAACTGTCCCGAATTAGCCGGTGTTCTGACGATTTGTGCTGCCTTGTCGAAAAATGCTACGTAGCGCGAATCGATCACAGAGAGTGTTGATGAAATACAATTATAATACAATTCTAAGTTATGAGTAGCTACCGTAAACTACTGTTTTTATTTTTTAAAACGGTGTGAAAAGTAATATTTATAGTCATCAAATATTCATCTTTGACTTGTCAAAGCATACCTTTCCTTTGTAACTGAAACAGTTAAAAAAAAGTTCCCAAAATAACCCGATTTGTACAGTTGCATCTTTCTTTTACCCGCGCTTCCAATTTTGGCACGATTCTCTCACTGAATGAGTTTTGCAAGCGCGAAGAGGAGGGCGGGTCCACCTTCATCATGCAGCCAATCAGATGAGCTTCTCGCTGACACTCGATTTACTCTTATCTGATTGGTTCAATAAACACGTCAGTCTTCAGAACGCATATTTATCTTCATTTGGCTCATTCTCGTTACTTTTAATGCAAATATACATGTTAAATAAATACATAAATCAAGATTGTTTAATAACCTGTGCACCATTAGGTGGATTATTTGAGTAAATACTGAATTCCGAGCGGTGTTATTGGATTTAAATTTTATATATTATAAGCCTATCTGTTACACCACTGAGCTGATGTTAAACTTTACAACAAACAAACAAAAAGAAAACATTGAATACCCATTTTTTAATACCGAATAATACCATTCTGATGCAGTGTTTTTCACATAATGTCTCTGTTCATGGTATTTAACATATATTTTTAAATATTGTTTTTGTCACAATTCTGATTACTTTCGTGTGACTGATCAAGCTATTATGTTGCTAGTATAATGAAATGCTTTCTCTGTGTCCAGATTTGACTGTAGCTAATGAAAAACTGATTCATTTCTGATAAATCTGAAACTGATAAATTCAACTTTAACAAAAAGTAGTCTTTAATAATTATATATATATATATATATATATATATATATATATATATATATATATATATATATATATATATATATATATACCCACATGCAAAATCAAATGCAAAGCAACTAATTATGTCTGAATAAAAACCCAGCAGCCAGGGAATACACAGCATATGTGTTTATATATAGGGCTATACAGCAATCTAGTGGTTACACGATGGCATTGCAGGTGATAAATGGTGCATAATTTAGAGATGACCTTAAAATACATGTTAAAGGGAAAAATATATTATTATAACTAATTTTAGTAAAATAATAATAATAATTCTGGAATCGCCCACGATTAATTGACAGGTGAAATGATGCATGCAGTACAAAAAGGCCTACATTCAGCAACATCAACATTACAAACAAATCTGGCCTGCTGAGGAGGATGATGATGAGCAGGATCACAGTCTATGAGCAGGATACATGCACTGAATATACAGAAATTTTCTTTCTTAACACACCAGCTCTAAATTCAGTATTTACTCAAATAATCCACCTAATGGTGCACAGGTTATTAAACAATCATGATTTATGTATTTATTTAACATGTATGTTTGCATTAAAAGTAACGAGAATGAGCCAAATGAAGATAAATATGCGTTCTGAAGACTGACGTGTTTATTGAACCAATCAGATAAGAGTAAATCGAGTGTCAGCGAGAAGCTCATCTGATTGGCTGCATGATGAAGGTGGACCCGCCCTCCTCTTCGCGCTTGCAAAACTCATTCAGTGAGAGAATCGTGCCAAAATTGGAAGCGCGGGTAAAAGAAAGACGCAACTGTACAAATCGGGTTATTTCGGGAACTTTTTTGCCACATGTACACAATAAGTCATTTAGACATTTGCAACAGTTGATTTATTTACACAAAGTTTAATTTTACGCGATCAATCTATTTTGCAGTCCCTGACTCTGTTGTTTTCGGTTGCAAATAGCTGTTCACAGGCTTGCAATGCTTTTGGCCGCATTTGTGCGCAAAAACCGTGCCAAAAGTGTAAGCGCGGAAAATGGAAGTCAGAAGAATACAGATCCTATTTATTTTGCGTTAGCATGAAGCTGCAGTTTCACAATACATGTATTACACTTACCAATAACAGTAAAATGCTGCAAATACACGCTTACAAATCTTCTCTTGCACACGCAAATTTAATTTACGCTTGCAATCTTATGTACACTTTTACAAATCTTACCCTGCGCATGCAATTCATTATGACATCATTTTACCTTCATAGTATCTGATTTAGATTACATTTATACTATACAGAAAATACTTTTTTAGCATTTGTGAAGTAATTACTTATGAATGAATCAGCGTTTTTAAGGAATCATTTCAGTGAATGATTCAATGACAATGGCTTAATCCAAGACCTGATTCATTTGAATAAGTAATTACGTAATCAGCATATTGATTTCTGAAAGATCACGACTTTTCAGCATTGTTCATAAATCATTCTAATATGCTGATTTGCTGCCTAAGAAACATTTCTAATTATTATCAATGTTGAAAAAAGTTGTGATGCGTCATAAACCATGATGCTTTTTTCCCTTTGATGAATGGAAAGTTCAAAAGAACAACATTCATGTGAACTAGAATCTTTTGTAACATTATAAATGTCTTTACTGTTAATTTCGATTCGATTCAATTCATCCTTGCTTACAAACTCACTTTTGAACATTTGAAATGAACAATTCACACATTTTCAAAGAAACAATAATTCAGACAATAGTACAGCTAGAGTGATGGGTTTGCATTATCATACCGGATAACATTATCCAAAGTGACCTAAGAGGAAAAGGAACTGTCATTTCAGAGGATGAGCAAGCTATTAAATTTTGATTAAAAAGACAAAGACAACCTTTTTTTTTCCTTTGGAATAACATGCACAGATGAATCATTCATGATAAGATCGGGAACATGTATTAAGAAAGTAAACGAGCATAAGTGCTCATGTCAGTCTTCATTTGTGCCTCATATTCCCAGCCAACAAAAATATCTTCGAAAAAACGTCATACCGTTCAAATTAAGTTATGAAAATGTCATTGAACTGAATGTTCTCTGTCTGAAACATCAGCTTTAAAAATATTTTTTCTTGGTTATGCATGCGAACGTTGAGGGAACATTCTTCAAACATTATGGAAACGTTACTTTTGAGTGGTAACATTTAAATAATGTTAGACGAACATCCAACTAAAATGTTTCAGATCAAAAATATTCCATTAACAATAATGAGAACATTATTAAAGACCAGAAAACGAAAGACTTGTTTCATAAACCTGATCTACGTGTAGAAAGGAGGAATGTCTTTGCACACACTTGCACATGATGAATTATCGAGTAAAAAAACGTTTTAAAGCAACTGTCTGGTTCATAACGTAGAGTTAGTTATTGTTTGTTTTATCAAAATGTCCTTGTTATTTGCATTTCCCCACTGTAAAAAAATTGCTGCCTTAAATTTTTAAGTGCAATCAACTTTGATGTTTAAGTCATTTCAACTTCAATTTCAATTATTCTTTGAAAAAAATAGGCTTTGTTTTAGAATAGCTTGAATGTAACTTTGCCTCATTTAGTATACGCGGTTCTATGAATGATGATATACAAATGAGCCCCGCCTCCACTCACTCACTCGGCTAATCACTTTGATCTGATTGGTTACAAGGTCGTTTGTGACGTCAGAAACACCAGCGATTTCAAACCGTGTTTTTGAGACTGTCTTTGGTTCACTGCAGTTTTAAGCAGGAAATACTCAGCAATGCTGTCGACTTATGAACTTACACACGGTGTGTCTTAATAAAAACACCACATAGACATATAAGCAACATTAAAAGCTTGGTTTTCACTGCAGGGAGACTTGAATTTTGTTTTGTTTTTTTCTCATGCAAAGCTGTATATATTACCAGTCAAAAGTTTGGCAGACTGTCTGCATTGCAAGTGATCAAATAAGATGTGTGTGACCAGCCTATCTGCATGGGTTGCTTTGGTAATGATGTAGGCGTTCCCACATATGCATGTGACAAAGCTTTCCGGAGGTGCATCATCTCACTCTCCAAATAAGCGTCCGTGCAGAACTCCTCCATCGCACAGGAAAATGCCAACATCTTTGGACATCCCATTTGAAAACCAGGAATACTTCTGGTGTTAAGAGTCGACGCAAAAGAACATTTTAAATCCGATTTGAGCAGCCAGAGCATCCAGACTGAGACGAATCTGACTCGAATCGCATTTCAAACCACCTCTAAAATGTGGTTTGAATCAGATCTGCGGGAGAAAACATCTGATTTCATGTGTTTTTTTTGTTTGTTTTTTTGCTGTCCAGACTTTTAAAAACCCATCCGAATAAAATCTGGAAATGCAAAAAAAAAAGAGTTTTGTTAGCAGTCTGAATATAAAACCTATTCGGATGGGATTAGCTTTACAAGGGTAGATGGAGTAATGTAATTTTACCACAGGGCGTCTGTAATATTATTATCCAATTCGCACGAGATAAGATATCTCCATAGACAGTAAAAGAAATGGACACAGCGACCCCAGATTTCAACGGAGAAAAGTGAAGCAGAAGCATCTCTTCCTGATGGCTGAGCGACTGCGCCGGCTCACACTGAGCTTGGCGACGGAGATGTGACGTGAGCCTGTCTGACAGATGTACGTCTTCTAGTAGCTGTGCCAAGACAAATCTGAATTGAAATCTGAAACAAATCCGTTGTTGAAATATTATGTCCTGTTGCTTTTATGGACTCTCTCTATCTATGAGCTTCTCCCTTGACTTTATGCCTCCATGTCCCCCCGATTGCCCCATAAACAGTAAAAGATTACCTACGAGCTTCTCCTTCTGTCTATACGGTAATTTCTCTAGTGTGCGACAGAGAGTCGCGTGTTATGACACAATCGTCAGCCTATTTTTACAAAAAATGGCTTCTACGGGGCCATAACGTATACAAAGTAATGGAGCCTTTTATACATTGTTGTGTTTCTTTAGAAATAAATAATGGACAAATTGAGTCTTTGGACGCCTCACATGTAAAGTTATTCACTGTCAAAGTGACGCCAAAATGAACGAGAGTCGATGGATGGAGGTGATGGTCTGCTACAGTAATAATTTGTTACATTTATATAGCACTTTTCTCAGCACTCAAAGCGCTTTACGTAGAAGGGGGAATCTCCTCAACCACCACCAATGTGCAGCATCACCTGGATGATGCGACGGCAGCCATATTGCGCCAGAACGCCCGCCACACACCAGCTTACTGGTGGAGAGGAGACAGTGATGAAGCCAATTAGTATATATATATGGGGATGATTAGGAGGCCATGATGGACAGAGGCCACTGGGCAAATTTGGCCAGGATGTCTTTCGAAAGAGTAGGGGTGTAACCCCGGCATCCTGGCCAAATTTGCCCAGTTTTTTTTTTTGTGACCACAGAGAGTCTTTCGAAAGACATCCAGGGATTTTTTGTGACCACAGAGAGACAGTGGCGGCCCCCAAGCGAAGCTTCAGTTTCCGGCTGATGGATTACCCCCTTGGATATCTCAGTAAAACCATAGATATCCATAATACAAGCTGGCGGCCATCTTGCCACAGGCAGCTCGCTCACTCGTATCATTGTGTTTTAATGGTGCATGTACTTTTTAAATAACTATAACTTGCTCAATTTTCTACCGGTTTGGTATGTTATAAACGTCAGAGATGTAGTTATGACACTGCACACTTACGAATAATAAGTGTAAAAATAAATAATCATCCAGAATTATAGCCACGTTAATAACGTTTGTAAGAAACCAAACCGTTTGTAAATCCGTCAAGATTTCAACGAGATAAGAGTATTTGTGTTCGTGCTGATCACTCATCTTACATCAGGCACCACAGAGCCCGCCAGAAAGCTTGCCTGTGACAAGATGGCCGCCGGCGATGACGATAGAGACTCCGCCGTAACACATCTAGCCTTTATTATGGATATCAATGAGTAAAACTAGCAGAAGTGGGAGGGTTAACTCGATTTACACACCGCCGTCCGTCCTGTCGTCATGTGTGTATTACGCTGCTTCCTGATATCATGTGCGCAAACACAAATAACCTATATTTATATATATAAAACAGTCATTCTGTTGGTAATAGGCACTTACCTAAAGCTAAAAGAAGTTTCGTGCCTCTAAAAAGTGCTTTCTTTGATCTGAATGGTGTGTGGAAAACACTTGAGTTTTGCCACAGATTGGTCCCACCGCAACTGAATGCTTTTTCAAGCGCATTCATACTTGAAAAACCCTGGAAAACTACTTTTAAACAGGAAATGACGGAATATTTACGTACATATTTACAGCGGGTCTATTCGCACAAGATTAGTATTACCTGAGGTATTTTTTCCGGATCTTTTTACAGAAGGTAAAAGTCACCATGATCTTTACTGACATTTTCTGTGATGATGATTGAGGACTACTGAGGACTAAAACCCACTGAGAAGCTCTGGTAATAATTACTTTACCCCACCTTTAACATGTTAAACTATCCAGTCCGAATAGAGCTTTAGAGACATGATATGATGGAAATTGGTTTTCCATTGACCTGATATGGGAAAAGAAAAAAGAAATGCTTTTGTTTTAGTCACTGAACTTCCAAGCAGTGAAGGCACCTTGAGTTCAGCACACTATTGGATACAAGTGTGGGAAAATGTGCAGTTTCTTGTGGTTATGATTGGAACCCGGCCAGAAAGGTCACAACTGCACAGACTTGTCTCGAGATATAGGAAAGAAAAAGAGAAAGAGGCAGGGTGTGCCAGTGATGACACATCAGATTCGTCCTCCAGAACACCTGTTCTCACACACACACACACACACACACACACACAGATGACTCACATGTGGAATCTCCAGCAGAAAATCACTCATGATTGCACAAGAAGATCGTTAACAGGGAAGTTGTGAAACATGATGATGGCGGCTGCTGATTAGGAGCATGAATCACAACTGGATGTTGAGACAGCGCTTTTAGTTAGAAACATGAATATATTCATCGCCTTTTGTCCATTATGTAAAATACTTCTCTTTTCTGGGAAAAAATCAAAACCAAAAGTCTGATTCGAACTCACGTTGACCACATAAGCACCACTTACAGTATGCACTGACTGCTATGCCACATCTCCAACCTACACTTTTACTCGATATTTAGAAGCTTGAATTAATTGCTCATGAAAGCTGGTGTTGAAACGTCCATTCAATTAGGCAAATCCAATAATTGGAAGTTTGCACTTTATTTTGATAGTCCACTTTAGACATTCTGCAAGCTATAAGCAACTACATGCGAACTCTCATTAATTTGCAACTACATGTCGACTCGTATTTGAGTATTAGACTGTTAGGTTAGGTTTAGTAGTATAAGCTGACATGTGCATCAAAATAAAGTGTCTTCAGATAGTAAGCAGACTACTGATACTTTAATGAGAGTTAGTTGACATGTTGCAAAGTTACTTATAGGTAGTAGAATGCCTAAAGTGGACTAACAAAATAAAGTGTTACCGTTTTTAATTTCTGTGTGCATGCATAATCAAACACGCTATATACCCATATGCACTCATATTTGTATAACAAAATGTTCAAAAATATTTGTTCGTAAATGCATCGAAAACAGTGCTTCGAATTTATATGGTTTAATGGATTGAGTCCACATGAATCATTTAAGACATTTATTTTTGTTGCAAACTTTCAGGAATTTTTTCCTCTTGGTTTAATTTAATAATTACTTGCTAGAAAGCATCATTTATTCATCTAAATTCAATATAATGCAATGCAATTTTGTGTAAAGTGGAATACAAGTGCTTGTGATGTGATTTATTCCTTAATTTTTTGTGTAACATGACCATAATTTCTGCTATACATTCTATTATACTTTTCATAGTAATTCTTACTGATTTACCTTCCTTACCCAAGCAAAAGCTCAACTCTTCACCACAATGGTGATCATAACAAAAGCTGTTCTAAAACCCAACACAACCAGACATTAAACACTATTAAGTCTCTTCCCTTTCTCATCTTGCTAAAACACATAAAATAATAATAATTTAATTTCATAATTTGACGTCCCCACCAAGTCACAACCAAAGCTGGGAACTGCAGACGGCATACAACAAAAATGATTCATGCCTCAACACAAGCGGATTAAGTAAACTTCCATCGTAACTGGATTGAATATAATGGACTTAAATTGTGACAAAATTATCAATAATTGTTGCATTAGCTCACTTTAAGTAATTAAAATAAGCAAGCAGCAAGAACTTTTTTTTTTGAGTGCACCCATGATTTCAGCAGAAATGCAAAAAGCAGAACTAAAGACGTAACTGGAACATAAATTGTGTTCAGAAACTGCGAGCAAAGCAAATTTTAAACATTGAAGGACAACTTCCTCAGCTTCCCATGAAAATCATGTTCTTGCTGCTTCCATGCCCTGTGTGTCAAGAGCCGGTGGCTTTTTGTGATGCAACTGTGCAAGAAAGTGTTTGTTTTGGTGTGTGAATGATAAAGACACACTGTGTCAGCATGAATGAATCGCAGTAGGTCGAGGGAGTGAACAAGTGATGAAGTGTGAAAGAGAGAAAGAGAGGAAATAATGAGAATGCAGAGCGAGTGAATGGGGCAGGAACACGAACAGGACTTCATTAGTGACCAAAGCTTTAATGTGCAGGATCACCGTAGCCTTAAGTGTTCGACGGCCCGCTGTGTGTGAAGAACACCAGACATGCCCTCGACTGGGACTGACAGAAGCACACACACACACACACACACACACACACACACACACATTCATGTCAGAGAAGACGCATACACACTATCAGAAGTGCATTAAAAAAACTCTGGTTATCTGGTATTTAATGATGTTCTTAAAACATAAGTACAAAACATTATTTATACATCAATCATGGAACTTGTTTTGGAAGTAACGAACAAACGTTCTTCCAGGAACATTAATAGAATGTTCATTCAAAGTTTTTTTTTTTTTTTTAAATGTAACTACTTGTTACGGAACGTTCAGAGAACATTCGAAAGTAAAGTTCACATGTTTGCAAAATGGAATGTTCATTTAACGTTCGCATAACCAAGAAAATGTTTTTAAAAAACTGGATGTTTTGAACGTTCAGAAATAATGTTTTAAGAACTTAATGGCAACATTAGCAAAACGTTGAGAACCTATTTTTGTTAGTATAGTTCTGTATATGATCGAGGTGTATGCATGCATTTACATTAATACATTTAGAAGCTTTAATTTAGCGAGTTACATTTTATAGGGATAGATTGTATTAGTTCATGTTTAAATATTTATTAGCTATTAACAAATCTCGCATTGACTTCAAGATGGTTTCAAACTGATTTTTAGATATTGAAATGTCATTTACTCCAGTCACTCAGACAACATAATCTTATTCATACAATGTCATAACATGAATTAAATGCAAGAGCCATTTTTTTCTGGTGTTTCTATCTAAAATATTATTTATTTAAAATGAAATTATCTGAAAATCCCAAACAGTCACAAATAAATACTTAAAATGATAATAAAACCCTCTAAAACTGCAATCTCATCAGACCTGTGACCTTGTTAAACTAAATATGATACAAACAGTCTGATTTCATCACTAGCATAAAAGCAGAGCAAATAGTACGTCTTAAAGGCCAGATTAAAAAAACAAACGAGTAGAGAATGTGAGAAAATAACAGGCCATCAATAATGGCAGGTGTTCATGATTATTCACACTTGCCTGTATGTTGTTGCCTGCAGGCGATGCTGCCATGAAGCGTCCCTAAAGGCTCATGCTCATATATATATATATATATATATACACACTGAACAAAATTATAAATGCAACACTTTTGTTTTTGCCCCCATTTTTCAAAGATCTAAGACTTTTTCTATGTACACAAAAGGCCTATTTTTCTCAAATATCGTTCACAAATCTGTCTAAATCTGTGTTAGTGAGCACTTCTTCTTTGCTGAGATAATCCATCCACCTCACAGGTGTGGCGTATCGAGATGCTGATTAGACAGCGTGATTATTGCACAGGTGTGCCTTAGGCTGGCCACAATACAAGGCCAAAAAAAGTGTTGCGTTTATAATTTTGTTCAGTGTAGCCTATATACAGTATATATATACAGTATATATCGCCTATATATGCTGTGGACCTGTGGTGGAGAGCGAAGGCTGCCACATTATATTTCAGTGTGCATTTATAGATATACAGAGACTGCTGAATTTTAAGAGTCTTGACAGATACGGCACGATTGAGGGAAGACGTGTGCAAGCATTGGGGAGCAGAGAGAAGGATTTTACATAGACAGATATGGAAACAGCTCAGAAATAGATATGAGAGGACAGAGCAAGTGAAAATGCAGTCATGAATATGAGGGAAAAGAGCACAAGATAGAGGGAGAGAGAGAGAGAGAGAGAGATGTAAAATGCTGAGAATGTCTCAGGTAGAGTCGCTGGAGAGCAGAGAGAGGGATTGAGGAGGAGTGATGTGCTGTCATATCTCTCCGTCTGTTCATCTCTCACTCTTTCCTCACCGTCAGCACCAGAACAAAGCGTGTGTGTGTGTGTGTGTGTGCGTGATGGCGTTCTCACCGCTGCCTTCTGTATGTGTGTGTAAGACACAGCCCAGTCAATATCAATCTAGATTAACGTCCCGGTGAAAACAGCCACAAAACACAACGGACGTCCATTTTATTGGCAGCACTTCTCTCTCAAAAACACTCTTAAAGAGGTTTCGTCATCCACTTTCCTCATCCTTTACTGCAATTAATTAACCAATAGAGTGCAGCGGTGCCCGCTCACTATTTTTCCATTAATTTCTCCCACAGGAGTTTAACAAAAGTCTTCGATAACGCTCATGAATCAAGGCAAAAGCTCTCAGGAGAATCATAACATTACTAACTTTGATTTGAAGCAAAAAAAGGACAAAAAGACAAAAGGACGAGACTGTGTACGCTTTAGTGAGGGAAAGAACTACAATCCCATGAAGCAGTGCGAATGACATATTCGAATTAAAAACAAATATGTATATGTCTGCAAAATATACTTTAAGTTTATTGCAAAATATACATATATAATACAAATAAGTATAGGAAAATCAACTGGATTAAGTCATTCGCAGTGCTTCATGGGAGTGGGTGGAGCTAAAGAACTCTTCTTTATCACGACTCTCTGATTGGTGGGATATTCTGTACAGCATTATGGGTAATGTAGGTTTCCCAGCAGGAATACTGCCATTAACCCAATTGTTTAAAAGATATTAGGCTGACGGCTTCAACAGAAGCAAATGCCATCGATTAACAACCTTGTTGCTCACAGTAGGTCTTTCAATAAAGGTTTATAAGTTATTGTTAAAAATCAATTGCCTTATGGAGAAAATGAATGACGTTTTTAACTTCTGGAACCGACTGTCGCATTTAAATAAAGACACACATGATCACCTAATATAAAGCTATTGGTTAATCATCTCATTCACATAGCTCTTGCGTTCAATAAGACACAAAGAATAGCGTTGTTATATTAATATGTTTATTTGAATATTAACATGTTCATAATGAGTAGGCACACTATATGGAAAGAAAGGGCTCTGATAGTTTAGTCTGCATGCCTGCTAAAAACATAACAAATGAACAAGAACAATAGAAAACATGCTCCCATAATGTCAAAAATAATTTACGGGTGTAAATAATATTATTCAGATTAATGCAAACAGCTTTATGAATTTACATGGGTGTGTTGGTGTAAGTGAATATAGTGAGTGCATCAATATAGCAATACTGCAAGAAAATAAACATATACTTATGTTAGCGTATCCATGAGTAGTTTGTGCATTTGAGGCTAACGTTCACTTGATTTGTGTGCATCTCGTTCAGAGCCGATAAAAGCTAACGTCAACAACTTCAGTGCATAATAATCCAGTATATTCAGCTGTTCAACGTGTGTTTATATTATTTCAGGTAAAACTAGAGGGAAGCGCATCTAACATCAGTGTTATTCTCTTCCTGGAGTCTATGTGGATCTAAAGACAAATCTCACTAATAAAAGAGCAGGAAGGGAATGTTTATTCATTAATTAAGGTCTAGCGTCTTGAAGATCAAAAAGGATTCTTAGTGTTTGCCTTTTCTGTTACTTGAAGACTCTAATGAGAACGACTGAATCACTTTTTTTATCATAACATATCAAAATTCATTATATATATTTTAAAGTATAAGAACTAAGTGTCTTTTTTATGTGATTATCAAATAGTTGTACTATATTGTACAGCTCTAGTATATGCTATAAAATGTAATCTTTAAAAAAAATGAATAATTCCTATGCACTTTTCTAGTAAATAACAAAAACGCCCTAAGGCGAACTAAGAGTCTGAATCGACAGTATGATGCTATTGAGTTTTTGCTGAACATGTTGAATTGACTTGAACTCTGCGGTTAATGTACCATGAGATGGTCTCATAAAGTTCAAATCAAAAACAACCCCCTCATGGGTGAACATCTCACCATCTCATAATCTAATCCACACGAAAAGACCTCAAACTCTCCTTCGGTGTCTTTTAGAGCTGATTTAGAGTTGCTCGTTTAATTTTTGCCACTTATACTGTGGCTCATCAAGACAAACTCATTTTGAACTATACTAGTTTAGCAGCTATAAAACCAATGATCATTTCGGTTTCCACCCTCTCAGCCCTTCACAAGTTCCCTCGGTCCTCAAAGCCCTCTCGAAGGAAAAGGCCCCACAAAGGCATGAAATGGTAGCTAGTTTTTAATTGGAACATGCTTTTCCCCAGATTCCCAGTATTGACTCCATCCTGTGAGCCAGACAAGAGCCAATATGAGATGTAATCGACGAGGTCTAATCGATACCACTCAATTTTTGGATCCCGAAAGCGTCTTGTAAGGTAGACCTTCCATCATAGGCATGGCCGGACAGCGTGTGACCTATTACTGTAGCCCTCAAAACATCTGTGGTTAATCAATGTCGGGTCTGCGCTGTCATGGATCGGTGTTTGCGACCGCGTCGAGGCCTTTGAGGAAGGTGTGTGATATCATGCTACAATCGAGGCAAGTCTCTTAGTGGTGAGAAGTCTTGTTGATGCCTGAGGCTCTTGTTTGATACAAAGGTGACAATGATCAAAGGGTACAAAGACTCAGTTCGTTTGGTTCAGAACTCGCATGTGCTTCCAGGTTAAAAAGGTAACAGTGAATGGCCATGTCGTATTAACAGTGATGCCTTTGTGGGGATCTCTATTCAAAAAGACACAGTGAATGGGAAGTTTTTTCTCCAAAATAATGCTCAGTCTCGCTTATACACGTTTCAATAATGCCTAAAAGTACGTTTTCTTCCTTTCCTTGTCTTTCCCAATGGCAGGATGAGACTTCACAGAGGCATATCATCTATTTTTCTCCTTCTTTCTCATTTCTCCATTTCTCAGTCCTTGCAGTTTCACAGCTTCGAGCTCAGTTGCTTCATCCTTCCTTCTAATTGAATTCCACCATGAGTCAAACCCCAAGATTGGCTCCAGATCAAGAGATGAGGGTAAAATGCATTTGGTCCGGCGATGAAAGAAGGATTTGGGGTGAAACGCAGATCCCTGTTGAAGGGTGGGCTTGTCTTTTTAAGAGACCTGGTCACAGGCACAGTGCACTTCAGTCGACGGGATACGTAATAACGGGCTCTTGCTTTTGATGGATGACGAGGGAATTCAAGCTCAGGGACATACAGAGACAAAGAGACAACTAACCAAGCAAGTCGACCAGACGTCTTACATTATACTAAGAGACGGCAGACACAAGAGAGAGAGAGAGGAAGAGACAAGAAGTATTCAGACGTGCAAAGGGTGGAGTCCTCATGTCACTATTGTATAGGTTTACATGTGAAGAGATAGAGATAGATTTATCTAGGCAGATAGATAGATAGATAGATAGATAGATAGATAGATAGATAGATAGATAGATAGATAGATAGATAGATAGATAGATAGATAGATAGATAGATAGATAGATAGATAGATAGATAGATAGATAGATAGATAGATAGATGGATAGATGGATGATAGATAGACAGACAGACAGACAGACAGACAGACAGACAGATAGATAGATAGATAGATAGATAGATAGATAGATAGATAGATAGATAGATAGATAGATAGATAGATAGATAGACAGACAGACAGACAGACAGACAGACAGATAGATAGATAGATAGATAGATAGATAGGTTTGCTAGCACGCTGTGTGCTGAGCGCTGGCAGGAATAGAAGTTAAAGTGCTACACTTCAGAATTACATACAACAAACAACACAATTCAGCAGCAAGTCTTTCACATCGTCCAAAAGTGAACATCAACAGTCCAGACGAGTCTTCGAGGTTGTGTTTGCTGTAAAGAGCCACTGACGCTCAGTTTTGATCAGAGGGAGGTATAGATCCGCTGGACAGAGAGTAAGGAAGACAGCAGGGGCTGAAAGTGGACGTTGTGGAAGATGGACCGGGAACGCAGGATCTCCGGGAACGCTCGACTTACGGCGAACTCTCCAGAGAGGCTGAAAACACAGAACAGAGAAAAGACAAAAGTAAGAGAGGATCAAAAACACAAACAACAGAGAGGAAATTAATAAAGAGAAATTATAGAGGAGATACTGAGAATGAGACAAATAAGATATCTTTAATGCAATACTTGGCCAAAAATATGTGGACATCCCCTTTAATTAACAGGTTTGGCTGGACTCCATAATTCCAGTGAAGACAAAACAGGCTCTGTTCAGTTCCCTGACACAGCGAGGTCAATGAAGAAATGATTTATAGAGTCTCGAGTAAAGAACTTGTCTGGCCTGCATAAAAGCCACCAGCTGGACATGGAAAAGTTGGGTGTTAGATCTATAGGCTTTACTACAAAAAGAAAGTGAAGCCACCACACCATCTCATTTCAATGCGTTAACGTTCCCTAATTAGTCTTGTTTTTTTATATCTGAACTCCCTGTGTATTCTTACAATGCAAACGTCCTAATCAGGCCATTTGGCTAGTGGTTCTCCAGAGTTATGAGCCACTCAGCATTTTCACTGGCCATCTATAACACGGGGGAAAACTGCCATATAGATATTTTTAATAGTATCTCATAATTTGGCAGCAGGTTTATTAGGCTGCTGTCCCTTTAAGAGCTGACGCACAGATCCATTACACATGTGTTTTCTTTCTCAACTGTTTATGTTAATTTTAACATAACTGACTGTGTTTATGTGAATACTCACCAAGACTGGCATTTTGACATTATTTTGTGTGTATTTGAGTGTTTAAGCGCAATAAGCAGCGAAAAATAACTTATTTTAGTCCTGAGAGGCGGCTTGATGTGCGCGTGCTTTTCACAAAATCTGCGGGAATGAGTAAAATTATGCACAATACACGCAATCCCACGCCGAAATTCAAGCCCTGTAACACCAACAATATTCATCCGGCGCAAAAGCGAGTGAGTGAGTGGAGGCGGGTTTGTGTGTCACTCGCTGTCGGAGATTGAGAGAGAGAGAGAAAGAGCAGCTGGTATCCTGAATCTATTGGAAGTATTGAAGTGTTTCAGATATTTCGATATTTAAACATGTCGAAAAATCTATATTTTTGTCTATATGCCTTTTAAAAGACTACAATTGAAAAATGTATATAAAATGTTGTTAACAGCCAAAGTGGCTAGTAGTGCTGACAGCGTTAAACGCCACTGCTGAAATACACACACACACACACACACACACACACACACACACATCTGGCAGGTTGGTGGGTGTTAGTGCCAAGCCCTGGTCCTAAGCATGTAAATGGTTATTTATTTAAGGTCGGGAAATGTCCCTGCTTATTAATAGTGTGAGAGCGAGTTACGTGTAAACCTAATGCAATGTCAAATTCTGAAGTCTGAATACAGATTTATACTTTTTTGTATGTGCAAAACTTTATTCACCTTGTAGCTTACAGTTATTCCCCTTTGTTATGTTATTTATATTTTTTTAGTACAGTAACTTAATTTAAACGATTCACTGGCTATATCGCTTGCTGTGAATGGACTTAAAGATGTGAAATATTATTCCCAAACATACTGTCCCTTTAAGCAATGGTATACAATTTCTGCTAATAATCCCAGATATATGTTTATATTGAATATTTCCAACATAATTACACACAGAAATTGTGTGTTAGGTCAGGAAGTGTGCAGTAGATACGCTCACAAAGAAGAAAATGCAACAAATTAAGTTTGTTTCAGAACAAAGCCAATGATCTACAAGTTGGAAACGGGCTTAGTCTCAGCCGTGAGCTACACCAGGAGTGTGTTTCCCGTACAACACCGTAACTCGCTGCTTCACTATCACAGCACAATACATCGTTGAAGAAATCATCTAGCTCGTCACGACGGTTTCCCGAAACCATACTGTCGCATATTGGTCGTTCAACCACGTTGGTTAATGATGTCACGCAGGTGTTGGAGTAATAACTACTTTTAATGAATCTGTTTGAGATTGAATTAATGCTAGATGTTTTGATATAAATTACAGACATGGCATCTGAGGAATATTTAAAACTTTTCTGAGATATTTCGCTTTATTTCCAGATTCAATCATAGACTCGTTCTTACGCACTAGAGCTCGTTCACACATGCGCACTCTTCAAACACGACGCTTTAAATCTCTCGACAAACAAAAAGACGTAAATGACATTTGTATGTATTCTAAATAAAAGACACAGATTGTTCTGAATGTCAGCTTGCTTATTTAGCTCAAGATCAGGATTTATTGAGTCCACATGTCATGCAAACAAGAAACTCTGCTTCTAACCACAGCTCGAGATCAGTCGAAACACCGACTCGTTGAACTGCTAACGATGCTTTCGGGAAACACAGTCCAGGACGGTGCATCAGGTATTCATTTTACACAGGACTTAAAACACATTTTCCATCAAGCCTATAGTCTTAAAACCGGGTGTACTCCGTAACCCTTCGTCGAGAGCGTGGCGGGATGTACACGGTTTTAAGACTAGGCTTAATGTAAAACGTGTTTTAAGTCCTGCGTAAAATGAATACCTGGTGCAACCGGCCCCAGAAGTGAACCCGATTGTGAGCCCTTTTCCCAACATCAGTCCCTAAATGGAAACAAATTCCTCGAGCTTTAAGTAGAAAGCCTCGATGCAAGAGCAACGTCTGAGCAGCAGAACTGTCCTCTGGGCAGAAATGGGAATTAAATGGGAAGTACACACTCAAAGCCCACGTGTAGAAAGACACAGATGAACTGATATGTCCAGATGGAAAATACAGTTAAAGATACAGAGTGCGAGAAGATAGCCGACCGGAAAAAGAGGGAGAGAAAGAAAACACAAAATGGTGGAGAATGGATAGCAGTGACGCTATCCAGCATTCAGAAGCTCATCTGACCTTTAGGAGAGAGAGACAAAGAGAAAAATAAAGCCGAGAGCAAAAGTACGTAACTGACATATGACATTCAGATGGAAATATGAGCATGAATTCCCCATAAAAAAGCTTATGTATATGAATCCTGTTGTGATATAGATTGTATTAAGCATCCACATCTCCCGGAGAGCACACACAGTCCAAGAACACACTGGCTTCTGGGTACAGAGAGCACATCTAGCATTTGAAATTCATTATCATGGGGTATCCTGACAAGCTGTCAGCGCGGCGAACACAAGCTCTCCATCCCGAACATCCCGAACGCTGATGTTGAGGAGCGGGGAGTGAGAGGCGGCTCTGGAGGCTCAGCACAACCTAACGCCGCACGCTTTTTGTGTTTGTTTGTTGCAAATCAAGGTCAGGAATTCTCCTTCAATTTGCCAAGGACTGCTGACATGCTGAACGGAGACAGGTACATATTTAGACTCGCAACGGAACACACACACACACACACACACGCACACGCATGTTTACATAGCTATCTAAATGGAGACATTCCATAGACGTAATCATTTTTATACTGTACAAACTGTATATTCTTCTTTTACACTAACCCGACCCCTAAACCTACCCAAAACTTTCTGCATTTTTAAAAAACATTTAATTACTTTATTTTTATACCAGATTTACAAATGAGGACGTCCCTAAAGGAGGTTTTTATAGGTTTTGGTCACTTCTGGGTGCAAATTTGTCTCCAAAATATAGTTAAGTAGGCACACACACACACACACACACACACACACAGCCAAAGTGTGCTGCACTACGGCCTTTATGTACAGTACAGACATCTTCACTAATTAAAAATGGATTTTATGGATATTTATGCCTTTTTGTACCATAAAAGTATCATTGTTTTTGAACATTTCCCATAGTGATTCTGTTTGCACTTTATTTGACAGTATATGCACTTCTGTATACTTACAGTGTGCTTACCAAAGAAAGTACTGGATAATATTAGGCAACTGCATGGATTAACGTCAGGTTTAGGGTTAGTACTCAGTTATAACCCAGTTATTGTAATTACTATAATAAGTACATAATATGTACATGGGGAACAGGACTGTAAAATAAAGTGCTACTGTGATTTTATAGTATTCTTCGAAATTAAATAGAAGTAACATGTAAATATCAGTGTATGAGGACAGAATCATCCAGTACCGCGGTATCCGATGCCATCATTACACCACAATGGCCTTTCGAACATTATTGCCATGGTTTTTCCTTTACGAAAAAGCACTGTGGAAGTACCATGGTAATACTACGGTACTTTAAGATATACCATGGTACCAATAAAATTTGGTGTTACATACTGTACTCAAAGATACCCTAACCCACAGAAAACTTTATTTACTTCATTTTCTTACAAATAAGGACATCTCCAAAAGAAGGTTTTGGGAGATTAATCCTTCAGGTTTAGCTCACAAATTTGTTCCCAAAATATTCTTTAGTTGATTCACACACATTTGTGGACATTTACCATTGTATTCTTGAGAAGCCAGAGTGTAAATACCAAGGTCTGAATATGGTAACGATTCAGTACCATGGTGTTATGACACTCCTGATGGAAAAAAAGGGGTTTTAAATGTAATTTTGTATCATGCTTCTATCAAACAAGATATTTCTGCTTAAAATGATGCTGTCAACTTTGACACTGGATGTCTGAGACTAGAACAATATCACAGAATCACAATAAATCCAAGGATATCCTTTAACTGAACCAGAGCTGAGGATTATAACAATAAAAACCGCACTGCGAATGAATCATTCCCCTTTTGATTGGTTCTCTTCTCTCTGATTAATTATCACAGGCTGAATGTGACAGTGGGAGAGTTGCTTGAGGACTCGCTCTATCTCTCCATGCAAAACCTGCTTCGCTGTAGTTTAAACCAAGAATGCCTTTATGAGATATTTGAACCCCAAACAAATGACCCGGATGTCCATCAACGCATCCTTCTCTTAATGTGATACATGGCACATTGAATGGGGAAAGGATGGCATGGTTTCCCGTCTCTGAAAGATAGATCAGATTCAAATGCATCACATGAGAATGGTGTGAGCGAGAGAGAGGAAGACTAACGGAGCGCCAGGAATCCTGGAAAGCTCAAGAGTAACAGAAGTGGAGGAAACCTATGCATTCATAATGAGTTCTTACCAGTGTTATTGAATCAGAGCACAACTCCAGCAATCTCTCTCCTGGCCGAAACAAGCCTGAGACTGTGCAGCTCCACCACAACCTGACAGCGCTTCCCTTTGTAGTTCGGCAGAGATGAGGTCTGATGACACGCTCCACTTCTGTTTCGACAAACCACCCGAGCCAATCATGCTCACACACTCTAGAGCTAGCTTAGTTAATTAGTTAAGGCATTTAAGCCTCTGGTGCTCTTCTGTCATTTATTTTTTATTTTTATCGGAATGGTACAAAACTTGGTTAAGGTTTTGGCACTTGCTGTGTGAACACACACACACGCACACACACGCACACACGCACGCACGCACGCATGCACACACACACACACACGCGCGCGCACGCGCGCACGCACGCACGCACGCGCGCACGCACGCACGCACGCACGCACGCACGCACGCACGCACGCACACGCACGCACGCATGCACGCACACACACACACACGCACACACACACAAGTCATGGACATGATTCGAACAGGTTAAAATGGTCCTGAACAAAATAGTCATCAACTTGTTTTGGTTATCGCTATGATTTTCTTGCAGTTTTAGAGTAAAACGTGTTTTTGAAAATACATATTTCATATGAAAATGTACTATTTTTGTGCATTTTTCATAACAATAAACGTAAAATTCTGTAACTTTTTTTGTTCACTTTTTTTAAACTTTTTTTACTTCAGCAATAATCTGCCAAGTGTCATCTTTGGAAAGAGATCAAACTTAAGTCTGATTATAAATGAAGCGCAAATATAATTTACCATAAAATCCCCTAAAAATACAAAATAAAAAACATTATCATTATCTTTCATTTTTGACCGACACACGAAGAGCACATGACACCTTCATAATCATGACATGACACATGTCATGAATATGAAGGAGGTTTTATGCATGTTTATGACAACTGTCATTAAGTGTCATTCGCTCAATTATGTCATTTTAATGCAAATATGACATTGTTTGAGATGTCTTTGTCATGACAACTTGACATTACCAAGACAACATAAACGTGTCAAAAACATGACATAGCAGATTAATTATCAAACTTAAGAAAGCACTTAGCTTTATGGGTTAACATTACATTAAACTGTCATGTGACTGGTTTTGACATTGGCTGTCATGAGGCCATTATAACTTTGTCATGAATATTTTTCTTGACCTCGACTACAGTGGTACAAATTGAATTTGTCATTAAAATGTTATAATGGCCTCATGACAGCCAATGTCAAAACCAGTCACATGACAGTTTAATGTAATGTTAACCCATAAAGCTAAGTGCTTTCTTAAGTTTGATAATTATTCTGCTATGTCATGTTTATGACAGGTTGTGTTGTCTTAGTAATGTCAAGTTGTCATGACAAAGACACTGACAGGTTATGATGTATTGGTTTATGTCAAGGTGTCATAACAAAGACATCTCAAACAATGTCATATTTGCATTAAAATGTCATAATTGAGCGAATGACACTTAATGACAGTTGTCATAAACATGCATGAAACCTCCTTCATATTCATGACATGTGTCATGTCATGATTATGAAGGTGTCATGTCAGTCTTATGCACACCCCTTCAAGTGTTACCAAGGATTGTCCTACAGACTTTAAGCTTGCAATGCCGTATAGATCCATCAATCATTTATTAAATAATAACATGATCACTTTATCCTCAAATAGCCATCTGGGGTTCATTTTCAAGAGACTCGCATCTGATGAATGTATGTCTGACTAGTGAAACACTAACGCAGCATCTGTTCTGTTCACACGTGTGTATTTCCGTCCACAGGTCCCATCTGTCACACTGTACCCTGTATAGTTCAGTCTGCAAGGGGAAACATGAACACACTGCCACATTTACAGTACGCACAACACGCTCAATGCTTTCTTCCCTGCTCACTGCAAGACTTAAATAGGTCGTCCTGTTCTTCCGCGGCGTATACGTTTCTTCTTCTCTCTGCCCTGATTTCC
Source organism: Tiaroga cobitis (assembly GCA_030578255.1). NCBI lineage: Eukaryota > Metazoa > Chordata > Actinopteri > Cypriniformes > Leuciscidae > Tiaroga > Tiaroga cobitis. The sequence goes on along the minus strand of CM060609.1, from coordinate 1,665,500 downwards.
AACAACAAACAAAAGATCACTGTATCTGAGGTGAAATAAATGGCTCTATTTATGTAGGCATTTGCTCTGTTGCATCTCATGCCTTCACTCCTCTCTCCTCACAACAGCGAAGGCTGGAGAAAGATGAACAAAAGAGACTTTTAAAGCTCACTGGTGTTGCTAGTATCAGGTTGGCCTTCAGAACCGCCTTAATTCTTCATGACAGATTTAACAAGGTGCTGGAAACATTCAGATTTTGGTCCATATTGACATGAAAGCATCTCTCAGTGTCTCCAGATTTGTCAGATGCACATCCATGATGCGAATCTCCCGTTCCAGCAGAATTGAATTTCTAGTACCATTTATACGCCAAAAATAGTTGGTGCATATGATACGCACTGTAAACCCGTAGGACCAGGGGTGTGGAGTGTGTGTGTATTACACGCCATAAAGTTCGTATCATATTCACGCAAAAACTATTTTTGGCGTATAAATGGTACGAGAAATTAAATTCGTGCTATAGATACGCACTTTCATGAGATCGTGCTGGCAAAACCGTAGGCATGTTATTATTTTCACCCAAAAACAATGTTTTTAAGCCAGTTATTTGTATCTTTTACTGCAGTGTGTCAGTAGGACATTTCCACATTTCCAAACAGTCCTCTTGGCATTATTTGTAACAATCCAGTGAGCGTTTGATATGCACAAGGAGTCTGACAACAGCCGGTGTGATCTGATCTCACCATCATCAAGTCTTTCTGTGATTACATGAAGAAACTGAGACAGACTAAATCCTGAAGAACTGAGGAAACGTCTCCAAGACGTGCTATAGATACGCACTTTCATGAGATCCGGCTGGATTTTGCACAGTAATATATATATACATTAACACTTCTCAAAAGTTCTACTAAAAGTCCACAACTTTTCCAAAGACCTACTGTACATTTTTCACTCGGGCTGCGGTGTCAGTTATGGCCGCTCGCCCTCGCCTGACATTGATAAATACCCAAGGACCCTCGCACACATGAGAATACAGTCTCCCGTCCATCGTTAACCTTGTAAAAGCAGCCTTCCACTGATGATTAACAGCATGCCATTATGTGCTATTAGATTTCATTAGCAGAGGCTGAATCTTACACAGAATACAACAAACTCTCTGCCGGAGGAGCAACAGCCACGAAAGAACCATCAAGTTACAAAAGTTGCACTGATTATGCAACGCATGCGTTCTCTTCAGTGCCTTCACACATGCCTAGTTGATGCATTTTATTGATCATGGCATGCATAATTCGTCATATGATGGAAAACAGCACTAGAACGGCTCACATATTTAAATTCCTTGAGTAAATTGGGTCATAAAACAATGCAACAGTGCTATCGGGTGCATCTGTAGTGAATCCCCTCCTCTGTCACTGTGTGCTGGCGCCATTGCAATGGCATTTGTTGAATATTTAATCAATTAACTTCAATTGTTCTTTTGCGATTTGTGTGGTGCTGATGTTTATAGTGGCATTCACATGAGAGGGAATAAAACAACATGGCTAATTTAAAATGAGAATGATGACACACGAAGCCTGAGAGATGAGCAGAGCTGCGATCGGGACTCTTCAGCTCCTGCTCGGAGGATTACTGCATTTACACTTCAGCTTAAAAATAGCCCTGTGATCATTTATTTAGCCCGTCTGCATTGTGTTCCTGGAGAAACACTTCCACTGCCTGAGACTGACATACTTCCACAAACCTCACATGGAAACGCAGGACCTTTCGAAACATTACAGCTAAAATCTAAATCCCAATGTTGGAAATGAAATGAGGAAAAGTGTGTATGAAGACACTGGAAAACGGAGGCATTTTCCCCGAGATGATAAAATTGACAAAATATGAGAACAAATAGTGTGTAAGCGACACGTTTGTCTAATGCCAGGATCAGACTACATAGGAAAAGTCACACTGTGATTGGCTGATTGTCCTGTCAATCAAATAACAACTACCTATCATGTTATGCAGTAATAAAGAAAAAATGTATTACTTAATTTTTAAAAACATTTAAAAATGTGGAAATGATACTTTTATTCAGCAAGGACACATTCAATTGATCAAAAGTGACAGTAATGATTCCCATTAATAATGTTACAAAAGATTTCTATTTCAAATAATACTTCTATTCGTCAAAGAATCCTGAACATCACGGTTTCCACAAAAATATAATAAGCAGCACAACTGTTTACTGAATTACAGTATTAATACTGTAATACTTTTATTCAGCAAGGATGCATTGAATTGGTCAAAAGTGCTGCTCTTTTTAACTTTCTATTCGTCAAAGAATCCTGAAAAATTAAATATATGACAGTTTCCACAAAGACATGAAGGGTTTTAACATTGATAATAATCATAAATGTTTGTTGAGCATCAGATCCTCATATTCGAGTGATTTCTGAAGGATCATGTGACACTGAAGACTGGAGTAATGATGCTGAACATTCAGCTTTGATCACAGGAATAAGTTACACTTTAAACTGTAATAATATTTCAGATTTTTTACTGTATTTTTGATCAAATAAATGCAGCCTTGATGAGCAGAAGAGACTTCTTTCAAAAACATTGAAGCAATCTTATCGACCCCAAACCTTTGAACATTAATGTATTAAATGAATAAATAGGTGATTCACATTTAACATCAGAATCCTCTGGTATTGAGTTAAGTCCTGACACATGGCTGATGTCTATAACTAACACATATATGAAAGCAATCCAGACTCTGAAGTCGAAAGACTCAATTAAATTAGACATTAATACGCGTGTGAGTTCGCAGTCTCGACACTGACGCCAAGCTCTGGTCGGTGTGTGATAATCAGCACACGGTTCTGGATCTCATTACCCTTTCGTTGATAGGGATGAAAGTCTCAAAAGAGCCCTTAAATCTGATGACTCGACACTTTAATCAGCCGTGGACCGCAGACACCGGGAAATTAGTTCAGGGAGGAGTCCTAATGTTTTGAAGCAGTGATTTATGTTCATAACCTTGAGGTTGGTTGGCGAGTAATGACCCCTCTATATAAGTGGACATCTTTCATATGGGGAAGGATATTGTATTTTTCCTCTTTCTCCGGCACTTCCACTTATTTGATGTGATATCATCTGGTAAAACTATTATTGAAGATTTGAAATCATCAAGCTCAAGTTCACGTTAAAGGTTGTCACTTCCTCAATGTTGTTAATGAATCAGAATTTAGAAAAAAATCTTAGAAATCTTTACTACACTATTAGAGCTGTTCAGTCGTGCCATCAATTTGAGTAACACTTTATTTCTATAGTTCACTTCAGACAGTCTACTAACTACAAGTAACTACATGTCAACTAGCAGTCATTAGAGTATTAGTAGACTCTGTGTAATTTCTGCAAACACTTTATTCTGAATCAACAGACATTCGGCTAATGTGGAGTTGCTACATAAAGTAAATACTTCCACAAGTATGTGAGATTACAAATTTAACGAATCAGATATAGCCGAAGCTCTTATTTAGCTGGATGGAAACTTTAAAAACCAAACCAATCTCTGTTAACTTAAATTATGTTTATCTCCGTAAAGCTGCTTTGAAACAATCTACATTGTTAAAAGCGCGATATACATGAGGATGACTTAAACGCAATGGTTATAAATATATAAATATTAGTAAAAAAAAAAAAAAAAAAAAAAAAAAGAAGAAATGTTTTCTTTGGCAATAAACTGAAATACAAGTTTCAATTTTGAAGCAATACATTTATTAACTGGAAATAAATACAAATTAATACTAACTAAAGCTAAAACTGAAATGTAATTTTTTTTAACAAAAAATTAAACTAACATTAACCTGAAACCTAAACTGAAACCAAAACTTACAAACTAACGTTAACAAAAATGAATAAATACTGTGATAAATGTATCGCTCATTGTTAGTTAATGGCCTTAAATAATGTTAACTAATGGGACCTTTACAGAAAGTCTCTTTTACCGTCTCTTATAGGCTAATTGTTTACCACAGACCATCATTTACATAATATATTGAAAACTGCTATTCTGAAAACACTCTACAACAACTAAACAGCTCTATTATCACAATAATACAACATTCATAACCACAGCGTCCCAACAAAAGACATTTGATATATTTTACCCGAGGTTAGTTTGCAGTTTGAAAACAAGCAAAACACGAAACAAACACAGTCCGATTCACCGTCAAACGACTCTTATGAACTGATTCTTTTCACAAATCTTTTAAAAAGGCTCTAGAATGGGGTTCTCAAATCTGGCTCTCAAGGTCCACTTTCCTAATCAAACGTCGGCTTACTGGCAAGATTGAGCTAAACTCTACAGAAAAGTAGACCTTGAAGTGGACTCTAGAACTGAATCAGTCTGAGGACTCTTCCACTGAATCAACTCGGACACTGAATCCACATCTGACTCATTTACAGTTTGTGAAACTTCAATACTGTCTGGTTGTTCAAATGACAACATGTAAGATACACCTTTGAATAATGTTTCAATGTAATGCCGAAACCTTCCCTGGGTAATAGACTTTTCCTCCCCTCGAATTATTACGCATCATAAAGCTTCATGTAACATTCTACAGTCAGTAAATAAACTAAAAATTAATTTGTCTGGGAGAAGGAAGAACATTACGGTGTGCATGTGGGTGTTGGAATCGCTTCATTACCTATACAATTACATTTTTTCCTCTCGTTTCCTTCTGGTTTGTTGTTTGCAAGTCTGCACAGGGCAAGTCTGGGCATAATTACTGCACATATTTTCTGTTCACATTATTACAGGAATAACAGAGATAATGAGAAAAATAAAATACAAGCCTTGCATTTCCAAACAGTGACCAATCAATGAACAATCTGTGAAATATTTCTCCGATATTAAAGCAAAAATAAGCAACAGAATTCAAAACTCAAACTATTCACTTGATGGCATAAACTCAATGATGAATATTAATACGACGCTGAGGAACACATGCCATCATGACATCATCATTTTTCCCCTCTTTAACGTCTCGTCGGTCAGTAACGAAAGGGAAAAAGCTTCCGTCTTATTGCAGCAGGATTATGACGAATGTTTATTGTAAGTGACAGTGTTATTTAACATGGGGACTCCAGGTGAATCTCACCCTGCTATTGAACTACTCAAAAAGACAAACGGAAAAGGCAAGGGAAACATTTACACAATCTGTAGTGACTAATCTGCAAACATTGAGGAACTAGAGTTTGTCGCCTGATAAACCACACTGACTAATCACAGAGGAACACACACTCCTACTTCCCTGAAATCCATTCAGATGTGTGATTGCCAAACACAGATTTTTTAACACGCCCGGGTGTTTTTGGTATGTGTGTTGGAAAATAAGAGAGAGGGGAAATTCACTAAAGCCTCTTTCACACCGGAAATTTTCAGAAAAGTTGTTCCAGAAATCAAAAGTCAAAGTCCTGAGTGAATGTTTATTTAAAGGGATAGTGAGCACAACAATTATATTCTGTTATCATTTACTCACCCTGTCTTTTGTGGAACATAAAAGAAGATATACACAAGAATAAAAATCTAAATTGCATTGCATTGAAAAAAAGAAAATCCTTAAAGGTGCAGTAAGCGATTTGAAAGTGGATCGGACTGAGGACCAAAACATACTTGTAGCCAATCAACAGTAAGGGGCGTGTCCATGCATTAAGCGGGAGGAGCCTGTGTTGCGTAGCGTGTTTGTGGATATGGGTGCGGGGCTATAAAGATAAGGGTGCGACAAATCAACATTTTTCAATCACTTACTACACCTTTAAACATTTAAGACAAAAGATTTCACAGAAAATACATAAAATAACATGAGGGTGAATAAATTATTTTTGGTGTGAACTATTACTTAATGAATGAATTGCACTCACTTATAGCGCTATTTATATTGTTTTAGCACCAGATTCACACACAAAAAAAGCAAATTAGATAAGGGAGATAATGTGCTACTCAAACAATGCTGAAATTTGTCAAATTTAACACCTTGTCCTGACCAGATTCCAACGACAATCTGTCCACTTTAGATGAGACATGACTACAAGATGCAAAAAATCTATCAAATATCACAGCCAATCAGAAGAGTGTGTGGGCGGAGTCTCACTGCACTCACAACCAAATGGATAAATACATAAATTCATAAATATTACACCATTTTAACATTATTAAAAATGCATAGTGAGTGACCGAACCAATCTTTGTCATAGAATACACTTGTTTGTTCACAGTTTGAACACTCCTTTATTATATTTTCAAGATCTGAGGTGATTATCCATCGTCGCTTTCAGTACGGCTATAAATGATAATCAAGCTCACATTCAATTCTTTTATGCTCATAATCAGCACCTGAGATGATCAATGTCATATTTGTATGTTGTTGTTCCAGCTCCAATGTCACAGAAGTAGAAGCCATTTCTAAAATATAATTGCCATCCCAGCTGGTGAGGAAAAAAACTCAGATTAACATGGAAAAGATGCTTTATATCGTGTGTCGCAGCGTCACGTCTGGTTAGGACGCAGGCTCAAAATATAATAATGTTGGGCACTATTTCAGTGCTTTAGCACCAGGGTTATGTTTTGTGCTTGTCTGGATATATTCCAGCTCCTCTCCATCATTTGATGAATAACCGCTGCACTGATCAATAGAAAATGTACACAAATATTTCTTCTAAATGAAATTGTGTTCCTTGAATTCCCCCCAGAGTCACAATTACTACAAACGAGAGGCAGAAGGTGAGACAGATTCACTGAGAGAGACAGAACCTAAACTTTGCAAAAACTTTTCCTTTAAGGGCATCAGGAGATGCGGAAAATGTTTCTAATCCATCTTCTCTTCAGAACCTAATGCTAATCACGTCTTTCTATACGGAAATGGCCTGTACACACACACACACACACACACACCAGAGATATCTAATTACTCTTTAAAAAAGAAAAGCCCATGAAAATAAGCCAACTCATTTCCAGCTCGGAAATCAGTGCAATAAGACGTTTAATCAGGCGTGACAGACACACTGAACGCTGCGTCATAAACAACACACACAATACTTTTGTGTCATTTTGAGTCTATGCCATTCATAAGACCTTATATTAAGCCCTATTTGAAAGGGACTCGTTTTCTAAAGGACGTCTGACTGACGTCCGTGATTTCATGTACCGATCAATCAATCAATCAATCCAAAATCACAATCAGAAGAGTGTGTGGGCGGAGTCTCTCTGTAAACACCGTGCAATCGCAACAAGATCAGTCCAAAACCACAGCCAATCAGAAGAGAGTGTGGGCGGAGTCTCTCTGTAAACACCGTGCACTCGCAAACAGATCAATCCAAAACCACAGCCAATCAGAAGTGTGTGTGGGCGGAGTCTCTCTGCAAACAAACTGCACTCGCAACCAGATCAATCCAAAACCACAGCCAATCAGAAGTGTGTGTGGGCGGAGTCTCTCTGCAAACAAACTGCACTCGCAACCAGATCAATCCAAAACCACAGCCAATCAGAAGTGTGTGTGGGCGGAGTCTCTCTGTAAACACAGTGCACTCGCAACCAGATCAATCCAAAACCGCAGCCAATCAGAAGATTGGATTTCTATATGTGGGCGTTACAGAAGGTGTGTTTTTTTAATAAACTTCACATAAGTTTATATAAGAGGCTGTTTACGATAATTTTAGTGCTTAAAATACAACTTAAAATATTTTGGTTTATTGCCAAGGCAACATTCCTAATTTTCAAATAATATTTTTATTTTATTTAAGTTTTATGTCAATGAACAGAAATGTTTGTAATAGTTTGAGTTTTAGTTAATAATAATAATAAACCTGCAGTTTCCACGATTTGGCTCTATCTATACCTTTTTTTCTTCGTCGGAAACCATCTATATTGAAATGAAAAGAAAGCACGTGGAAGATCGGTGTGCAAACGCTCAGGTAAACACACGAGGAGAAGCATCATGAAGATAAAGGGATAATATCTCACACTGCAGTGTGGAAAATCATAATCAAGCAAACATAACACCACTGTCAAAGCTAACACTCATATTCTGTTCATCTACATGTGAAACTCGAAAAATTAGAATATTGTGCAAAAGTTCATTTATTTCAGTAATTCAACTTAAAAGGTGAAACTAATATATTATATAGACTCATTACATGCAAAGTGAGATATTTCAAGCCTTTATTTGTTTATTTTGATGATTATGGCTTACAGCTTATGAAAATCTTTTCACAATATTCTAATTTTGAATTTGGGGTTTTCATAAGCTGTAAGCCATAATCATCACAATTATAACAAATAAAGTCTTGAAATATCTCACTTTGCATGTGATGAGTTAATATTAATAACTTTTACACCATATTCAAATTTTTCGAGTTTCACATGTCTAATGTGATTAGATAGGACTAACCACAAAACAAAGATTACGAAATATAGTTAACGAGCAGCACATTAATAATGAGCATGTTGCCGAATGTGTAAATAGAGCTTGCGTCTGTCTAAATATAATGTCTGTATTTGGTGATTCATACGCAGAAGGTCTCCAAATGTGTTTGGAAAGCTTCCGTCTGAAGGGAGGATGGATTGCCAGCCGGAGACGAACGAGAAATGGCAGGATTTCACTCTTCATTAAGGGAGAGGAAAATGAGTTTGTCTTTCCTGAGCAGAATGGCACATTCATACACAGCTTTAGCTTCCGAGACACCCAACGTTTTAATGATGGAGGAAAATAAAAGAAAAAGGGGATTAAAAAAGCCTTTTTCTTTTATTTAAAGGAGTTTTGTTGTTGTTTTGCTGGTAATTGCCAGCATCAGCGTAGCTCAACTTAACTTGTTTTGACTCAGCCCAGAATTGCCTTTAAAAGCAGTAATAATGGCAATTACAATCAAAAACAATTCACAAACTCATGCATCAGTGCATGAACGGGAGATTTGTAAATGTGTAGACAGAATAGACAGGACTGAGCAAAACCTTTCAGACTAAAAATGACTGAGGTAAAAGCTCTTAACACATTCTTATTGCATACACGTATTTATGTGAACCTCCAATATTACTGTAATGATTTTGTGTACACTGTGTATGGACGAATCACATGCTTGAATATGAATTACACAATTAAAATAAGGGGTCTCAGGAATAATGTACAGGTTTCTAATAGCCTCCATAAACTGAAATGAAATGTCAAAGAAACGTCTTAAATAATTGCACAATAATTTCATGTTTTCATTTTTTCTAGTGATAAAGTACTGTATGTTTACAAGTTTTACAATGTAATCAAAAAAAAAAAGAAGAAAAAATGCATTGTTTTTTTATAAAGTCGCCATTTAGCATTTTTTTAAATGTTCACAATTTCATACTGTAGCTCCCAGAATATTTTGTAGTATGAATATCTGAACATGCAATATATCGAAAGAAAGAGCAGAGCCTTTGCTTTAAAAAAAAAAAAAAAGTTTTATTCTAAATTCATGCATTCTTTTTTATCAACACTTTTTTTTATATATATATAAAAAAGCAACATTTTGAACTGAAAGCTGAGAAAATACTGTGTTTCCCCCCCAAAGAATACAATGTGCATAAGCAATGCTGCTATCGCTCGCTTCGGCTCCTTTTTTTGCCTGTGTTTTGATCCGGAGACTCAGTACTCTTTCAGAAATGAAAACATGGAAAGCCAGTAGATTCTGTCAACGGCAGGGACAGAGTTAAAACTAAATACATCAAATGATCCAAAGATGGGAACCCCTAATTGGTTCTCGCCTGACGAACCCTTTGAGCTTCTATATGAACCTTTTCTTCTAAGAGTGTAGATTGTCTTTATTGATGCCAAAGTCTCCCGAATAGAAAAGCACAATCACTCTTAGAACCCTGAAGGCTTAAAAAATAACCATTAAACATGAAATCATTATGAGACAAAGACATTTCTCCTCATATATTCAATACAATTGAGTCAAGAACCCATTTAAAACTCCACTGAACCTTTTTTTAGAGGGTTAGCCATTCATTCAAATGCAAAAATGATTTTACTCCAGCAGTAAACACATGAAGCCATGCATGCTTTTCATCGAGTGTGTGTCCATGTGTTGAGTTCTCTGTGTGTTTGGTAATTGCTCCAGCGCTTGAGACCCTAATGAAGGGTCTAGACAAGCGTTTAAAAGACTATTTCTGCTATTCATCTCATCCACTCATCTCTCAAAGCAACCCCACGGATCTTCCCACCGGTGAACACGAGCACTTCCAGGTTTCAGGCATTCAGATTTCTGCTCTCGAATGAGTTATTAATGCTGCAAAAGATGGTTGGTTTGCATGTGAGCAATTATGAAGCACAAACGTTGCCCTCAGAAATGAAGGAATTGCTGAATTAACTACGGTGGGTTATGAAGATGCTGACAGATGTGGATGGTCTCCATCATCATTCTACCGAGTTTTTACAAGCTATGTGGTTTATGATGAGTTTTATTTCCCCATGCCGAGGTCATCCAAGCCATCCGTTCATCGGACTGGTATTTATATGACTTCTGTTCCATCATAATCAACAGCTCATTCAGTAAGTATTTTTTACCCTCAATCTACATATTTTCCAGCACTGTAATTAGTCTTCTGGAAGAAAAATACTCATCTGCACAAACACACACAATTACAGATTTATCCTTTATAAAATATACAACTATATGAGAACATTATAATCTCCTTCTCCACTCCTGCAAACCATGCGATTACAATGTTGAATTGTTTGTTTGTTGAAAAGTTTTTAGGCTTCAAAAGAACACAAAATCACCATCACTCCTGCACTATACACACATATATGTCTTCTAAAGACATACAGTATGATAGCTTTGTGTGATAAATGTATAATTGTTATTATATTTTATTATACTTTGTTATAAATCACATTCAGTGGGTTGGGAACTAGTCAGTTTGACTTTGAATCAAATCATTCACTTCAATTCTGAATCGAATCATTCACTTCGATTCTGAATCAAATCATTCACTTCGATTCTGAATCAAATCATTCACTTCAATTCTGAATCAAATCATTCACTTCGATTCTGAATCAAATCATTCACTTCAATTCTGAATCAAATCATTCACTGCGATTCTGAATCAAATCATTCACTTCGATTTTGAATCAAATCATTCACTGCGATTCTGAATCAAATCATTCACTTCGATTCTGAATCCAATCACTCACTTCGATTCTGAATCAAATCATTCACTTCAATTCTGAATCAAATCATTCACTTCGATTCTGAATCAAATCATTCACTGCGATTCTGAATCAAATCATTCACTTCGATTCTGAATCCAATCACTCACTTCGATTCTGAATCAAACCACTCACTTCGATTCTGAATCAAACCACTCACTTCGATTCTGAATCAAATCATTCACTTCAGTTCTGAATCAAATCATTCAGATCGATTCTGAATCCAATCACTCAGACCTATTATGAAGTAATTCAGAATGATTCGTTCACAAATCAGACAAAACTCTCATGAATTATCGCTACTGTACGGCTTCAGAGGATTTAGTATATAGTGTCTGAGCTGTTTTAAGATAGTTTTACATTATTTTTAAAGATTGAAAGCTTCTGTATTTAAATTTCTCATGCAAAAAAAAAACCAAGAAACAAGAAAGAAAGTCGTGCAGGTTTGGAACGGCATGAGATTAAGCAAATGATGACAATTGTCATTTTTTGGTTTTAAAGTTTCCAGATGCTTCCACAGTGTGTGTTTGAAGCGACAGGGCATCTATCTGAGTCTCGAGGGAGAGCGTGGTCTCTGATAGACCCTCGACCAGGACAGTAAAGAACAACCCTCTCGTTCTGTGAACCCGGCCCACTGAGTCAGTCTCTGATACCGCTGTAGATTACAGCACTGAGGAAACCCTGCCACCCCTCGGCTATCCATCTCACATTTATGATTGCTCCACGCGGGAGGGACGACAGAGAGAGAGAGAGAGAGAGAGAGAGAGAGAGAGAGAGAGAGAGAGAGAGAGAGAGAGAGAGGCTTTATTCTGTGAAGGACTGATGACACTTTCCCAGAGGGAAAAAGACAAGGAGCGATTATATCAATCGGCCCTCCTTTCCTGGGATAGACGGTGTGATTGGGGGTCTTTAACTCAGGACCATCACTCACTCTTTACACACATTAAATGCTCTTCTGCCTCCTCCTCTTCCTCTCCTCTCAGCTGAAGGATTTCTCTCCGAAAGGTCATGTGCCAATGCATTTCCTCCCTTATTCATATTTTACGGAAAAATTGTTAAAAATGAAGTTGTAGATATGAACACTATTATTTGATTGGCGTTTGGCATATAGTAAATGCAATTGGCGTGCAAATCAAAAAGAGAGGATGCCAAGAGACCGATTACATTGTCTGTTGTTTTTGGAAAGGTTTATACGGAAGTGCACGGTTATAAAAAGAGAAGTGTGAAGGAGGTATACAGCGAGAGTGACGTCTGTGTGATGGGAATTCACTCCGATCTAAAGGGAGAGAATTTAATGGTTCCAGTTCCAGTAATTACAATTACTTAAAGGACTTCAAAACTAGATTATTTAGGATATTAAAGAAGCGATATGTAGAATTCAGAAACACTTGTTAAGTGAACTACAGCCAACAACTTATATACACGTAACTATTTCAATTCTGGAATCGAATACTTGAGGTCAGGAATCGGATACTTGTTATAAAATAAAAAATTTTTCGATTCCTCTTATCGATTCCTTTGTGATCATTTCAATATGACTTTAAACCATTCAAGCACAAGATGATTCGTACTTTTCAGAGAATCAGACCGATTCTGAACCAAATCATTCAGACCAATTACGAATCAAATGATTCATTCAAATGATTCATTTTTTCATAAAGCCCCTTTTAATCAGGTACCCACAATATGCTAAACACATAAACTAACATGATAAATAAAAATTCAGAGTCAAACTTGACGGAGCTCCAAATCGAAAGGATTCCAAGACAAAAATGACTCGAAAGTTCATTCATGCGCATAGCCAATGCTAATCATCATGATAATGACTCAGTACATTGCATATTTAATTATATTAGTTCATGCATCTGCGGAAGAATACAGCCTATAAATGCAAATTAAAACACTGTATTTTGCTAGATATCATTACACAGGGCAGGTTTCTCTCCTTCTCTGAGCTCTTCAACCCCGAGGTACAAACATTTATAATTAAGGTCACGTCAGACTCGCTTCAGTCACATGACACTCATTTATTCCTCTTTTAATTGTGTTTCGGTTCCAAGCACTCGCTGGTTTAGGACTATTTTTTGCATCTCTCTAATTGTTTGGGCTTTTTAAGCTGAAACTGAAGAAGAAAACAGCAGCTGCTAATACTACAGATCTCTCAATACAATATAATACACATCATATTGATAAAGATGCCGATCAATGCATCTTTACATGCATCTTCATCTCCACATGCTTGAGTTCCTTCAGAGGCGTAATTGTAACACTGGTTTTCTTCTGTTTGGGCCTCGATGCCTTGCTGACGGTGTGGAGATATTAAAGACATGAATAGAAGTAAAATCAGAGAATGATTGGCAAACATCAAGCTCTACACGGATGCGACACACAGCTCCTCGTCGGCTGATCGAATCTGCAATACTCTCTGAAACTGGAACGCACAGTGATTTATTACCTCTTATAACTTTCATGTGAGACTTCATGAAAAGCTCAGCTGTCTTACATTTTTTATTGTGCTGACAGCATTTATCAGTCGAGGAGAGGCAGATCTGAGGGAGAGAAAGAGGGATCGATTGTGCCTGCATTTCATCCTGGTAACCTTGGTTACTGCACACATGTGTGAGGGCAAGCGTGCACACACACACACACACACACACACACAATGTAATATAAACATGAACACACACACAAGTCCGGTAACATGCTTCTAAATGCACGTGGCACTATTTCCTAATCAATAATCACGGACAAAAAAAATTCAAACATTGTTGGGATTTACAAATATTTCTTTTCTTTTGAAATAAATGAATAGTTTTATTCAACAAGGATGCATTGGATTGATCAAAGTGACATTTAACGCTGCAAAGAATCCTGAAAAATTAAATGCATACGTTTCCACAAGAATTTTAAGTGTTTTTAACACTGATAAAAATAATAAATGTTTTTTTTTTTTCTTGAGCATCAGATCCTCATATTAGAGTGATTTCTGAAGGATCATGTGACACTGAAGACTGGAGTAATGATGCTGAACATTCAGCTTTGATCACAGGAATAAATTACACTTTACTGTATATTCACATAGAAAAGAGTTATTTTAAAATGTAATAATATTTCACAATTTTTACTGTATTTTTGATCAAACAAATGCAGCCTTAATGAGAATAAGAGAATTCGTAAAAAAAAAAAAAAAAAAAAAAAATCAGTCCTCAAAATCTGAATGAATCTATCTGCTCTTAAAGGGCCAGTTCACCCATTATTTATATTCACCCTCATGTCGTTGCAATCCTGTCCGACGTTCTTTCTTCTGTGGAACAACGGGAGGGGGAGTATCTTTATTTTTGGGTGAATTATGAAGTATGTGCATTATTTACAGTGAGACTTTTTTTGTTATCTCAACAAGAAAGAGATTTTTATGGTTTCAAATCAGAAACTTGGCCTGAATGGAGAATTACAGGAAATGTCAACAGCGCTTCATTAAGCTGTGAAATTAGTCTTAGATTCAACGCAGATTAGATGATATCTAATGGAATACTTGTTTACTTGTTTTCTGTATTCGACTGTTTACTTCCACGAAGGGAAATGAACTTAGCCTGAAGTATTCCTTTGGTAACTTTACGTCAAAGACCTTTTAAGCTTTAAAATTGCGCGCTCTCCGGTCACACCCGCACACCACGTGACGCTCCAACGCCACACGTGCGCGCTCCTCGGACGAGCCGCAACCACGTGACGCTCCAACGGAACGCACAAGACACGCAGCTCACTCACGCAGCCGTGGTCAGCCACATAAGAACCAAATGCAAGTATTCGTTTATCGAGTCTTCAGAGCAGTAAGATTGTGTTTTTCCGTGGTGTCTCTCGATGGTCTTAAAGTCTGTAATCTGCCACTGATACCTCCAGTCTCTCTCCATCTCTCTCTCCCTGTTTCTTTCACTCTCAGATCCTTTTAGTGTTTTGTTCATTGTCGTTGTATTGTGTTTGTAAAGACATGTATTCCTTGTAACGCTTAGCAACCGTATACGTAGTTTTCCTTATTAAATTCACTATATTCATTCATTGATTCTGATTGTATGCTCATTTTCAAGTCCCTTTAAGTGTCAAAGATCTTTAGCTACAGGCTCACAAATTAAAGATACTTTACAGAGTATTTGCTTATAGGGCAGGAAACCCAATTCTTGTGGCGACAGAATTGCGTTTTCTGAAATCCTATAAAGTAGGATGATATTGTGGATCAACCACAAATATTATTCTGACAATTGAGCTAATTTTAACCTGTTTTAAAATAACAAAACAAATATCATTTTTGTTGTATTTGTGTCCCAAAAGCCAGACAACTGTGGATTTTGCTCTGAGAAGACAAACTACTTCATAACTCTACGCTCTCCATTAGTCTCTCACGGCTGTTTCTGAGCAGGTGGCGCGAGAAAACCTTCAGTTCACCTTCATAAAACTCACTAAATTTAATCTTGAATCTCTGGCGACGTACGCAGCGAGCGGCCCGGACACCTTAAAATTACCCATTAACCATCTGTGCCCGACAGCCGTCTCTCCGGGGACGCAGCGTAAAACTTCACTGGAAAACTGTATTTCTAACGCAGGGACAGCAGTCAAACCTCTTTCAGAACAGGGACTGTATCGCGACCCTTCACCTCCATTTGTTGTGTACAAAGACGAGTTGCTCTTGTTAGAGAATGATCTGCCCGGCTCATGAATCAACCCATCAGAATAGATGCTCTCATTTAATGGTCCTGCTGGAAATGTCACACTATCCCTCCAAGTTATTTGGTGAACAATAATAGAATACTAGAATTCACACTGTATCTCAACCATCGCCGCGGTGCAGATACAGTGCTGAGCATAAGAGAACACACACATGCTAAAGTCGACTAAAAAGAGCAATAAAAAATCATCTTTTGGAAATTGATCTTAATGCCTTAATTAAAAAAATGAGGAAAAACACAACCTTTAAGGACACCAGTTTTCTTTGTGAATGAATAATGTATCGTAAATAAATAAATGTTCTTCCTTAAAATACCTTAAAAAACAAATTTCACTAACAACTAAACTGAATTTAAATTACAACACAAAATCAGATTTTTTAACTGCAGTTCAGCTTTAAAAATAGTCTCCAATTAGAATCCAAAAAGGTTTTAGCCTGATGTTATACAGGAACTTTCATCATTTCCCTCATAGTTTATTTTTTTGTACTCTAGTTCTTTATAAAACTGTGTATGTACTGATACTTGTGTACTGCATAAGTCAGGACATAAGTCAGGACACCCCTGTGTTAAACTCCCATAGAGGGGCAGATTTATATTTTTAAAGGCCAGTTATTTCATGGATCCAGGACACTATGCATCCGGATAAAGTTCCCTCGGCCTTTGGGATTAAAATATCCGCACATCATCACACACCCTTCACCACACCTAGAGTGGTTTTATTTCAGTTAGCCTAATAGCTGGTTTGATTTGCATTGCATTGAGAGATGATCTTATGGAAAGGTCCCCATGCCGACTCTAGGTATGGTGAAGTGTGTGTGATGATGTGCGGATATTTTAATGAACTATTTAAATTTTTTCCCCCACAATGCTATATGTACATTTGTTTTGACATTTAAAACTATAGTGCTATCAGTAAAATAATACTAATTAATCTCACGATTTCTGAAATAATAACTAAATCTCACTGGCACAAAGATTTTGAACTTTGATATTATATTTCATGCATATCTATTTATTTTTTCTGCATTAAAATAAAATAATAATAAAATCAACCTGAAGGGCTCACACAGTTCTGCATCTGCATATGTTCAGATTGGCTGTGATAGTGTCATTTTAACTCGACTTTAATGTTCTTCCAGTTATTGCATTGCGACAGTATTTGAGGCTCAGAGGAAAGACTTCACTGGTCAGTTTTGGTTGCGCTGGCAGAAAGCGTTAGACCTGATCATGGATATGAAGCACTAGTGAAGAATCTGATCCTCTTAGTTCAGAAGATGCTGACATTCTAGGATTAAACTCATGAAGACTAGAATCCCATAAACTGCACACACACACACACACACACACACACACACACACACACACACACACACACACACACACACACACACACACACACACACACACACACACACAGAGAAATCTTAAAGGAACAGTTCACCCAAAATTAAATACACTGTATTATATAAATCCATTTGACTCAAGGAGAACAGCTCATACACGCTCTAAAATCCTCAAAGTATCAGTACATACACAGTTTTATAAAGAACTAGAGTACAAAAAAATAAACTATGAGGGAAATGATGAAAGTTCCTGTATAACATCAGGCTAAAACCTTTTTGGATTCTAATTGGAGACTATTTTTAAAGCTGAACTGCAGTTAAAAAATCTGATTTTGTGTTGTAATTTAAATTCAGTTTAGTTGTTAGTGAAATTTGTAAATAATAAATAAAGTGAATGAAGGAATGAGTGAATGAATGAATGACCGACTGAACACACGAATAGTTAATCCATATATAGTTTGATATTCAATTAAAATTAAAATTCTCACTTTCTGGAGGTACTGGTAAAAAAAATAAATAAAATAAAGTAAAATAAAACAAAATAAATGGTAAGAAATAAAATAATTAAAAAATCACGTTACATTACAGATCCTTATGATTTCCTGGTTTTCTGTGTCCTCAATGTTACAATGTACCAGTACATATACACAGTTTTATAAAAAACTAAAGTACAAAAAGTTACATATTTTTGTAAATAGCATGTAACCTGTAAATATAAAATGTAAAAAATATGGCTGAACTACTTCTCTAAAAAGAACATCGGGTGATCCAGCGTGACCGAACAAAAACATTCAGCCACAAAACACTGTGAGAAATACCGCAATAAAACTGTAATCCTGTGAAAACTTCCATAAAGCATCCAATAATACAGCAGGAGGACTACACTGCTCTCTTTAACTGGAATCTGTCCCCATTTTATGTCAGCAATAAATCCGTGAGCACTGAATCTCAGCGAGAGATTGTTAGCCGGAGATCTCTTACTGACATTCTGTTTCAATAAGCCAGCACTAATACAATTTTTTGGGGGTGAGTTTTTGTGTGAGATTGTGGCACTGACAGGTGAATATCAGCTGGAATGGCAGGGGATCTGGGCTCAATATCTTCCTCAGATGTATTGTAATTGCGAGGGGCCGAGCGGATGAACCGGCAGCGCCACATATTGCTTTGTATTTCCCCAGAGTCACTGTCGCCTCCTCAAGTCTTTCACTACAGAGAGAGAGAGAGAGAGAGAGAGAGAGAGAGAGACAGAGAGAGAGAGAGAGAGAGAGTGTGTGTGTTTTTTTTAGTTTTTATATATATATATAAATGTATCCATGAATTTTTTTTTTACTGATTGATTAATTGACTTTTGTGATTATTTGTTCATTGCTTATGTAATGGCCAATGCTTTGGCAATACTGTACAAGTCATGCCAATGACGGTCCTCAGTGTTCCAGAACATACATAGTTTCATAAAGAACTTGAGCACAAAAAGTTAAATTATGAGAGAAATGATGAAAGCTCCTCTATTCCACCAGGCAATAAACCCATTTCTATTCTAATTTTCTAATTGGAGACTTTTTAAAGCCGAACTGTTGTGAAAAGGTTTTGTTCAGACAGGAATCAAAAATCTGATTCTGTGTTGTAATTTAAAAATCCTTTTAGTTGTTTGTGAGGCTTGTGAATGAATGGATGTAATGTCGGACATCCTCCATAGAGTCTACATTCAAGCTGATGCAGTATTAATAGGGTGCAGTGTGAATAAAACCGACTTTTTCAAGCAATTTTCACAAACATACTGTACACACAATATTTGCAAACCTTGTTATATGCCATACTTCCCCCACAGCTGCAAATCCACACATTTCCATACTTTAATCCGAATTCTAATTTCTAGAACAACAGTGTTTCCAGATAAGACGTGAGTTTGTGGAAGACAGGATAATCTTGCTCTGGGTGGAGTGGCTCTACTGTAACTACATTAATCCCCTCTCTCTCTCTCGCACGCGCTTTTCCTCGTCCTTTTCTCCTGTCTCTCTCCCTTCTTCTCTCTCTATAGTTCTCGTTAAAATAGAAATGCTCTCCTCTCAACTAGAGCTCTGGAGGAGAAGATGACTCCATTAAACTCAGGCCCGTTTTAGGCAATGGGATTAAAATGGAAAGAGTTTAGCAGAAGGGTTTAGAAAGTGCTGGAATAAAGTCAACACTGTAAAATCGAATTAGTTAGACTTGCTTTAAAACAGCATGCAAGCCGATTGCCTTAAAAAAACAAGTAAAGTGAAATAAGAATAGTATGTTGTACTGACAAATGCTTAGTTAGTATAGTTCACTTCCACAAGAGTCGTAGTAACTAAACAAGAACTGAGAGTACTTGATCATTTACTTTAAATAAAATGTAATTGTTACCATTGTTGTGTTTTGCATGCAGAATGTTGAAGTCTGTGTGTGAATCAAGCATGGTCAATTGGAAGATTTTGTAACAAATATAGAGATTATATCATCCGAATTAAAAGTTTCACGAGGTTATGACATAAGTGTTAGCAACAATTTTATCATTGTTCATTCTTTGACATGAAATATAGTTATTTTATATATCATTCATATATAATATTTATTATATCCCTTCAGTTGAAAACAAATAACTGTGATTTTTTGTTGCATCGCTGCATCAATAGGAAGAGAATTGCAATAATATCAATGAAGTTCCAAGTGACTAACCAAAGTGAACACTGATCACCATAATGGCGACAAACAAAACAATTTTAGAAAAAAATCAACATCAATTTATTTATACATTTTTTTCAGTTGTATTGACAATTGAACCTTTAAGAGAGACTTTGGGAAATAGTGAATGCAAACAGAGAAAAATAACTGCAAAAGTGGAGAAATTAGTGAAAAGTCTAATAAGAATTGCCACTGCTCAAAAATTATTATTATTTTTTTGGCTTGACAAAATGGCACTCAAACCAATCAATTAATCTGAACTTGGGTTTTCTGAGTAAAAAAAAAAAGGCATAGTATGTGAATAGTACAAATTACTAGAGTTTTACAATTAAGTTAAGACATTAAGTACAGTTAACTAAAAAGTGTTAGAATCACTGATGGATTTCACAGTGTGGTGAAGAGAGAAAGCAGTTCAATAGTGCTCACAGACACTCTGTCACGGTAGACATATTCTCTGTTCCTTCTAGTCTTGTGTTTATGTTGTTGTGTGAATGCACGTGTGTAGTTAGTGTGAGTGTATGACATCACCTGATCCGCTCCAGCTGATCGTCATTCATCACCAGCTGCAATCAATCCCAGGACTCCTTAAATACTCACCGTCATCTCATTCCCTTTGTCAGATCGTTGTTTGATGTCGTCGTGTTGGTGTTCCAGTGTCCAGTTCCTGCCTTGTGTTCCTGTTTCTCGTCTTCGTCACTGGGTTTCGTCTGCCGTTATCATCACCGCACTTCTCATCTCATCACGGATCCTGACCACCGAAGTCCCTGTGTCACCTGTTTAACATCATCCTGTACTGCTTCAACTATCATCATTAAATCACTGTTCACTTGCACTTGTCTCCAGCCGTTCTTGCGTTCCCATGACAGAACGATCTGACCCACAAATGGAGGCAGCGAGTGTATCTCAGAGATCAATGGAGGACTTTATTCATCATAGCATCAGGAGAATGGATTCACAGCAGAAGGAGATCGGCGACACGGGCCGCGCAGTACAGGCTCTGGTGACGCAGGTGTCCGAGCTCACCCAGCAGATCCAACGTCTACAGGGTCCCACTGCGCCGCCCACACCTGCCGTTCGTCCCACACCACCTGAGCGTCCCTCCCAGTCAGAGCCCCGCCTTCCTGTGCCCGAACATTATGCCGGTGAGCCAGCTTTTTGTAGAGCTTTTTTGACCCGTTGTACTATGCATTTTGCTTTACAACCTGGCACCTTTGCAACTGAACAAGCTAAGGTGGCATTCGTACTCACCTTACTGACTGGGAAGGCGGCGCTTTGGGGAACGGCGGTGTGGGAGAATCAACACGACTGCTGCACCTCGTTCCAGACCCTCGCCGCCGAAATGAGGAAGGTCTTCGATCGGGCTGTCTCAGGAAGGGAGGCAGCCAGAAGATTGGCGGAGCTGCAGCAGGGAGAAAGATCGGTTTCCGAGTATTCCATTGAGTTTCGGACCCTGGCGGCGGAGTGCGGCTGGAACGAGGAGGCGCAGTGGGATATGTTCCTGCATGGGCTGGCTGACCACGTCCAGAGGGAGATCTATGCCCTGGATCTTCCTACCTCTCTGAACGGGTTGGTCGACTTGGCTCTGCGGGTGGACAACCGACTGTCGCGGGTCAAGCGCCGAGTTCCGTCCGCCCGTTCCTTCGCAGGGACCGACCCGTCACGATCCAGCGGCAGGGACGTGGTCAGCCCCATCTGCGATCCCGAGCCTATGCAGGTGGGTCGAGCTCGGCTTTCCCGGGAGGAGAAGGAGAGGCGGAGGTCCCAGGGCCTTTGCCTGTACTGTGGAGGGGCTGGACATTTCGCATACGATTGTCCGGTAAAAGGCCAAGCCCGATAGTAACATTGAGGCTACTATCGGGTGGGATCTCCGCTGGAAAGACCTCATCGACTACATCTACCTCCACTCTCCTTCCGGTAAGACTTAGGTGGTCAGTCCAACAACACGACTGTCACGCTCTTCTGGATTCTGGGGCTGAGGGTAATTTTATGGACCGCACTTTTGCACGGAAGATTCAGATTCCTCTCAGACCCCTCACCCACAGTATCGCAGTTCACGCACTAAACGGACAAGAACTCCCCACTATTTCCTTTTGCACTGAAGACATTACCCTCACCACTTCCGGAAACCATTCTGAATCAATTTCATTTTACATCATGGACTCACCTCTGGCACCCGTCGTCCTCGGACATCCCTGGCTCCTCCGACACAATCCCCGGGTGGACTGGCTTCATGGATCAGTGCTGGAGTGGAGCAAGGAATGTCATAAGTCTTGTCTCGTGTCTGCTTGTTCGTCTGTGCCTGTTTCTGTTTTTCAGGAGGAAACAGGGGATCTGTCTAACGTGCCCGCAGAGTATCTGGATCTGAAGGAGGTGTTCAGTAAGTCTCGTGCTGCTTCTCTTCCTCCGCATCGTCCCTATGACTGTGCTATAGATTTACTGCCAGGTAAGTCTCCGCCTAAGGGCAAGTTATATTCACTTTCTATTCCAGAAAGAGAGGCTATGGAGAAATATATTTCTGATTCTCTAGCAACCAAGTTCATTCGCCCTTCCTCTTCTCCAGCGGGGGCGGGGTTCTTTTTTGTGGGGAAGAAGGACGGATCTCTGCGACCTTGTATTGATTACCGGGGGTTGAACAACATCACGGTAAAGAATACTTATCCTTTGCCGCTGATGTCTTCAGCCTTCGAGAGGTTGCAGGGAGCGTCTATCTTCACAAAATTGGATTTGCGTAACGCTTATCATTTGGTTCGCATCAGGGAGGGGGATGAGTGGAAAACGGCTTTTAACACCCCCAGGGGGCACTTTGAATATTTGGTCATGCCGTTTGGGTTGTCCAACTCCCCAGCCGTTTTCCAGGCACTGGTCAATGACGTGTTGCGAGATATGATCGATCAGTTCATATATGTTTACCTGGATGACATATTGATTTTTTCTTCTTCTCTCCAGGAACATGTGCAACACGTCCGACGAGTGCTTCAGAGGTTGCTAGAGAATGGGCTTTTTGTCAAGGCGGAGAAATGCGATTTTCATGCACAGTCGGTTCCGTTCTTGGGACACATCGTGTCGTCTGAAGGTATGCGGATGGACCCTGAGAAAGTCAAGGCTGTGGTGAATTGGCCAACCCCGGATTCTCGCAAGGCCCTGCAGAGGTTCCTGGGGTTCGCCAATTTCTACCGGCGTTTTATTCGTAATTTCAGCCAACTAGTCGCACCTCTGACCGCCTTGACCTCCCCCAGAACGACGTTCAGGTGGTCTGACACGGCGGAAGCCGTGTTTTCCAAACTGAAAGGCCGCTTTGTTTCAGCCCCCATCCTTGTCGCCCCTGATCCCTCACGTCAGTTCATGGTGGAGGTCGACGCGTCAGAGGTGGGAGTAGGTGCAGTGTTGTCCCAACGCTCTCCGGCAGACGACAAGATGCATCCCTGCGCGTTTTTGTCCCATCGTTTGTCACCAGCCGAACGTAACTATGACATTGGTAACAGAGAGCTGTTGGCAGTTAAGTTAGCATTGGAGGAGTGGCGCCACTGGTTAGAAGGGTCGGGGGTACCTTTTATCGTCTGGACTGATCACAAGAACCTAGAATACATCAGAACCGCCAAAAGATTGAACTCCAGGCAGGCTCGGTGGGCACTTTTTTTCGGTCGTTTTGACTTTACTCTTTCATATCGTCCGGGTTCCAAGAACATCAAACCCGACGCCTTGTCTCGCATATTTGATTTTTCCGAACGCCCGTCTACTCCTGAGTGCATTTTACCCGAAACTCTATTCGTTTCCACACTCACATGGGAGGTCGAATCGAGGGTCGAGAAGGCCTTAGAAGGGGTAACGCCTCCGCCCGGTTGCCCACCGAATCGTTTGTTTGTGCCGGAGGGATTACGGTCTGACGTTATCCAGTGGGGTCACGGCTCCAATATTGCTTGCCATCCAGGAGTTAATCGCACTAGCTTTTTAGTCAAGCAACGATTCTGGTGGCCACTTATGGCTCGCGACATTCACGATTTTGTTTTGGCCTGCTCGGTTTGTGCTACTGGTAAGACTTCCAATCGACCTCCAGACGGGTTACTTCAGCCGCTGTCGGTTCCTTCGAGACCCTGGTCCCATATCGCTCTAGATTTTATCACCGCCCTCCCCCCCTCTCAGGGGAACACAGTAGTTTTGACTGTGGTGGACCGGTTCTCGAAGGCAGCCCATTTCATTCCCTTACCCAAATTACCCTCAGCTAAGGAGACAGCGGTGACGGTCGTGGACCACGTCTTTCGGTTACATGGCCTCCCGATTGACGTGGTTTCCGACAGGGGACCTCAGTTTGTGTCCAAATTTTGGCAAGAGTTTTGTAGATTATTGGGGGCGACGGTTAGTCTATCCTCTGGGTTTCATCCCCAGAGCAATGGTCAAACCGAGAGGGCCAACCAGGATTTGGAGAGAGTGTTGCGATGTTTGGTCTCCAAGAATCCTTCCTCATGGAGCCAACAGTTATCTATGGTGGAGTACGCCCACAACACGTTGCCAGTGTCAGCCACGGGCCTATCTCCGTTCGAGTGTAGCGTAGGTTACCAGCCACCAATTTTTCCCAGTCTGGAATCCGAGGTTGCGGTCCCCTCCGCTCACGCCTTTGTTCAGAGGTGTCACCGCACCTGGATCAGAGCCCGTGAGACTCTACTCCAGGTGGGGGCGCGCACCAAGGCCAAGGCCGATCGCCACAGGTCAAAGCCTCCCGTATACGTCGTTGGTCAAAAAGTGTGGCTTTCAACTAAGAACATTCCGCTGCGCACCGTGTCTAATAAGCTTGCACCCAAATTCATTGGCCCGTTTCCTGTCACCAAGATCATTAGTCCGGTGGCAGTCCGCCTCAAGTTACCTCCAGCGTACAGGAGGGTCCATTCCGCCTTTCATGTATCCAAAATTAAACCCGTGTTTCATTCACATATTAATCCGCCCGTCCCGGTTCCTCCCCCACCGCGGCTCGTAGATGGGGAGACCACATATTCGGTGAATCGTATTCTGGACTCTAGGCGGAGAGGACGCGGATTTCAGTACTTGGTGGACTGGGAAGGTTACGGTCCGGAGGAGAGGAGTTGGGTGCCTGCTAGAGACATCCTGGATCACTCCCTTATCGATGATTACAATCGACAGGTAACGGAGTCTGGGAACGCCAGGAGGCGTTCTTAGGAGGAGGGGTACTGTCACGGTAGACATATTCTCTGTTCCTTCTAGTCTTGTGTTTATGTTGTTGTGTGAATGCACGTGTGTAGTTAGTGTGAGTGTATGACATCACCTGATCCGCTCCAGCTGATCGTCATTCATCACCAGCTGCAATCAATCCCAGGACTCCTTAAATACTCACCGTCATCTCATTCCCTTTGTCAGATCGTTGTTTGATGTCGTCGTGTTGGTGTTCCAGTGTCCAGTTCCTGCCTTGTGTTCCTGTTTCTCGTCTTCGTCACTGGGTTTCGTCTGCCGTTATCATCACCGCACTTCTCATCTCATCACGGATCCTGACCACCGAAGTCCCTGTGTCACCTGTTTAACATCATCCTGTACTGCTTCAACTATCATCATTAAATCACTGTTCACTTGCACTTGTCTCCAGCCGTTCTTGCGTTCCCATGACACACTCTTCCTAAAGGTCTGCAAATGCTGAGAGGAAAGAGGAGACAGAAAGCCTGGACACTAAAGCTCTTGAGGAGGATTGGATTGTTTCCCGAAGCCTCACCCGTTCCTCTAAAGCTCAACGAAGGCGTTTTATATCGGAGTGCTCGAATCTCCCGCTGATTAAAAACACACACAACACAAGTGTCTAAAACACAGAACGACAGGTCCTGCTCTGATGAAGATGAAGAGTGCTGAGACGAGGACAGATCTGCTCGATTCTCATGCCTCGATACAGAAAATGCATTGGGTTAATTAAGATGAAGTAGGACATCTATCTGCACGGTATCTGTAAAAATAAAAAACTGATTCAAAATATCAGTTCTTTGAGTAACTGAGTTCTTACTCATCATTGTGAACTGTATGAACGCCTTCTCTATCAACACGGAGACTTCAACACTAGTATATCTTCATATATAAGGCTATTTTAGGTCTACTAACTTCTGATCTACATCACTGTAAATAATATCGGGACTTACAATCTTTGTTCCCGGGATCTTTTCCTTCTGTCCGTTCCAACGGTTAGAACTGAGCTGGGAATAAATAAATGATTTGGAGATTATTTTAGTTGTTATATTTATTTTACATTGTGTATTTTTGTGTCTGTATGGTTGCACTGCTGGGTGTGTCCAATATTAGTTGCATTATTCAAAGCAACATGGGGGCAATTTCCTCCAAGTGTTTACTTTCATGTTTTATTTAAAAATATATATATAGTTTAATCACTGCTTTTGTTGTTAGGTTTAGTAACTTGCCATTTTGTGACATTTGGAGTTTTTCTACTCAAAATTACACATTCATACAAGAAAAAACAAAAAAACGATTCATTCAATGTTACCGTCATTGTGTATTGTCCACCAATATTGAGGTCTCTGTGTTCAAGTTCAAAATTCAACTAAATAGATATTACTCAACCTTTTACTGGTTAAGTTCAATTTATTTATTTTCTTTTTTAATTTTACTTAATTTAGTTAAATAGAGTTTACTTAATTCCATATGTGAAATTTACCTTAAAAATATGCATGCAAAAACTTGCCAAAGAAAAATTTAAGTAATTTTACTTATTGTTTTTTTCTTCAGTGCAACTCTGACTTTATTTCTAAAAAAAGTCAGTATTGCGAGTTTATTTTGCGAGTATATTTATCTGACTTTATAACACAATTACGACTTTATATCACGCAGTTCTGACTTTTTATCACGCAATTACGACTTTATATGACGCAATTACGACTTTATATGACGCAATTCTGACTTTATATCACGCAATTCTGACTTTATATCACGCAATTACGACTTTATATCACGCAATTCTGACTTTATATCACGCAATTCTGACTTTATATCACGCAATTCTGACTTTATATCACGCAATTCTGACTTTATATCACGCAATTCTGACTTTATATCACGCAATTACGACTTTATATCACGCAATTCTGACTTTATATCTCGCAATTCTGACTTTATATCAATCAATTACGACTTTATATCACGCAATTCTGACTTTATATCTCGCAATTCTGACTTTATATCACGCAATTACGACTTTATATCACGCAATTCTGACTTTATATCACTCAATTACGACTTTATATCACGCAATTCTGACTTTATATCTCGCAATTACAACTTTATATGACGCAATTCTGACTTTATATCACGCAATTACGACTTTATATCACGCAATTCTGACTTTATATCACGCAATTACGACTTTATATCACGCAATTCTGACTTTATATCACGCAATTCTGACTTTATATCACGCAATTCTGACTTTATATCACGCAATTCTGACTTTATATCACGCAATTCTGACTTTATATCACGCAATTACGACTTTATATCACGTAATTACGGCATTATATCACGCAATTCTGACTTTATATCACGTAATTACGGCGTTATATCTCGCAATTCTGACTTTATATCGCGCAATTCTGACTTGATATCATGCATTTCTGACTTTATAACGCAATTAGGACTTTATATCACGCAATTTTGACTTTATATCTCGCAATTCTGACTTTATATCACGCAATTCTGACTTTATATCACGCAATTCTGACTATATCACGCAATTCTGACTTTATAACACGCAATTCTGACTATATATCACGCAATTCTGACTTTATCACGCAATTCTGACTTTATCACGCAATTCTGACGTTATATCACGCAATTCTGACTTTATCACGCAATTCTGACTTTATCACGCAATTCTGACGTTATATCACGCAATTCTGACATTATATCACGCAATTCTGAGAAATACACTCAGAATTGTGAGATTAAAAGTCGCAATTAGCTTTTTTATTTTTTATTTTGTGGCGAAAACAAGCTTTCCATAATTTAATGCATTTATACAAATCTTACTTACCCAAAACTTTTCAATGGGAGTGTAAAAAAAAAAAAAATTTGAGAAAAAAATGAGCTCAGTGTTTACGATGACTTTTACGAGGCTTTCATATTCAGTACACACACACAATGCAGCATGAGTTTTGATACAAATTCAAAAGTTAACAGATAGGAAGAATAGGGAATAGAAAGGAAGAAAGAAAAAGAGAAAGGTGGTTTGTGGATAGTTACTACCAGCCCTCAAGTCAAACGAGCCTGAGGTGAACGAAACACCAAACAGTTTTTTCAGTGTAATGGAAAGCTTGAACAGGCCTGAAGCGTCTCAGAAGCCTGCGGTCTGAAAACAAGAGGACCAATCCTTCATTTGCTTCATAACAGACAGCAAAGTTATGAATCGCTGCCCTGAGTGTGACAAATGACTAGAAGAAGGACTATCACATTAAACCAGAAAGTGAGGAACACTCCAAACTGAAGTGTGTTACACACACACACGCTCGCCCTGTAATTATGCGAGCGAAGGGTGTAAATAAAACAGGCTGGGCTTTTATCACTGCTCTCTGTAATTGATTTGCTCGATGTGTGTGTTGCTAATGGCCAGAGGAAACATCTCTGACCCGCTGAAACACACGACGGGAGACGGGGGTTTGATTTGATTTGTCGGGGTTCTGGAACGTTTGCCTCGGCTCGACTTAATCACACGGCTTAATTAAAACCCGTGAGCGTGAGGGTTTGGACGGGTGACTCCCTCGCTGTGTGCAACCTGTCCAGACCACATCATTAAATAAAGGAAAAACCCTACCGACTAGCACTCGCGGCCATAATTAAGCGGAAAATTGGGCTAATAACGAACGTGTCACGGGTGAGAATGCTATCGGATATTATAATAAGCCAGGGTTCGGTGGAAGGAGTATTATTTTAGTTTTATTAATATTTTATAGCTTCTATTTTTATAGTTTTCATGCTAATTTTTTGTTTCATGTTTAGTTGGTTCATGCTTTTGTCATTTTATTCGTTTTTTTTTTTGGTTATTTTTTTTTATTTCAGTTCTAGTTACTTTTATTTATTTACAGTTAATAATGTTAGTGCTTCAAATTCAACTTTTTTCATGCTACTGCCAACACATTTTAAATTTTCGTTTAGTTTACGTTTTATTTTTTCAAATACTATATTGTGTTTTATTTCAACTTTATTTCAATTAACAGAAATGTTTTTAATAGGGCTGTCAAGCAATTAAAATTAATTATATAATTAGAATAATTATATAATTAGAACTTACACAAAGTCATTATTGTGTTAAATGAGAAATGCATAAAATAGGCATTACAAAAAGTGCCTTTAGAATTATATTTTTTAAATGTCATTAAACATACAATTTATTACACATAAACTTTTATGCTCCTTTTTAGTCCAGAAGTTGGGATTTTGACAATTCGGAAATGCAGTTTGATGGTTTTCATTCCTCACCAGACTCGTATATGCAAGAAACAAAATAATGAATTTAAATCCCAATAAATGTGGCGTTTCCAGTGTTTGATTACAGGGTTAGTTTGCATAACATTGAAAGCAAGCATACAATTACACACAGGAAATTGTAAGAGATACAGAGACATGAATCGTAAAGACATCCGAATCTTCGTGCCGCACGCATTGTGCAAACAGAGAATATTAAATGAAGACTCTGAGCACAGAGGCTGTTTTTATGCATCAAACTGTAAATAACACACCATTACTTCTGTTATGACCAGCACCTAAGCTGTGTTTTTAAAACAATACAATGTTTTTTCTGCCAGACGCTTGCAACTGCATCATACGCTGTGATATATTAAGCAGTAAATTCTTATTGTGTTTGATTTCACATGAACTGCAATGTATATAAAAGCTGAGATTATAGCTTTAAAAAGGCTAAAAAACTGTACCCTTATGGGTTTTACCTTTATGGGGACATTTAATTTAATATTCAACAATATTATTGATCTGCCTGCATTGACACCATTATAAGAGAACTGAACTGAGCTGGACGATGACATCACTGTTTTATATATAACTGAACTAAATTAATAACTTTTTTACAACAAAAATAAAGCATCACTGAACTTACTTAAGCTGGACTGTGACGCTATTTTCTTCTAGGAACAAACTTTGTTGCATTATTTTCCTGTTATCTCTGTAAAGCTGCTTTGAAACACTCTGTATTGTAAAAAGCGCTATATAATATATATGTAATATAATACATATATATAAATTTATGTTTGCAGTGTATACAGTGTGAACAAAGCTGAAGTGACTGCCGATCAGCTAATCAAATGCCACTACATATCATATAACACTTATACTTATAACTTATACTGAGAAACCCTATTTTATTTAATCTGTAAATATTAATTCATGTATGAAATAAAAACAATAAAAAAGCTAGTACTACTCTAAAAATGAATCAAACCAGTATGATGGGTTAAATAGACAACCCAATTTGCTGGGTAAAATTAACCCAACATGTGTTCTGTCCTATATTTACCCAGACCTTGGGTTGAAAACAACTTAAATTGGGTTGTTTTTAACCCATTGTTTTTATAGTACTATTTTCAGAGTATGCTGTGCGAAAAAAGCCGATGTGACTGCGGATCAGCTAAAAACTACAACAAACGACACTACATATCATATAACACGTGCTTCTACTGAGAAACCATCAACAAAATTGGGTGATCTATTGCCTGTAGCTGGAGGCGGGGTAATGACCCATCCATCATGGGTTTATTGGAGCACCATTGGCTAAAAGAAGACACCATCTGTGTCCTCCGTCTGTAAGAACAGGTGACGCCAACATCACTCCTTCTGCTTCTCATCATCTCACTCTCAGACAAAACACAACATCTCAACGCTAACAGGCCCGTAAAATATGAGCATCTCTTGCCATGCTGAGCCCACGCTGGGAACGGACAGATCACTCGACGAAAGAGAAACATCTGAGGTGGAAAGAGGAACAGCACTGACACACACGACCGGCTGCGACCGCTTCTTCGTTATCAGGACGAGAGGGAGGTGAGCAATTAAGACGGGTAATTACATAAGGGATGACAACAAGATGGAGTGAGAGGGAGAATGAGCGAGTGTGCACTGCATAAAAATGTCTTCATCAGTAGTTTTGCTGAAGACAAGAGGAAAACGGCCACTGAAGGAGAACAATACATTTATTGCAAAATGTATTCTTTGAAAAGTCTACGAATCTTAATTTTGCTACTTAACATAATCGATAGATAGATAGATAGATGGATGGACAGACGGACAAAACAACAGATAGAGCAATGGATGGAGGGAACGATGGAAGATAAGTAAAACGATGGATACATAAATGGATACATAGAACGATATATAGAAAGATGGATGATGGATAGATAGATAGATAGATAGATAGATAGATAGATAGATAGATAGATAGATAGATAGATAGATAGATAGATAGATAGATAGATAGATAGATAGATAGATAAATAGATAGATAGATAGATAGATAGATAGATAGAAGGATGGATGGACAGAAAGCTGGATAGAACGATGGATAGATAGAAGGATAGATAAAACAACAGATAGAACAATGGATGGATGGATGGAACGATGGATAGATAGATAAAACGATGGATGGAACGATGGATAGATAGATAAAACGATGGATAGAACAATGGATAGATAGATAGATAGAAGGATGGATGGACAGAAAGCTGGATAGAACGATGGATAGATAGAAGGATAGATAAAACAACAGATAGAACAATGGATGGATGGATGGAACGATGGATAGATAGATAAAACGATGGATAGAACAATGGATAGATAGAAGGATGGATGGACAGAACGCTGGATAGAACGCTGGATAGATAAAACGATGTATAGAATGACAGATAGAACAATGGATACATAAATGGATAGATTGAACGATGGATGGATGGAATGATGGATAGATAGATAGATAGATAGATAGATAGATAGATAGATAGATAAATAGATAGATAGAAAAATGGATGGAACGACAGATACAACAATGGATAGATAGAACGATGGATGGATGGATAAAACGATGGATAGAACAATGGATAGATAGAACGATCGATGGATGGATAAAACGATGGATAGAACAATGGTTAGATAGAAGGATGGATGGATGGACAGAACGCTGGATAGAACGATGGATAGATAAAACGATGGATAGAATGACAGATAGAACAATGGATGGATGGATGGAACGATGGATAGATAGATAAAACGATGGATAGAACAATGGATAGATTGAACGATGGATGGATGGAATGATGGATAGATAGATAGAAAAATGGATGGAACGACAGATACAACAATGGATAGATAGAACGATGGATGGATGGATAGATTTTCTTTAAAGAGGGTGAGGAAACAGTAACACATGTAACTCAATCCAGCAGAACAGCAGAAAGGTCTTTCAGTGAAGAGCGTTTAATCTCCTCTCCATGTTTCCAACAAACTGAGAGTCAGTGAAGGGCTTTAATAACTGCCCCTGTGAAGGGTGTGCATCTTTAATAGGGGGTAAACTGAGCCGGCAGCTACTGTGAAACAGAAGAAATACAGTCTCAACCTTCAGGCAATCCTCGTCTCCAGATATTCATAAACCCATTCTTATCAAGGCCCAAACTGATCTAAGCCAATGTGTTCTCCACTGATGAAGAGCAAACTAGATCTCAGCGGAGACATTATTCACAGAGAAGAAGATACAGCAACTGAACGAACGAAACAAAACTCACGGCCACAGTTCTAGGGTGTTGTGAGTGATTGCCAAGATGTTGCTATGTGGTTGCCAGGGGATTGGGTCACGAGCCAATGATGAATTTTCATATTTCTGTCATAATTTACTCTCATGTGTGTAAGACTTTCCTATTTCTGTGGAACACTGAATAAGCTGGTCGCTCTTCTTCATGCCATTATAATGAACGGACTAAAGCTTCAAAAAAAGACATCCTTGTTAGGATTTGATTTAAACAGGTTTGTGAACCTGATCAAATGATTCATGGATAAGATCCAACTCAAAATAATGATTGATTCATGAATCTGAATGTGACAAGGAGAGCCAAAAACTCCAGATTTACATACATTTTTATCCGTTTCTCACATAACTATCATATGGCTTTAGAAGACTTGGATTAAAGCATCATATAAATCAGTTTCAGTGTAATGTTCGTTTTATTAATATTTTGAATTAGCTTTAGTTTCATGTTCATTTCAGTTTAATTTCTAGTAATTTAGTTATGTGCTTTTGTCATTTTATTTATTTATTTTTAAATATTGCTAATCAGGTTTAATTTATTTTTGTTTCAGTTTGAAGTTAATAATTATATTGCTTCAACTTAAACTTATTTAAGTTTATTGCCAAGGCAACATTTCTAATTTTCATTTAGTTTAAGTTTATCAACTAATATTTAAAATAAAAATACAATAATAAATACAATTAATAAAATAATTTAATTTAATTACATTTTCAGCTTTATTTCAATTAACAGAACTGTTTTTAATAGTTTTATTTACATAATAACCCTGACCAGTTTAATGATATTATGGTAATTGATTATATTATAATGATATTAATAATTAATGAATATTATAATATAGCTTTTTAGTTATTTTTGAATTCCTGCTCATTGCAACTGCTTTGAAAAAAAAGCATTGAAAACAGTCTTCAAAATGTTTGCTTGGTTTTCAGTCATACATGAAAATGTTCATACTAATGTGAACCATTCCTTTAAGAATTTAGCATACATAGCATGTCATAAGAATACAGTATACCTATAGTCATCTCTTTCTTACAACAAATTAACACTTAATATTTAAAGGAAGAAAAGTGCTAAATGTGCTTCATACAGTCCGTTTATAATGATGTAGACAATAATCAGTTCTCATGGCGCTCACCCCGAGAGGAGGAAAGACATATTTTGGCAGGCAATTAAATGTGTAATGGCACCAATTATAGTTAATGGTGGATTGTT
The DNA here is from genome assembly GCA_030578255.1 of Tiaroga cobitis. Classification (NCBI taxonomy): domain Eukaryota; kingdom Metazoa; phylum Chordata; class Actinopteri; order Cypriniformes; family Leuciscidae; genus Tiaroga; species Tiaroga cobitis. The sequence continues at coordinate 1,631,520 of CM060609.1, read as the reverse complement.
GATCAGTGCACAGCAATTCTTCAGAGAAGGATGGAATGGATGATGGGATGCGTGTATATGTGTGTGTGTGTGTGTGCCGGCACAGCAGGGAGAGTGTGTTCAATAGTCCGGTGAAAGGCTACAATCAGACTCATTGAAACACCAGAGGTGAGCACCTGCATTGACTGAGAGGGGAAATTAGCTCTATTTGTTCAAAAACTCTGTGGAAAATGTGTCATGATCAAGGGCTTTTATCCCGTGAACTCAAACAGATGTTTATGTGGTTTCGAGAGGTCAGCGCTTTACTGAGTTCTTATGGCATATTGTGCCAAAAAGCAAAGGGTGACGCAAGGTTATTTGTATAGCACATTTCATACACTATGGCAATTCAAAGTGCTTTACAGAAAGGAATCAAAATAATCACAAAATAAAAGCAAGGAAAATTAAAACAGTTATAAAAGAAATTAAAAGAGATATATGATAGTTATGAAATTATTTAAAATAGTAAAAAGATGATACATAGATAAACTTCTCATCTGGCAGAACACCGGTGTTTCTTATTTTCCACAACTCCCAGTTTTACTCTGAGATTTCCCCATGGTGATCACACTGTGTCTGTGGTGTTCTTGCAGCACGCCTAAGAAATCTACTGGACGTCTCCGATGGACCCGATTTTTCCCTAGGATCGTACAGGAGGAGCTCTAGGACTGACTCACGGGTAACCTCGGGTTCACTGCCTCATCAGTCCAAACCCCAAAAACCCATTTGTTCTCTAGGAATGGAGTCGATCCAGTCCGCACCCCACAAAACCTCGAGTTCTGTCAGGACCACTATCGTCAAATACAATTGACAGTTAGCATACAGTTTGGATTGGCGGTGTGGTTCTGGGCGAGAACTCCCGGCGCATCCATGAGGCCTAGCATGGATAAGAGCAGCAATAACCCCTCTTAGGGTAAACAGAACACAACCAACATGAATTAATGCAGATATCATTTATTGAAGATTTTAAATTACAACATAATTCGAGAATTTATTCTGATTGAAGGGAAATCAGAATGCCAAATACTGACTGACGAGAGGAGGAGCTGGGGAGGGAGGAGGTTAATCAGCTCCTGAGAAACGATAGGAGCTGGGGAGGGAGGAGGGTAATCAGCTCCTGAGAAACGAGAGGAGCTAGGGAGGGAGGAGGGTAATCAGCTCCTGAGAAACGAGAGGAGCTGGGGAGGGAGGAGGGTAATCAGCTCATGAGAAACGAGAGGAGCTAGGGAGGGAGGAGGGTAATCAGCTCCTGAGAAACGATAGGAGCTAGGGAGGGAGGAGGGTAATCAGCTCCTGAGAAACGAGAGGAGCTGGGGAGGGAGGAGGGTAATCAGCTCCTGAGAAACGAGAGGAGCTAGGGAGGGAGGAGGGTAATCAGCTCCTGAGAAATGAGAGGAGCTAGGGAGGGAGGAGGGTAATCAGCTCCTGAGAAACGAGAGGAGCTGGGGAGGGAGGAGGGTAATCAGCTCCTGAGAAACGAGAGGAGCTGGGGAGGGAGGAGGGTAATCAGCTCCTGAGAAACGAGAGGAGCTAGGGAGGGAGGAGGGTAATCAGCTCCTGAGAAACGAGAGGAGCTGGGGAGGGAGGAGGGTAATCAGCTCCTGAGAAACGAGAGGAGCTGGGGAGGGAGGAAGGTAATCAGCTCCTGAGAAACGAGAGGAGCTGGGGAGGGAGGAGGGTAATCAGCTCCTGAGAAACGAGAGGAGCTAGGGAGGGAGGAGGGTAATCAGCTCCTGAGAAACGAGAGGAGCTGGGGAGGGAGGAGGGTAATCAGCTCCTGAGAAACGAGAGGAGCTGGGGAGGGAGGAGGGTAATCAGCTCCTGAGAAACGAGAGGAGCTGGGGAGGGAGGAGGGTAATCAGCTCCTGAGAAACGAGAGGAGCTGGGGAGGGAGGAAGGTAATCAGCTCCTGAGAAACGAGAGGAGCTGGGGAGGGAGGAGGGTAATCAGCTCATGAAAAACGAGAGGAGCTGGGGAGGGAGGAGGGTAATCAGCTCCTGAGAAACGCGAGAAACTGGGGAGGGAGGAGGGTAATCAGCTCCTGAGAAACGAGAGGAGCTGGGGAGGGAGGAGGGTAATCAGCTCCTGAGAAACGAGAGAAACTGGGGAGGGAGGAGGGTAATCAGCTCCTGAGAAACGAGAGGAGCTGGGGAGGGAGGAGGGTAATCAGCTCATGAGAAACGAGAGAAACTGGGGAGGGAGGAGGGTAATCAGCTCCTGAGAAACGAGAGGAGCTGGGGAGGGAGGAGGGTAATCAGCTCCTGAGAAACGAGAGGAGCTAAGGAGGGAGGAGAGTAATCAGCTCCTGAGAAACGAGAGGAGCTGGGGAGGGAGGAGGGTAATCAGCTCATGAGAAATGAGAGAAACTGGGGAGGGAGGAGGGTAATCAGCTCCTGAGAAACGAGAGGAGCTGGGGAGGGAGGAGGGTAATCAGCTCCTGAGAAACGAGAGGAGCTAGGGAGGGAGGAGGGTAATCAGCTCCTGAGAAACGAGAGGAGCTGGGGAGGGAGGAGGGTAATCAGCTCCTGAGAAACGAGAGGAGCTGGGGAGGGAGGAAGGTAATCAGCTCCTGAGAAACGAGAAGAGCTGGGGATGGAGGAGGGTAATCAGCTCATGAAAAACGAGAGGAGCTGGGGAGGGAGGAGGGTAATCAGCTCCTGAGAAACGAGAGGAGCTGGGGATGGAGGAGGGTAATCAGCTCCTGAGAAACGAGAGGAGCTGGGGAGGGAGGAGGGTAATCAGCTCCTGAGAAACGAGAGGAGCTGGGGAGGGAGGAGGGTAATCAGCTCCTGAGAAACGAGAGGAGCTGGGGAGGGAGGAGGGTAATCAGCTCCTGAGAAACGAGAGAAACAGGGGAGGGAGGAGGGTAATCAGCTCCTGAGAAACGAGAGGAGCTGGGGAGGGAGGAGGGTAATCAGCTCCTGAGAAACGAGAGGAGCTGGGGAGGGAGGAGGGTAATCAGCTCCTTAGAAACGAGAGAAACAGGGGAGGGAGGCGGGTAATCAGCTCCTGAGAAACGAGAGGAGCTGGGGAGGGAGGAGGGTAATCAGCTCCTGAGAAACGAGAGGAGCTGGGGAGGGAGGAGGGTAATCAGCTCCTGAGAAACGAGATGAGCTGGGGAGGGAGGAGGGTAATCAGCTCCTTAGAAACGAGAGGAGCTAGGGAGGGAGGAGGGTAATCAGCTCCTGAGAAACGAGAGGAGCTGGGGAGGGAGGAGGGTAATCAGCTCCTGAGAAACGAGAGGAGCTGGGGAGGGAGGAGGGTAATCAGCTCCTGAGAAACGAGAGGAGCTGGGGAGGGAGGAGGGTAATCAGCTCCTGAGAAACGAGAGAAACAGGGGAGGGAGGAGGGTAATCAGCTCCTGAGAAACGAGAGGAGCTGGGGAGGGAGGAGGGTAATCAGCTCCTGAGAAACGAGAGGAGCTGGGGAGGGAGGAGGGTAATCAGCTCCTGAGAAACGAGAGGAGCTGGGGAGGGAGGAGGGTAATCAGCTCCTGAGAAACGAGAGGAGCTGGGGAGGGAGGAGGGTAATCAGCTCCTGAGAAACGAGAGAAACAGGGGAGGGAGGAGGGTAATCAGCTCCTGAGAAACGAGAGGAGCTGGGGAGGGAGGAGGGTAATCAGCTCCTGAGAAACGAGAGGAGCTGGGGAGGGAGGAGGGTAATCAGCTCCTGAGAAACGAGAGGAGCTAGGGAGGGAGGAGGGTAATCAGCTCCTGAGAAACGAGAGGAGCTGGGGAGGGAGGAGGGTAATCAGCTCATGAAAAACGAGAGGAGCTGGGGAGGGAGGAGGGTAATCAGCTCCTGAGAAACGCGAGGAGCTGGGGAGGGAGGAGGGTAATCAGCTCCTGAGAAACGCGATAGCTGCTGATAATACTGAAGGAGCTTACCGTATTTTCCAGACATAAGTCGCACTTTTTTCAGTTTTCAGTTTCATGCTCTTTATCTCCAGAAAAGAATAATAGGTGATCATTTCACTCTGGTATTAACATCTGTTTTGGGTGATCTGATCAAAATCAAACATGACTAAATGGGTGAAACGGTCAACATATTGTCCTAGTCATATTTCACGCCAAAATAAATCATTAGTCATATCGTAATAGTAACGTAAAAAAGTCATAACATAAGTCATAAATATGTCCTAAGTCATTACAACATTAATTAAAACATGACATGATGATCATTCTCATATTCTCATCACTGTAATGTAAAAAACAGATTATTTAAACGGAAAAATACTTTTATCTTACTTTTAGTTAATTTATCACTGAAAATAAATAAAAAACTTTTTTCTTGCTTAATATTTTTGTCTTGCTTTTCATTAAAAATTCTTAAGAAAAATTGGGATCAGAAAAATAAACTTAATTTAAAGGGAAGAAAACAAGATTTTTCGGATCCCACTGAGATATTTGTTCTTGTGTGTTAAGCACAAAATCACTTCATTTTGATGTTTTTCTTTCTTCCGGAAAACAAGACTTAATATCGTAATGGATTGTGCTTCTCCAGTAAATGCATCTTGATTCAAGAGTGTTTAGAAAACAAGAGAGAAATACTGAGCAAGAACATCATTTTTGCAGTGTTAAAAATATGACCTCAACTTAAATAACCTCAACCCAAGCCAGAAAAAAGTAGCTATATATATATATATATAGAAGCAATATTGAGCTGACTTCTGCTTTTATAAGGTGTAAACAGAGCCAGCGAAACACCTCAGGTAAACCTTCACATCCCACAATAACATCCCTGACGCAGTCGCTCTGTTTCACGATATTCCTCTCCAAACTAAGAAGAGATACCATGATGGTTTTTGTGCATGCTTCATGTCATAGTATTATTTCAAGTATCAAATGTTATTGGCAAATGAATATGGCAATCGTGCAGTACCAAAGTTAATTTCAAAAGTGTATTACCTTCCGATAGTTCCACCACTTTACCTTTTCATAAGTGTAATATTCAACTGCAGGAAGGCTCAAATTACAGAGCTCAAGGGCCACTTTCAGAGAGCGCTGCGGCCGGGGAATAAAGTGGACAGGTAATAGTCATTTCTTTAAGGAAGGTGCAGTAGCCTACAATCACAGGCGTGTGAAAGACATTTCTACCACCTCATTCATCAAAAAAGCTTTTACAAGTGAATTTAAACTTATTTCATAAAAGTATTACATGCCTTCAGTATGTTAACTTTCTACTTCAAGTAAATATACTTATTCAAAAACACAAATTCACTATAATTCATCTATAAATTCAAGAACGGTGATATCCCGTATTAATTAGATGCATTGTATTAGGAATTAGCCAGTTTTATTGCAACTAGATTGAACAGTTTGAACATGCCACAAGTGGCTTCATGATTAATAAATAAATAAATAAATGTTGTGCCCCTTTACAAAGTTTCGATGTTGTTTTCAGGCTCTACTAGAACAGCTTTCCCTGCACCATTAATCGTTAAAAGACAGTGATCTCGATTCAGAGACTCATGCGATCTTAACGACAACGATTAGACAAAACCACAGAGAAGCAGAAGTGAACCGCTTCACAGCAGTCTTTCAGTATCATTAGTGTTACAAATATTCATATTATCACAGAACTACTGGGATAAAAGTTGTTAGTGTGTGTATAAACACAATTCAAACAAATGTTGACGGTGTCTGAATACATTTTTGTTTGACTGTATCAAGGTTATTTATCGTAAACAAAAACTGAAACTAAGACTAAAACTATTAAACTGAAATAAAATAGAAATTTCAACAAAAAATGAAAAAACGAAACGAAACTAAGAACACTTACTGAAAAACTAACTCAAATCAAAGAATAATTAGTAAAAAATAAATAATCGTTTTCGTAATTAATAAGCTCTCATCCTGTACCGGAAAATCACCTTTTCCCACTGCGCAACTTTATTTTTCAGTGTATGATCGTTGCGCTTGAGTCTCGTGTCTTTTGCATCATTTCGCGCACGACACGACGCTCTAAAACACTCAAGTTAAAATAAGTTAAACTTTTAAAAGACGCATCTCGAGACCTTGCTCTTTTCCCCATTTCCCTGCCCGCGTCTTTTTCCGTTTTTCAAAGCAAAACCGCTTTCTGTGTGAACCAGCCCTAAGAAGCAGAAATGGCCAATAGAAATATTTCCATCATGACTAGACTTTATGCAAATACAGCGGTACCTTAATTACAGGTAAGAGAACCATCTCATGTGAAACTGAACATGATACCACACACACATATTAGACAAGACACCACACTGAGCGGAAAACGGAAAAAACAAATAGCATGTCTAGCCCACAAATAGACGTAGGCTACATGTGTCAGAGTAGAAGTAGGCCTATACGTCTGAATAGAACATTTGAATATGAGTATAACTATGATTTAAAACGATGCAATAGACAAAAAGAATAAATGTATCAATACAAGATTAATGTTTGAACGGATTGATCATAGAAATAACCTTAAAGAATAATCATGCGCATATTTGCTTTCTACTACGTTTAACACGATTTCATTTTTAATATGAATGAGTATGAATGAATACTGTTTACTTTTTGTTTGGTTCTTTGTTCATCCTCAAACAACCAATTATTCTATTATTAAGAGGTTTTCACAAGAGTTAACTGTAAACCGCAAACATTAAACTTTGCTGAAATTAAATGTCTTTGGAAGTGTTCTGTTAACTCTGCTAAACTGTAAAGCAAAAACTGAAACTAAATAGATAAAAACTAAATAGAAATGTGTTCACAAAACCATTAATGAAACTAACTTAAACTAAACTGAAATGTATAGGAAATTTGAAAATGATATTAAAATAAAAACTAATTTAAAAATGCAAAACTATGGACTGTATATATATAAATATGTCATACACAGGCCTCTGAGCTCCTCAGCTTTAATGCCACAGTATTGATCCTGCTGGACCGCGGCCGATTGCTGGGAAACTGACGGACAGTGTGTGTGTGTGTGAGTGTGTGTGTGTGTGTGTGTGTGTGTGTGAGAGAGCATCTTGGCGTCGAGGAGCCGGAGAGCTGGTGGTTTTGCAGACAGAGCGGAACCGGCCCGATGCGTTTCTAATGGCACCGCTGCTCTCTGGAAACTGATGTACGAGACTCACGCTGGGAAGCTCAAACCTCCAGCCAGTTCATTTCTCATTTCTAATCCAGACAATTCTACGCTGTTCCTCTTTATGGACCGGATGGCTGCACCTGACAAACCTCGGGGGAAATCGTTCCCAGATTTATCTGTGCGGAGTGGACCGTTGTTACAGCTTGGTGGATCATGTGTCAGTTTTGCAGTATTTTTTTTCTTTTTGTTTCAGAATATTATTTTTAGTATTTACATATATTTCAGACGTGGTACTTGGTCGTTCTGGCAATACTAGGAACAATCCTTGCATCTTTGATCAACTCTGTACCTGTCGCAAAGATATACGGTATAATCATGCACTACCATACAAAAGTTTGCGGCGTAAGATTTCTTAATGTTTTTGAGAGAAGTCTCTTCTGCTCACCAACTAATGCTGTAATTATTTGATTAAAAATACAGTGAATATATTCCAGTGTAAATCATCTGTTTTCTATGTGAATATATAGTAAAGTGTAATTTATTCCTGTGATCAAAGCTGAATGTTCAGCATCATTACTCCAGTCTTCAGTGTCACATGATCCTTCAGAAATCACTCTAATATGAGGATCTGATGCTCAACAAACAGTTATGATTATTATCAGTGTTAGAAACAGTTTCATATTTTTGTGGAAACTGTGATGCATTTTTTTTTTAAGATTCTTTGATGAATAGAACAACATTTATTTGAGAACAGTATACATGTTTTACAGTCAATTTTTGATCAATTTAAAGCTTGCTTAATAAAATTATTATTTTTATAAAATATCCTACTGACCCCAAACAATTTAAATGGTAATGAATATACTATTTTTATATTATATATATATATTTTTTTTTTTTTTTTGAAGTTAAAGAGAGTAGAATTAGATCAATGAGTACTGTCTCTCTCTCTCTTTCTCAATTCAATTCAATTCAATTCAATTCAAATTGCTTTATTGGCATGACTGTACATATTACAATATTGCCAAAGCTTGTAACACATAGTATAATAATAAAGACATAAAGAATAATAAAGTATTACAACAACTTAAATTTAAATGTACAAATTAAATTAATTGCACAAGTGAACAGTGTAACACATTATAATTTCTGTGAACATTTGATACCACAGTGTTTTAACATACAGTATATACACACACACACACACACACACACACACTACTGAGGGTCACTGTGGTGGACAGTAGGGAAACACACTGAGGTCAGACACACACACACACACACACACACTCTCTCTCGTTTTCTAACCTGGTGAAAACAAGAGTTATGATTGATTTTCTTTATTATAAGTCTCTTGATGATGTTCTCTTATTTGAATGTATATGGTGCTGTAATGAGGCTCTGTGCTGTTTTTGAGGGTGAATTGATTTTTATGCATACTTTGTGAGTTTTTTACTATTTTATACTGAGGTGTAAGAGTGTTTTTTGTAAAAAAAAGTCTTGTTACAATTCTCTCTCTGTCTGTGTCTCTCTCTCTGTGTGTGTGTCTCTCTCTGTCTCTCTCTCTCTCTCTGTCTCTCTCTCTCTGTGTCTTTCTCTCTCTGTCTCTGTGTCTCTCTCTGTCTCTCTCTCTCTCTCTCTCTCTCTCTGTCTCTCTCTCTCTCTCTCTGTCTCTCTCTGTGTCTCTCTCTCTCTGTCTCTGTGTCTCTCTCTGTGTCTCTCTCTCTCTCTCTCTCTCTGTGTCTCTCTCTCTGTGTCTCTCTCTCTGTGTCTCTCTCTCTGTGTCTCTCTCTCTGTGTCTCTCTCTCTCTGTCTCTCTCTCTCTGTCTCTCTCTCTGTGTCTCTCTCTCTGTGTCTCTCTCTCTGTGTCTCTCTCTCTCTCTCTCTATCTCTGTCTCTCTCTCTCTCTCTCTCTCTCTGTCTCTCTCTCTCTGTCTCTGTGTCTCTCTCTGTGTCTCTCTCTCTCTCTCTCTCTCTGTGTCTCTCTCTCTGTGTCTCTCTCTCTGTGTCTCTCTCTCTGTGTCTCTCTCTCTGTGTCTCTCTCTCTGTGTCTCTCTCTCTGTGTCTCTCTCTCTGTCTCTCTCTCTGTGTCTCTCTCTCTGTGTCTCTCTCTCTGTGTCTCTGTCTCTCTCTCTCTCTCTCTCTCTCTCTCTGTCTCTCAGTATATAAACATGAAAAAGTATCAGCATCCACAATGCCGTCCACATACCATGTCATCTATATATGTGTGTGTGCACATTTTTCCATATATCAGGAAGTCTCAACCTTGCTTTCATTACTAGAATGCAGCAAAACCTTCATGGTTTCTCAGTCCACTGTCCTTGAAACACTAACATGCACATGTACACACAAACACATTGCTCTTTCCTCTCTTCTTTCTGAGGGATATCGTGACCTCTCCGTGACCTTGGCATTCACAGCAGCGCTGGAAGATGCGGAGAAGAGCGAAGCCAAATGCCACAGCTAAGATTAGCCTTGTACTTCTGATACAGAACATGGAAACTGAAGTGGAGATGTCAGTAGGAAGCTCTCGATTTCTCAGGTCAAGGGTATTTTAATCAGCAGTGGGTGGAAGACTGGTGAAGAGATTATGAAATCATCATGAGATAAAAATAAAGAAGTCATGAGATGTTCAGCTTCAATGAAGAAGGTTTTGCTTGAAAATGTGCATGTTAATGAGCAGCGATGGCCAATCAGAGGAACACAGCGTTCTGAACCCTGTACATGCCCTGCTGTTATGAACATCTATAACATCTGCTTGGTGCACGCTAAAAAATCTTTTTTTGGGGGTTATTTTTTCAGTGTTTGGGTAGTTTTTGTGTTACCCAGCCCCTGGGTCAGACGTAACAACCCAGTTGTGGTATTTTTCGCTGGATTTTTACGACCTCTTCAGGAGAGAGCAGTGCAAATTGCTCTGTGTCGTCGGTAAAATACAGGTTTGTGTACATTTTTTGTATCTATAAATTGGTTATTGTTCTGTATATCGTTTAATTTTATGCAAAGCAACATACATGCGACGTGAGTCTCCTAAACGAGTGTTGCGTCGGTCTTTTCGTGTGATGGAAACGCCTGTTGCCTTGCATAAACTTTTATGATTTTATTCAAAAAAAGATACAGAAATGCTTAGAAAGTTAACATATGTTCCCAGAACTGCACACTGATAGTTTATGGACAGGTTATGGAGTCACAGCATATTTCGGCTGATGTTATCAGTTCGGCACGAGATCCAGTGCGTTACAGGACAACAGAGACTGGGCCATTATACTTAATTACTTATAAGTGTTACGTTTTTACCTCTAATATTTGTTAAACGAGCTTAAATGTATGCATTATGTATTCAAAACTACAGGTGAAACTCGAAAAATTTGAATATGGTGCAAAAGTTCATTTATTTCAGTAATTCAACTTAAAAGGTGAAACTAATATATTATATAGACTCATTACATGCAAAGTGAGATATTTCAAGCCTTTATTTGTTATAATTGTGATGATTATGGCTTACAGCTTATGAAAACCTTTTCACAATATTCTAATTTTGAATTTGGGGTTTTCATAAGCTGTACGCCATAATCATCAAAATTATAACAAATAAAGGCTTGAAATATCTAACTTTGAATGTAATGAGTTAATATTAATAACTTTTGAACGATATTTAAATTTTTCGAGTTTCACCTGTATATAAAATATGCTATACTGTAAAATATGATCAAAAACAAACTGGTTATCATGCAAACCAGTGGTTGTATGGAGTATTTTTTTTTTTAAGTTTAGAGGATTTAAATTAATCCGTAAACATTAATTGTGGCATAATATAATAATATTATTATATATAATATAATAACAATAATGTATTATATAATAATAAGATATTATAATAATAATAATAATAATAATTCATGTATAAAGTAAAATGAAATAAAAAAAGCTTTATATTTAATTATAGTAAAAATGAAATCAACCCAATATGCTGGGTTAAATAAATAACCCAACGCTGGGTAAATTTGAACCCAACATGTGATCTGTCCTATATTTACCCAGCCCTTGGGTTAAAAGCAACCCAAATTGGGTTGTTTTTAACCCAGTGTTTTTGAGAGTGTCTATTTGGGCCGCTTCCAGAATCATCAACACCCGGAAGAGACTCTTCATGCCTGTTTAACCAACACAACGGCTCTTCTGGGAGCTGGATGTCTTCCACTCATCAATAGATGAACATTTGTCACAATGCTTTTCTTTGTGAATACTTTTGTTCGTATGGAGAGTTGAAAAATGGTTAGTATTGATCTTCCCTGAGGGTAAAAGGAAAATTACTCTCAAATGGATTTTTAAAGAAAGCTGTACTTTATAGACACAGCTATTTACACTTGCATTATTGTAATCTCTTCTCTATGTCCCTGTAATTCAGTTGTGCAGTATCTCTGAATTTGCAGTTCTGAAGGTAATTTTATAATTGAATTGAATTAATTTAACAGGAAGAGACATTGAGCACAAAAGCCATCAAACGGACTGTACAAACAAACCTTTAAAACACATTAACTCAGTAGCACTAGCTGCATTTAATGTCTGTTTCATATCTATATAAAACAGACCTGCGCCTGGACACACACACACACACACAGCAGATCTGATGAAGGACCTGTGCCTGGACATGACGACAACACACACACACACACACACTCCAGATCTGATGAAGGACCTGTGCCTGGACACGACGACAACACACACACACACACACACACACACACACACACACACACTCCAGATCTGATGAAGGACCTGTGCCTGGACATGACGACAACACACACACACACACACACACACACACACACACACACAGCAGATCTGATGAAGGACCTGTGCCTGGACATGACGACAACACACACACACACACACACACACTCCAGATCTGATGAAGGACCTGTGCCTGGACACGACGACAACACACACACACACACACACACACACAGCAGATCTGATGAAGGACCTGTGCCTGGACACGACGACAACACACACACACACACACACACACACACACAGCAGATCTGATGAAGGACCTGTGCCTGGACACGACGACAACACACACACACACACACACACTCCAGATCTGATGAAGGACCTGTGCCTGGACACGACGACAACACACACACACACACACACACACACACACACACACACACACACACACACACTCCAGATCTGATGAAGGACCTGTGCCTGGACACGACGACAACACACACACACACACACACACACACACTCCAGATCTGATGAAGGACCTGTGCCTGGACACGACGACAACACACACACACACACACACACACACACTCCAGATCTGATGAAGGACCTGTGCCTGGACACGACGACAACACACACACACACACACACACACTCCAGATCTGATGAAGGACCTGTGCCTGGACACGACGACAACACACACACACACACACACACTCCAGATCTGATGAAGGACCTGTGCCTGGACACGACGACAACACACACACACACACACACTCCAGATCTGATGAAGGACCTGTGCCTGGACATGACGACAACACACACACACACACACACACTCCAGATCTGATGAAGGACCTGTGCCTGGACACGACGACAACACACACACACACACACACACACACACACACACACACACACACACACACACACTCCAGATCTGATGAAGGACCTGTGCCTGGACGCGGCGACACCGCAGTCCTGAAGCGTCAGTAGTCTCTCTCTGTGAAGGCCTCCTCCCCGGAAGTGAATCAATCAAAACTAACTTTATTTGGACAATAACTTTATTCTAGATCTGCTGTAAAGCCTAAACACTCTCTGTTACTGTAATCTCCTGTTATCACTGTAAAGCTGCTGTGGAACAGTCCATATTGTTAACAGCGCTGTATAAGTGAAGGTGACTTCCACAGATCAAATGAAATCATTCAGAAAGACACGAAGGAGAGTAAATGACAGAATATTCATTTTTATCCCTTCAAGCAAATAAGAAAATTTGAATATTAATATTACTGTTTAAGTGAACGACTTCACTATTACACACGTTTGGCTTCAGAAGACTCAAGTGCCATTTTCTAATGACGCTAAACCTTTTGCATTCCTGTCAAAATGAGTCGCTGATGTGCTGCAAACTCATTCTGATGTAGATTTGATTGAATATGATTCTCGACTGAGGACTGTATTAAACAACATGAGACTGAACGACAGGAACAATAGGAGAGTATACTTATTATTTTTACGCATTTTCTTCAGCAAGACTTAATCACAGCTTCCCAAACCGGGCTCAGGAAGCGTCTCTTGTGGGATCGCCGAGGAAGGAAATTAAAAAATGAAATGAATCTGACCTTCTGGAGAAGAGGAAGGGTTCCTCGAAGCGGTGTAAAATAATGATACCAATCTGCACCTCTTCCCACCGAGACCCCGAGAGAGACGACTACTGAGTGCACTCCTCTCCCTAGAGCGCACTCACACACACACACACGGACCCGCGCGCACACACACACACACACAACAATATCTTCATAATCTTCATAATAGAGATCCCATCACCACTGCCACGATACACACACACACACACACACACACACACACACACACAATATCTTCATAATCTTCATAATAATCATCTCATCACCACTGCCACGACACACACACACACACACACACACACCGCAAGGCTGATCAAACTACTGTAATTAAACATTACTGATACAGAAGCCTCACAGCACAACTCCCGAGATATTTTATTTGTCGTACATTTTATTTTTGGGAAACGTTGCTTTTGCCATAAATAAAATGCAGCAGATTCTTTTTGATAGTCCAGTATTACTCTCATATATTTATACTAACTAGGCATATAAAATAATTTACTATATATAAATGTATGAAATATATATAAAAATGTATAGTTGTATTTATTATAATTTACTTTATAATAACATTAGCAAAATATATATTATATAATTATATAAGAATCATAAATAATATTTTTAATAATATGAAAGCATAAACATTTTGAAACATTTTTAAAAATTATTAAAAATTATTAAGTCATGACACTTTAATTCACCAGATTAAAATAAACTGTGATGTAAATTACGGTTATTATAGTTAACTAAAACTATATATAATATGTAAAATATGTAATTGTGAAATATTACTACAATTTAAAAGAATGGTTTTCTATGTTAATATACTTTAAAAATATTTATTTCTGTGATGCAAAGCTGAATTTTCATCATCACTCCAGACTCGTTCGTTTCTGAACTCCCCGATTCATTATTATCAATTTTTATCATAACAGTGTAGATGATTTTTGTCTCCCCTGAAGTGTAATATTTGACGTATAGCCTTGATCCAGATTTACCAGTAATGAGAAGTAATTCTGACGGAGTGATTAGCGCTCATCAGTTCTCGAGGCCCGTAAACAAGCGTTTGGCGAGGCGTCTGTTGCTACTTGTTTGGGATCTATGGCCGGCTTTCGTTTCGTACTGATGATTTCATTTTGATTTGGGTTCTGATATCTGTCACCGTTGGCAAAATAACAAGCCTGATCTCACTCAGGGGAGAAGAGAAACGTTCAGATCCTGCAGAATAACTGAGTCATGTCCACACGTATGAGTCCAACACAATACACACTGTCCACATCTTACACACACTTAGTGCTTTTATGAAAATAAACACATCTGACTGGGCTTAACCCTCTGGTGCCGTTCGGTCATTTTTGACCGAAAAATAAATGTACGTGTTATTTATTTATTCATTTTTTTTACTTAATCGGAGTAGTACGAAACTTGGTAAAGATTTTTGGCAAAAAATGAAAAATAATAGACATGATTTAAAAAAGGTTAAACGGTCTTGGAAAAAATAGTCAAAAAATGGGAAGTGAATTCCATCTAGTGGAAGCGTTTGGTACTGCGGACAAACCAAATCTGACTGAAAGCTCATATTTTTAGACATCAACCTCAAATTTGCAACATAGCTTGATTAGATTTATGACTTTGAATTTGATCACAGAACATGTTTTGGAAAATATATATTAGAAGAACTAAAAATTGTATTTTGTGCATTTTTCATAATACATGTGGAATTCTATAACTTTAAAAAAAAAATCACTTTTTTAAACTTTGTTCACTTCAGCAATAATCTGCCAAGTGTTGTCTTTAAAAAGAGAACAAACTCCAGTCAAGATTTATGACAGTTTAAGTTGGAAAAGAAATGTTTAGGTCTATGCTCAAAAGGTGAATAAATGGATTGTAACTACTGCATAAATATAATTTAGTAGCATAAACCCCTCTAAAAATATTAAATATGAAATAAAAAACGTTATCGAACTTAAATATAGTACAATCATTTCACTGAAAAACATGGAAACTGGAGATGTCAGTAGGAAGCTCTCGATTTCTCAGGTCAAGGGTATTTTAATCAGCAGTGGGTGGAAGACTGGTGAAGAGATTATGAAATCATCATGAGATAAAAATAAAGAAGTCATGAGATGTTCAGCTTCAATGAAGAAGGTTTTGCTTGAAAATGTGCATGTTAATGAGCAGCGATGGCCAATCAGAGGAACACAGCGTTCTGAACCCTGTACATGCCCTGCTGTTATGAACATCTATAACATCTGCTTGGTGTGTGTTTGAGCCACTTACAGAATCAAATAACAACCACAAGACAATTTGGATTATAACTACAGCATAAATATAATTTAGTACCATAAAATCCCCTAAAAATACAAAATATTAAATAAAATCATCATCGAACTAAAATACAGGTGAAACTCGAAAAATTCGAATATGGTGCAAAAGCTCATTTATTTCAGTAATTCAACTTAAAAGGTGAAACTAATATATTATATAGACTCATTACATGCAAATGCAAATTTCAATCAAAATAAATGAACTTTTGCACAATATTCAAATTTTTCGAGTTTCACCTGTGTAATACAATCATTTCATTGAAAAATTCAAAATAAAAGATCTAGTCTTTTTGACCGCTGGGTGAACAGTACCAGAGGGTTCACTGGATCTATGAACTCTCATTTGTCGCAGGCTTGTGAATAAACATTAAGCCCTGCCTGAAATGTGTCCTAATCCCATTTAGTTACGTGAAGTAAAAACATTGTGTGTTCCCGTCCGGTTCACTGTAAGCGATAAAGCCTCGGCGGCCGTGATCTGGCATTCACAGGAGCCAGAATCTCATTATTTCCCTGCATGGTCCAGCGAGCCCTAAAGGTTAATTATTGTCTGTCTACATGATACCGACAGCCAGAACACAATAAAGCTGTTAGTCGCTGAAGATATCAGCTAATGTTCGGCTGTGTGAACCCAAGCATGAGTTTCCAGACTCTCAGATTCTGTGAGGACGCTTTCTTTTACTGTTTGCTTTACAGACACACACAACGTCACCAATAAACTGTATTCCTCCTCCTGTGTCAGGGCAACGGCATCGACAGACGCTCGACTGAGTAAGGTGTAAATAAGCTCATTTCATACGGCTCATACATTTCATCACATGCATCTTATAACGCAATGGGGGATTATTTTAGAAATGGCTTTTCTTTCTGTGACGTCGCGGATGGAACAACAACATATAAAGTATGACATTGATCATCTCAGGTGCTGATTATGAGCATAAAAGAATTGAATGTGAGCTTGATTATCATTTATAGCCGTACTGAAAGCGACGATGGATAATCACCTCAGATCTTGAAAATACAATAAAGGAGTGTTCAAACTGTGAACAAACAAGTGTATTCTATGACAAAGATTGGTTCGGTCACTCAGTGTGTTTTTTTAATAATGTTCAAATAGTAAAATATTTATGAGTTTGATTAAGCATTTATTCTTTTGCGAGTGCAGTGCGCTTGCACAGAGACTCCGCCCACACTCTCTTCTGATTGGCTGTGAGTGCAGTGAGCTTGCACAGAGACTCCGCCCACACTCTCTTCTGATTGGCTGTGAGTGCAGTGCGCTTGCACAGAGACTCCGCCCACACTCTCTTCTGATTGGCTGTGAGTGCAGTGAGCTTGCAGAGACTCCACCCACACTCTCTTCTGATTGGCTGTGAGTGCAGTGCGCTTGCACAGAGACTCCGCCCACACTCTCTTCTGATTGGCTGTGAGTGCAGTGCGCTTGCACAGAGACTCCGCCCACACTCTCTTCTGATTGGCTGTGAGTGCAGTGC
The DNA here is from genome assembly GCA_030578255.1 of Tiaroga cobitis. Lineage (NCBI taxonomy): Eukaryota > Metazoa > Chordata > Actinopteri > Cypriniformes > Leuciscidae > Tiaroga > Tiaroga cobitis. The sequence goes on along the minus strand of CM060609.1, from coordinate 1,614,261 downwards.
GCTTGCACAGAGACTCCGCCCACACTCTCTTCTGATTGGCTGTGAGTGCAGTGAGCTTGCAGAGACTCCACCCACACTCTCTTCTGATTGGCTGTGAGTGCAGTGCGCTTGCAGATAGACTCCGCCCACACTCTCTTCTGATTGGCTGTGAGTGCAGTGCGCTTGCACAGAGACTCCGCCCACACTCTCTTCTGATTGGCTGTGATTTTGGATTGTTTTTCATATTCTGGTGTGGACAAATGAATTGCTTGTCGCTGGAATCTTATCGCATGGCGTTTGATTAAGAAACGGTGTTAAACTCGCTTTACTCTATCAGACTTTACTCTATTTACTCTATACTGTCCTTCACTGGACTGTTGCAAACTCTGGCTGGTTTAGACAGCAACTGTGTGTGTCCGTTCTCATGCACGTCATGGTTTAATTCAGTGCGTATATCAGAAAGAAGACTAACAGCAGTGACAGCTGGAGCTTTTACCAAACAATACCACCGTTTCTCTCCTTTTCAATCACTAACTCTCTCTTTTAAGGAATGCTTAGCCTGTAAACAGATGATGAACTCGAGAGCACACACACACACACACACACACACACACACACACACACACACACACAGCTGTTGTGCAAATCGTATCTACTTCAATGGAGAAAGAATATGTCCATCCATCTGTCATTCTATCTATCCGTCCGTCCGTCCATCAGACTTAAGACAGGACAGGCATCATTACTCAATACACTTAACTACTTATTTTAGGCACTTGCAGTAAAAAAAAAACGGTTCATAAAAACGGTTCATAAAAGGATAGAGTAATCCCTTAATTAAAATGTTAAGAGTTAAGGTGAAGTACGTCTAATTAATTGTATGTAAATGCATCAGAAGTCTATGGAGATGTTCAGATCTCAGATGTGTGTGTACCGTGAGGTGTATGGAGATGTTCAGGTGTGTGTGTGTACCGTGAGGTGTATGGAGATGTTCAGGTGTGTGTGTGTACCGTGAGGTGTATGGAGATGTTCAGGTGTGTGTGTGTACCGTGAGGTGTATGGAGATGTTCAGGTGTGTGTGTGTACCGTGAGGTGTATGGAGATGTTCAGGTGTGTGTGTGTACCGTGAGGTGTATGGAGATGTTCAGGTGTGTGTGTGTACCGTGAGGTGTATGGAGATGTTCAGGTGTGTGTGTGTACCGTGAGGTGTATGGAGATGTTCAGGTGTGTGTGTGTACCGTGAGGTGTATGGAGATGTTCAGGTGTGTGTGTGTACCGTGAGGTGTATGGAGATGTTCAGGTGTGTGTGTGCGTGTGTGTGTGTGTGTGTACCTTGCGTGAGCAGCTGCAGTGTTCGGACTTCTTCTCTGACGCGGAGCTGCAGGACCTGCTGGAGGATGAACTGTCTCTGACTCTCCTGCATTATTCCCATCCGCTCCAGCTTTCTGTCGGTGAGCCTCATCAGCGCTCGACCTGCACACACACACACACACACACACATCAACACCTGTTTTACATCCGCTCCAGCTTTCTGTCGGTGAGCCTCATCAGCGCTCGACCTGCACACACACACACACACACACACACACATCAACACCTGTTTTACATCCGCTCCAGCTTTCTGTCGGTGAGCCTCATCAGCGCTCGACCTGCATGCACACACACACACACACACACACATCAACACCTGTTTTACATCCGCTCCAGCTTTCTGTCGGTGAGCCTCATCAGCGCTCGACCTGCACACACACACACACACACACACACACACACACACACACACACACACACCAACACCTGTTTTACATCCGCTCCAGCTTTCTGTCGGTGAGCCTCATCAGCGCTCGACCTGCACACACACACACACACACACACACACATCAACACCTGTTTTACATCCGCTCCAGCTTTCTGTCGGTGAGCCTCATCAGCGCTCGACCTGCACACACACACACACACACACACACACATCAACACCTGTTTTACATCCGCTCCAGCTTTCTGTCGGTGAGCCTCATCAGCGCTCGACCTGCATGCACACACACACACACACACACACATCAACACCTGTTTTACATCCGCTCCAGCTTTCTGTCGGTGAGCCTCATCAGCGCTCGACCTGCACACACACACACACACACACACACACATCAACACCTGTTTTACATCCGCTCCAGCTTTCTGTCGGTGAGCCTCATCAGCGCTCGACCTGCACACACACACACACACACACACACACCAACATCAACCCACACACAAAAACGCATTACAGATTTATGAACATTTATGAAGAATAAAATGGCATAACTCATCTAAATCATAGCTGTGAATGTCCTTTATTATCCAGGCCCTTGTGTGAAATTGGATTAAGTATTATAATAACCTACATTACAAGAACCTAACAAGAATATATCGTAATTAGTGAAATGAAATAGACTGCATTTTTTTTCCTCCAGCTAGAAATACGATCAAGGTCAGATGAAGTTCACTGCCAATTTCACTCATCGCCTCACAACTACTCTCCTCATATCTGTGCTGATAAAAGTCATAATAGTGGCTGTCATTTGTGCACAATAAAGTTAAAGCCATTGTACGCTCACACCACTACGCCTTAAGGTGCCCAAGCAGAAAGGCTACTAATGCATTTACACTGCGATGACAATTGTTAATTCGGTTGTTTTTCTTGAAAGAGAGCAAACGCGGTATCATTATCTGTGAAAAGGACTGAGAAATGGCACAATTTTCAGTGATTATGCTGCATTATGAGTGTGTATGCTCGACTCCTGTCACTCGCTCCAGTAATGGTCATGTCTTTACAGCACAGCATGTCTCCAGTGAAGGGGAAAGCTGTGCATAACCGGGGGAAAAAACACTCACAGCCAGACAAACAAACAATTTCACTGACCCTTACAACCACTGGACAACATTTCATGCGGTAATGCAAAAACTGCTAATTAAAAAAGACAAAGAGGAACAAATAGGAAAAATTAAGTAGCACTATTCATCAGGAAACTACAGCCTGGAAATGTCAGCAAATTACAATAATGGAAAGGCAAGAAAAAATACATAAATAAATGCTGGTTTATACTTAAAACATGGTAAATGAAAAATATGGAGAGAAAAAATACACTTCAGGACATAAAAATATGGATTTTTTTTGCTGGCCCAGTGGTTCACATTTCTACTTTTCATGCCAACTATTTCTGGCCCCATCACACATTTGATAAATACTTTTTTTTCTGTGATACTGTTTAAATGTGTAGAGTATTGGTGAATAATAGAGTATATACGGTGTGTGTGTATATATATATATATATATATATATATATATATATATATATATCTCAGTACTGTGCGAAAGTCTTACACAAGTTAATATTTTCATCCAAGAATATGGTTTTGAAAGCTTATTGTAAACTATTACCATAATAATAATAATAATAATGATTTTACATGGGTGACATTTCAATCATAAGCAACAACTATATTAAACACATAAAAAAAATCCAAATGTTTAAATATACGAGGCAAAAAAATCTGAATGATAAAACGTAGAACCTCAAATTTACACTTATATTTTATTATCTTATCCAATATCATTTCTCAGTTTCTCAGACATTCAGATATATGATTAAGAACAGGATTCTTTTGCAGAAAAAACATTTTCTTTAGAGAGAGAAAGAATCAGTCCATGACAAAGTAAAATAGTCAGAGTCGAAAGATTTCTTTAATTTCTGATCACCTCGAACTGCGTCATATTTTGATGGCATCTATGTTTCTGAATAGAATATCGAGGCGCTATGAGCACAGATGGGCATCTTTAGTCACGGAACATTAGAAGCAGAAAATCGGAGTGTGTGTGTGAGGCGTGTAGGTTGAGGTGATCGGGGGACGGTATTTCAGTGTGTTGGTCGAGTGCCAAACTACCCCTTCTTTTGGCAGCCTTCAATGAGGAACAGAAACTCAGCGTGTCTTCTCTCTGAATCACTGCGCGAGTGTGTGACTGAGAAGATGAGTCAAAGAGAGGATGGGAGAGTGTGAAATCAGGAAAGAAAGAAAATAAGAGGAGACGTATACAGATGGGAAGAGAGCTACACATGTGAGTGCATGAGAAGAAACGGGAGATGTGCCATTTTAAACAAGAAACGCTCCTATGAAAACATTTAGATTCGCAGGAAGAACGGGTCACTGGGAAACACGCTGTCTCAGCAAGATAAGGTGGAGAAGAAAGCATCAAATATTACGTCCTAAATACACAAGTTGTTGGCCAACAATTGTGTAGATTATACTAATTACACAATGCTTCACAGATGATTCAAAACAGAAACATCTTCGAAGACCAATATATTTTTGGGTTTTCTCAAAAATCACTGAAAGCTAGCCAAAAAAAACAATTTAGATTGAAAAATTGGCAACACTTTGTCTTAAAGCCTTCGTGTATAATGCATTTTTAAGGTATTCATGATGCACATGATAATGCATTATAACATGTTTGTCGTGTGTTTTAATGCATTATACTTTCTAATGGCGTGTTCACTTAATAGATGAGCATTATAATGCATTATAACTGTGGTTACAATTATTCATGAGACCATACAATGCATTATAAGGCATAAGTAATGCATTAAAAATACTTATATGACGCATTATATAAAGGCTTTAAGTGTAAGAGCATTCCATGTGGTGATGCAAAAACTGGAAACTACTGGAAAAAGGAAAAAAAAAAGAAATTTAGCAGTAAATTACAGAAAATAATGAGTCATAATACTGCCTGCCAATAAAATTATTATAATGGACACAACAAAACGACTAAACACAAAAACAAACTCTAGTTTTAATGACTGTTAAAGTCTCTTCCCACACTTGCAGTGAACGCTGAGCCAGTGCTGCGCGTCTCTCTGTTCACGGCCTGTGTCGACTTATCTTTGTGTAACGGACAGAGAAATGGCTTTAAAAATTGAACAGCATTTGGACTTCGGCAAACTGATCCGACGCTTCATACTCGGCTTCTTCTGCACTGTGACGCTTTTCCAGCGCGAATACAATGACTATTTCAAGTCGGCATGTCTTTTCATCCGAGGGAAACGCTTCTGGAACAAGAACAAATGTGGGCGGGGCTTGATTTTGTCTGTGGGGAATTGATTGGATGGTTGTGGTTTGCTATTGGTGGATCTCATTTGATTGACAGGTGGCCCCGCCCTCGTCATCAGAAGTTATTCTGGCTGCAAATTAGGGCTGTCAAAATGGCTGAAAAGCTAAATATAAATTTCTTAAATATTAGCAAAATTCGATTTATATTAGAACTCTAAAGGCAATACTTGATGTTAGAGGAAAAAAAAAAGTACTGTACAATAAATAGGATTTTCCCATAGATTTTTGGATTATCGGCATCTTCTGCATAATGTTGTGACTGTTTTCCAGTGCTACTACAATGACTATTTAAAGTCAGCATTTCTTCCCCATTGTGTATATCCGAGTGACACGCTTCTGGAGCAAGAACAAATGTGGGCGGGGCTTGATTTTATCTGTGAGGATTTGATTGGAGGGTTGTGGTTTGCTATTGGCTGATCTCATGTGATGGACAGGTGGCCCCGCCCTCATCATCAGAGAAGAGAAGATGACAAGATGGAGGGGGAAGTTAATCTGGCTGTAAATCATATATTTCTACATTGACGGCCATTTAAAATTAGTAGTGCATTTTGATGAAATAAAATTGCAAGCAAATATGCCATTATACTATTATAATAGCTGGATTCCGCATATGTGAGACATCAGGGCAGATAAATTCACTCTCTTTCTCCCTGTGGTTTTTGGACAGGCATTCTCATCTCCCGCCCTGATGAATGGACCAGCTTAAAGCTCTCTCTCCCTCTCTCTCTCGCTCTCGGTCACTCGAGGGATCTGTCCCGTTTACATGTGAACCAATGCCTGGCTAATTACTGCAACAACCAGGAGGATGATGGACAGAAGGAAAGAAAGAGGGCGGCTCTGGGGCCTATAAAGATGGAAATTAACCTCAATTTCTCTGACAAAACTCTCACAGTGAGCGAGCAGGACTGCACTTGAGAAACACTGAGGACTTGGACTGGACAAGCAAACTCCTCAGGTGATACTGTACAATACTTCACATAGTTTAACCGCAGCTGCATTCATGAGTCCCAGAGGACCTTTTCATTCTCTCCCTCTCTCACTCTCTCTTACACACACACACACACACACACACACACAGTAAGTGCATGACTGCCAAGTACGTCCCTTCGCTGATCCACACAGAGTTTCATCTAACAGGACAGATTATGCTGCCAACTTACCTACTTTACATGGACGAGGACCAAAGTCTAAATGAAAAATTCCACTGAGAACAGATTTGGAAAGCTATGAATCTGATGCTGAACAGAAATTCACTGTGAATATATATATATTATACAAAACTACACAGACACACTTTACATCTGTACATACACTCTACATACTCTACAACTGTACATACACACACATCCTACATATACACGCAAATACATACACACACACAAGCACACATACATACACACACACAAACCACAAACACACATACACACAAATACATGCATCCACACTTTACACACATATATTGTACTGTACATGCACACACACACATACATACATATACACATACTGTATATATACGCACACGCACACGCACACGCACACACGCACACACACACACACACGCACGCACACGCACACACACACACACACACTGAGCCCATATTGATCACTAGATAAGAGGACAATGGCATTTGGCATTTAATCAAAAGTGGGCAGATAGTGAGAGTTACAGATGAACAGAGCGAGAGAGAAAGACACAGATGCTTAGTGACGTTCATTTGTTCAATAACACATTCATGATTGTGAATGTAACTTCAACTAATTGATTTAAAGAAGTAAAATCAGTGTAATATTAAAGCAGTTCATGAATGTAAATCTTAAAGTATGTCCTCATATTCAAGCTTAACATGAAGAGACAACTAGCCATCTTTTAGCACTGAGGCGACATCAACATTGCAGTTTGTTTAAGAATCACAAGCAGCCTGACTGGTTCAACCAATCACATGCGTTTGGGGGTGGGGCTTATGCTGGTTAGACCAATAGCAGACAGGGATGGGTGTTTCAGAAACCTGTTTGATAATAATTACCTACTTTACATGGAAGAGGAACAAAGTCTAAATGAAAAATGCCAGAGAGAACAGATTTGGAAATCGGTGAATCTGATGCTGAGGAGAAATTCACTGTAAAAATGGCAGCAAATCTGAAAAAAAAAATGATGTACAGTAGAAAAAAAATTACACACACACACCATTTTAGGCACTGAGGCAACATCAACATTGCAGAATCACAACCAGCCTGACTGGTTCAACCAATATACTGGTTTAGCTTATACCGGTTAGACTAATAGCAGATATGGATGAGTGTTTCAGAAACTGTTTGATAATAATTGTTCTAATTCCAGTTGTGGCTCTAGTGGTGGAAAAATTTCCCTTTATCTCTCATAACATTTACCTGAAAAATAACAAGAACTGAGACAAACCATTATGAATGAGCATCGAGATCATGTCTTCCCACAGGACATGCACGTTTGGAAAGATACTATCGCACAATCCGATGGTTTGCCGCAGGCCTCCATTTCCCCTGAAGATAAATCTACAGCATTGGAAATGTATAATGATCAAGATGATCATTATACATCATCATCCAGAGAAGCATCAGTTGTGCGAGTCGTCTGCTCAATATGCACACCACTCACCTCTACATCCATCTATTACCTCTTTATCACGTATAACAGCTATAAAACGCTTGCGGAGCGAGTGATCACGGTCGAATTATTAATAGTTAATGTGGCCATCAAAAGACTAACCGCCTTCTTTCCCTTCAGAATCCTTCAGAACACAAAAAATTGCAGTGGTTTCATTCAGGCCACATCATGTTCTTATCCTCCAACATCACCACAATTCAATCCGATCTTTCCTCTCTCCGTCCTTCTCCACAGAATACTGGAAAATTGATCTGATGGCCGTGAATTGCATCCCTGCGGTACACTGCAATTTCAGATGCTCAAACCTCATCATTTCAGACGCTCGTTCCTCATCATCTCACTCGAGGAAATCACCGGGAACACCGAGAGCTGAAACTGAGGACATCGAGCTGAATCCCAAACACACACACACACACACACGACTGCTGCCGGAAGCCCGGAAATCCTGAGCTCCAGAGCTGCGTTGGAACGGGATTTAGCAGATTATTACTGACTTTACGGACCCTTTCGTTATTACGGCAAAAATCTGTTGTTTTCTCGAATCAGAGGGACAAAATCCTTAAAGCGTTAGTTCACCCCAAAAATGTAAACTCTGTCAGTAATGACTCTCCCTCATGTTGTTCAACCCCGTAAGACTTTCGTTCATCTTCAGAACACAAATTAAGATATTTGTGATTAAATCTGAGAGCTGTCTCACTCCTCCATAGGCTTCTATTGTAATTGAAACTTGCCAATCCCAGAAAGTTATTAAAGACATTATTAAAATAGTCCGAGTGACTACAGCGTCTCAACCTTAAGTTTATCAAGCGACAAGAATACTTATTGTGCGCAAAAAACAAAACAAAAATAACGACTTTATTCAACTCTTCATCTCCTTCTCTTTGGGCCTCGAGATAGTTCACGGAGTGTAACAGCGCAGCGCTTCGTCAGAACGTAGGCTCACTATTGGCTGACGCTGGTCATGTGTGTGATGCTGGCCAATAGTGAGCCTACGTGTGACGTACAACACAGAAGCGCTGCGCTGTTACACTCCGTGAACTATCTCGAGGCCCACAGAGAAGGAGATGAAGAGTTGAATAAAGTCGTTATTTTTGTTTGTTTTTTGCGCACAATAAGTATTCTCGTCGCTTGATAAACTTAAGGTTGAGCCACTGTAGTCACTCGGACTATTTTAACGAAGTCTTTAATAACTTTCTGGGCCGGCAAGTTTCAATTACAATAGAAGCCTATGGAGGAGTGAGACAGCTCTCAGATTTAATCACAAATATCTTAATTTGTGTTCTGAAGATGAACGAAAGTCTTACGGGGTTGAACAACATTAGGGAGTGTTACTGAAATAATTTTCATTTTTTGGGTGAACTAACGCTTTAATTGCATGTTTAATGTCAGTTCTAATGAATGCAATTTTTGATTAATAAGTGATGTCCGGAGTAGATATTTGTTTCTAATGACCCAACAAGTTTGATGCAACCATTAAAATATGGTTTTGTTTTTGTATATATTGTTTTAATATTTTAAATATGAGGAAGAACAAAACACTAAACTTGGTTAAAGTATTTTTCTGATTATAATAACGGACTAAAAGATTGTTTGGCAAAAAAAGAAAAAAGAAAAAAAAAGAGCCAAACTATAACTACAGGTTTTACCATGTAAAAATAAATGCATAGAAAAAACAACAAGCATACATTGACTACAACATAATCAGTCATTAATATTTCATTGGTTCTCTCTTGTTTTTGCATGTGTTCGTAATTTCTTCATATGACAGCCTGACCAAAAATGATGTCGCACAATTTGGCATGTTTCACTGCGTTATCATCACAACAAAACAATTGACTCCAAGCACAACTACACAATATGCTTGCGAAATCTTCAATAACGCTTGAATAAAGGGTGAAGATGTACATTTTCTCAGTGCTGTATGCTACTTTTCCCAGTCACATGCTAACTATAATGATACAGTTCTAAAAATATAAAAGAATAGCAGAGTCCAAACCACAACTATAATGATAACGGCACAGAGAAACGATATCATTGGAATCACTTTCACAATGATAGTTTCCAGCAGGTAAACAATAGAAACACTGACAGCCAATCAAAATCCATTTTGCTTTAAGAGCTCAAGCATTTAAAGCGGCAGCATACTTATTAAAAAAACAAAAACAGAACGATATTGTACATTGATGTGGATTCTAATATAGATATTGATATACTTATCACTCATATTGTGAACAGGCCTTCCTTAAGGTTTTTTTTATTCACAACGTCATCCGGCACCGGACAGCAAACCAAAAACTGTGAGAGTACCAAGGAAATAATCAAGCAAAGGGTGCATCAAATATGAAACAATTGCAGTTGCTATTGTGCAGACGTCATTCCGTGCAGTTTCCAGATGAGATTGTGTGTTTATAGAGGGCGTCGCGCCAGATCGATGAGTAGTTTGGGTCCTTTGATCCGACCCTGGGAATGTTTTGTGGAAAACATCATTGCAGTTACTTGTGTGTTAGGGCTGAATGTGTGTTTAACTCCAGAGCATTCATGTGCCGAATCTTTATAGATGACCTATTTTGCATGAGCATGAAAAAGCTCTGCATTTACATGGTTATCTTCTATATCAGTGTTTCTGAACTCCTGAAACGCCTCCATTGTAGTCTTGAGTTTCTTCCGGGAACGAACACGTCACAATATTCCTCATTATAATAATTCATACGCAGAATAAAGGGGCGGGGCCTGGTTGAGTAAGTTAGTAGTGTGTGGCGGTTATGGTAAGGGGCGCGACATTTCCCAAACACACTCGAAGCGCTCGACCAATCACAACACACTGCTCCAGCCGACCAATCAGAGCACAGTGTGCTTTCAGAAGGAGGGGCTTCACAGAGACAGGAAGTAAACAGAGCGTTACTGACAGACTGGGAAGAGAGGAGCCGCAACAATGGAGAATATGAGGAGAATAATTAACATTCAAGCAGGAAAACCTGTTCTAGTAGAGCCTGAAAACAACATCAAGGTCATAATATGTCCTCCTTAAGATATATAATATCTTAAAAAAAAAAAAAAAAAAAAAAAAAAAAAAAAGAGGCATTTCAACAAACATCAGATGTCCCATTTTGCAGCATGTAATTTTCAAAATGAAACAAAAAATATATATATATATATAAATTCGCTCTGATGAAAATGTCAGCTGAATGATCAAAGTCCATAAAAAGTCCATAAACTACGCCAAGACCACCAGTGTGCAGCCTGATGGGAGTCTCCTTTACATGACTTGTTTATAACGCTTATTAAAGTCCAATAAATAAACCCAATGTCTGACACACCCAGTATTCTCTGGACCGAGAGCCAGAACTGCACACACACACACACACACTGACTGACCAGCGCATGTGGAAACACCAGAACAGCCAGATTACTAACATCCCAGCTGGACTCGTTTATCTGTCAAACTTTCCTTTCTTTCTTGTAAAACCACAGAGAGTGAGCCAATGATCATGAAACAGGAGGGTTTCGATGTGAACATCTGCCACTAGTTCCCACGCCAGACCCACCAGTTCCCACGCCAGACCCACCAGTTCCCACGCCAGACCCACCAGTTCCCACGCCAGACCCACCAGTTCCCACACCAGACCCACCAGTTCCCACGCCAGACCCACCAGTTCCCACGCCAGACCCACCAGTTCCCACGCCAGACCCACCAGTTCCCACACCAGACCCACCAGTTCCCACGCCAGACCCACCAGTTCCCACGCCAGACCCACCAGTTCCCACACCAGACCCACCAGTTCCCACGCCAGACTAGGGCTGGGCGATATGGGCCAAAAGTCATATCCCGATATATTTAGGATGAATATCGATATACGATATATATCCCGATATTTTTTCCTCAAAGTGAGAGCAAATGTTCAGTCAAAGTCAAAGTCAAATATGACGTCACAAGTAGCCTAGTTTTATTGAAAGTTGAAACTGGCTATTTCAGTGAACAGGTGCAAAATCAAATGAATAATAAACAGGTTTCTTCACCTGGTTCATAATTAAATGGTCAGCTGTTCAAATAACAATAAAATGTAAACATAAATACTGTATAGCAACAGGAGTACCTTTTTTGAAATCAAAGCTCCATAAGGTGGCTGCGGGAAAATTAAGTTTGCAGTGAGCTTTGTTTCGGGGCTGGAGCTTTTTCGCAGTGTTTCCTCTAGGATTTTTTCCCAGCTGTGGTGGCAGTGATATTCCCATGGGCCACGCCCCCTTGCCCCTAACCTTGCCTAAGTATTATAATATGAAAGGCTCCAATAAGAGCGGCAAAGCGATTATGTGCATCCCGTGCGCAAAATGATGCACTCGAAGCAACGCGCAGTCACAGCGTGCAGCGCTTCACATTTGCACAAAGTGAAATATTATATCTATGCAACAGTTTATTGAGCCTTTTCTTTTAACAGTTTTACATTTCAGTTACAGTGCGCATGAAGAACAATTTATAGCGCTCTCTACTCCAGTGCTGCAATCTAACAGACACCCGGGAGAAAGGAATATGATTTAGAAAGCGCAGTAAACTCCAGTAAGATAGTAATTTTATGCAAACCATAGACATTTATCTACAAATAAAGTACAATAATGGGAACATTGATCTTGAAGAGAGTGTCGTCGTCTTACTGTCGTAACCGAACGCAACGCGCTGTTTGAATGCTGAATCAATGGAGAATGACTGAGGAGAGATGAGTTTTCCTTAACTTTAACTTAACGACTTAAATATAAATTTTTACCTCACATTATGCAATCGAATGACTTTAGAAGTCTTGGAATATAGTGCACAAAAACTTTATGGTGCTTTACAATATTTTTATGCCTTTAGTGGGGCTTAACAATAACACAATAGTGTGCATAATATCGGACTTTACTGAGAAGCTGCAGCCGTGGCGGAATGATGTTTGGTGTGGCGGACCACCACGGTAAAATGAATGTAGCGGAAACACCGTTTCGGGTTGTCGATGGCTTGCGGCTGGGGCTTCTGCAAGCGCAGTTTCACGCGCGGGGAGCAGTGCAGAGAGCTCCGGGTCAGCAGCTTGCTTGGAGCAAGGATCACAGCGCATATTTGCACCGTATCGATATATCGCCCAGCCCTACGCCAGATCCACCAGTTCCCAGACCAGATCCACCAGTTCCCATGCCAGATTCACCAGTTCCCACACCAGACCCACCAGTTCCCACGCCAGATCCACCAGTTCCCACGCCAGATCCACCAGTTCCCACGCCAGATCCACCAGTTCCCACGCCAGATCCACCAGTTCCCACGCCAGATCCACCAGTTCCCACGCCAGATCCACCAGTTCCCACGCCAGATCCACCAGTTCCCACGCCAGATCCACCAGTTCCCACACCAGACCCACCAGTTCCCACGCCAGATCCACCAGTTCCCACGCCAGATCCACCAGTTCCCACGCCAGATCCACCAGTTCCCACACCAGATCCACCAGTTCCCACACCAGACCCACCAGTTCCCACGCCAGATCCACCAGTTCCCACGCCAGATCCACCAGTTCCCACACCAGACCCACCAGTTCCACCAGTGGCATCTTTCATCATTGCTGTGAAACTGGTTCAAGAATGGACACTTGGACTGGGAAGAAACGGTGCAGATTAAATTTTCACTCAGAAATTGCTAGTCAATTTCTCAAACACTTATAAAGACAAACAGCAAGTAACAGGGAATTAAACGTGAAACTGTGAAATGGAAAAACTGAAATAGTATTTTCTTGCAAAAAGTACTCTACTAAACTGATCTTTTGAAGTTGTAAATAAAACAGCATCAGCAATATTCACACCGCAAGTCAAAGTGACCAAATCAGTTTTTTTCTGCTCAAATGCAATATTTCATTGAGTTTGATCACATGACTTTTCAAATGTGCCATAAATAAGCGGCACACCTAACTTGACCTGTACGCCTAAAACACCAATTTATTTATTATAATTTATTAATTATACATACATTTTCTTCCAATAATTTATTTTAATAAAAATAATCTAAATGTATTAATAATATAAAATAATACATTAAATATTAATTAAATTTAGTGCTGTCAATTGATAAAAAAACTAAAACTAATTAATTGCAAATTTTTCTGTAATTTATCACAATTAATCACACCTGGCATTAAAGTTTTTTATTATTTTACATTAAATCTCCAAATGAATGTAGAAACAACATAAAGACAGTAAGCTATATTTTAAATATTTGTTTAATGGCATCTTTTTTCATACCCCAATACTGCTGATGTCTCTATGAAATACATTTCTTCCTCAATTTTAGCCTTTAATTATATCAAACACTTCACTCTTCAATGCATAAATTATAAATTGTGCTTAGATTAATCCTTATTAAAGCTGCAAAAGTTATTCAGTCATGAGAGCAGTGGGTTATTTTCTCTTCTTTACTTGACAAACAGCAGCAGATTTAACAGGCTTCTGTCACTTTAACAGCCGACGCGGATCTGACACACATTTTGTCAACGCTTAACATTCATTTAAAACTTTATTAAACTTATTTAATACTATATGCTGGCGAATACACTCGAAAAAAACAAGCATTTTGGCATAATTTTGTGTTTTCCTCCATCCCAGCGCTGTCTACAGTGGCTTTCTATGCACTAATTAAATTAAAATATATGAATGAGGTCCAGGGACGTGCACAGACCTTTTGGGGGGCAGGGGCTCAAGTGAAAAAAAGGGCACTTCTCATAATTACGTATTTTTCGTACTTTTTTTAAACACAAAAGTATATATATTAACACAACTCTGACTTTTAAAAAAAATCATTAAAAAGTTAATTTTATCTTCCTCAAACTCACGCAATTGTTTCATTTTCAAAAGATGTCTACAAAATAATCCGTTCACACAGAAACCATGGTCTCCTTAGTATTCATAGAGCAGCGAAGGAAACCATGCCACAATCTGCATGTTTTCTATGCTACTAGTTTCAATCATTTCATACACCTGATGGTGACATGGACTTAGGAGGACTGTATCATCATCATCAAATAAAACCTTCAAAATCCACATTTAGATGGAGTTTGTTTTAAACCTACTATCCTCCATCTGTTTGCATCTGTAGATTTCTTCTAAATTCACCAATTTAGATTTCTACATTTCAGGGGGAAAGACTCTTGATGTATTTAAGTCATTAACTGGGGATGTTCTGTGGTGATATGCTTTAGTTATTTTGTTTATCCTATTTACCTGCATTGCCCTGTCAATTAGATCATGTAAATGTGCGCATTTTAACATTTTAGTTGACGCCTAATTTGCATATGAGGTGTAATGCCTTTGCATCGCACTTCTCTCTGTTTTCACAGCACATATTCTTCACAGTGAATCAAGCCAAGGGCACAATTATTATTATTACATTGAACAACAACAACAACAACAACAACAACAACAACAACAACAACAACAACAACAACAACAACAACAACAACAACAACAACAACAACAACAACAACAACAACAACAACAACAACATAAATGACATAATTCTGACCTGGCTGATTTGACTGATCTGTTACAATGCAAAAAATGAAAAGACTTGATAAATAGCTATCCAGCTTTTTTTTCCACAACCGAAAGAGGTTTTCAGTGTTATCACACACCTGGCATAGGAAGTCTTATAACTGACCTGGGGCCTGTACCATGAAGCCGGTTTAGGTGGATAGCCAGGTGTGTTTCAGTTTAGTTTGCGCCAGCCCTGGGTTTTAGGCACTATGAAAGTGGTTTGGCGTTTAGCGTGTTCATCGCCATAGTAACTCACGCTCCACGGCTAACCTGGCCCGGGAACTTGGACCAATCAGCTGTGAGCAAAGTGTCACATGTCTGACGCGATAAAGTCACTCCATCTGTTTCTACTCCACATTAAAGATCACTACACAGCAAATGATTTTTAAAGGCTAAATCGTCTGGCTTTTAGTAATGCTTATTTAGACTAATAAATTTGTATGATTTAGAAATGATTTATGTAATTATTATACCCTTAATCGATCACACATGTACAACTTTAGTTAATCAATTATTATTACGCAGATTTTAAATGAATAAATATATAAAAGGTACTATAAATACGCTTTAGAATCAATAGATGACGCTATAAAATGACTACACGTTCAACTCTCTCCATACCTTCATCTACTAACTTCACTACTTTTACTTGCACAGATGTACAGTAGCGAGACTTTTCTTTTACCGTATATACCCGAATATAAGACGAGGTTTTTGTCCTAAAAATAGGCTGAAAAATGGGGGGGTCGTCTTATATTCAGGGTCATCTTATATTCGAGTGGAGGAATCGATTGATAGCCTTTTTCTCCCTTGGAAAAAACGAGTGCGTCGCTTTCATTATGAGCGCGTGCCAACATTTGAAATGTAGAGAGAGAGAGAGAGAGAGAGACAGAGAGAGAGAGAGAGAGAGAGAGAGAGAGAGAGAGAGAGAGAGAGAGAGAGAGAGAGAGAGAGAGAGAGAGAGACAGAGAGAGAGAGAGAGAGAGACAGAGAGAGAGAGAGAGAGAGAGAGAGAGAGAGAGAGATGTGCTCTTAAAATTGTTTTCTGTTGAAAACCAGATTTTTTCCACTAAAATCTATTTTTCCCCAAAAATAAGTCTGGAAAATGGGGGGGTCGTCTTATATTCAGGGTCGTCTTATATTCGGGTATATACGGTAGTTGTCCTCTTTCATAGACAGCTATTTTCTTCTTGCTGTGTAAATTTGTTTAAATTCTTAATATTTTAAGACTTTTATTTAATAAGTGAATTGCGCTCTCGCGTTTTGACTGAGTTTCACTCTTTCTCTGCGTGTGATTGGCTGTTCGCTACTGATGATGTCACACCTAAACCTGAGCAGACAGAGAGAGTTGATGATCAGCATCATGGTACCAACAACGCCTGGTTGGATTGGTTTGGTTTTGTTCATCTACCGCCATCATGGCACGGGCCCTCTCTGTTCGTCATGGCACGGGCCCCTGGTGTACAGATGCAAGTACCATTTGTTTAGAAAAAACAACACAAAAAAGCACAACAGTTCATGAATGAACATCCAGTTATCTATTATGTCAAACAACAGCTGGTTACTAAACAGGCGTTAATGGTTGCGTCTTCATAACCCTACTGGGATTGACGTCTCTTTGAAATCCAGCCCAGAGTTCATCGTCTCCGAGCTTCAGTCGTTCTCTCTTATCTTCTGTATATTACACAGAACGAGTGCACTCCTTCTCCCCTGACGACACCTACGCTATCAGAAATATGTGCTTAACTCATTTACCAACGCACTCGCTGCCTCTGTCTTTGTAATTACCACAGATTGGGGACTAATATCTAATTATGCCTTAATATGCTTTAATGCAGTTTTAATGACAGCGGTGTTCCAGTCAAACTCTCGGAGCGATTCGGGAGACGGTGAGGGAGAAACTGAAAAGGTTTATCTTACTACGCTGTCCAAACGAAACACGCCACACTTAGTGGTAAATAATGAGGTATGTGCATCTTAAAGCTGTATTTGAGGCTGTGTGGATTGATAATGTATGAAAGCATGTATGAAAGAGTTTGAAAATCCTTCTGAATTTCAGGTGGAATAACTCTAAAATGAAATCTGATTATAAATCAATACCAGTTCCAGTGGCTTCATATAATTGC
Source organism: Tiaroga cobitis (assembly GCA_030578255.1). Lineage (NCBI taxonomy): Eukaryota > Metazoa > Chordata > Actinopteri > Cypriniformes > Leuciscidae > Tiaroga > Tiaroga cobitis. Next base: position 1,596,825 of record CM060609.1, on the reverse strand, counting down.
ATATTAAAACTAAAATAACCAAAACTGAAATAATTTATACAAATATATGGAAATATTAAAAAACGAAAATTAGGCTAATATATATATATATATATTAAAAAAAGAAATACAGCAAAATTACTAAAACTTTTAAACAATAATTAAAACAGAAAATAGACAAATAATATATTACCGGTATTCATATAACTGCACATCCAATGAAGTAAAAAAAAATCCTTTTGAAAAAATTTGCAAAAAGATTGCATCGTGAAAATCAGCCATGTCAATCAATTAAAAATGTCTATCAAATGTCTATAAAAAATAACTCTGATGTAAGGTTTAATCTGAAGATAATAAAATGAGTGGTTTTAGCATAGCTCATATGACGTGAGTTGCACAAGCCAGTGTGTGTTTAAGCGTGTCGCCTGGAGATCTCGGTTTACTACGGTGAAACGTGTTGCGCTACGCATGGTTTGACCAGACATGATGCAAATTGCTTTGTGTCTCTAATTGGTAAGGCCTGATGTTTATGAACAGATTCCTGTTAATTAATCCTGGATCATCAAATCAAGCAGCTTGCATATTTTATTCATAAATTATGGATAATTGGATCTTGCATTACCTTAACACAAACTGCATTCACAATCCAAAAGATCAAATACTATATAATTATATATATTACACACACACACGTAAATATAATTAGGGTTACTATAGAACTAAATAGAGTTTGTTAACTGAAAAAAAAAAAAAAAAAAAAAAAAAAAAGTCATTCAGTTTAACTTGATGTACTAAAAAAACAATACAAACTATATAGACATATTTTTTTAAAGTACACAAAAAAAGACAAAAACAACTAAAACAAACAATAAAAAACAATAAAAACAGAAAATATAAACAAGTATATATATATATATATATATATATATATAGTTATTTTAGTATCATTAAGGTACTATTATTAACATAATATAATATAATATAATATATGGCTGTAGGGGTAAATAAAGTATGTTGCTTTCATTAGAATGTGAAGCCTGTATATGCATGCAATTTATCTCTCTAACGCTTCTTGAAGTACGAACACATTAAAACACAATACAACATGAATAACAGCGGTACAGTCATCCATCACTGACTTACTGTAGGTCACACAAAATTAAAGACACTGTCTCACACACACACACACACACAAACACACACAGCTCTCTCTCTCACACACACACACACGCACACCAGCTCTCACACACACACCGCTCACACACAGCTCACACAGCTCTTACACACACAGCTCACACACAGCTCTCACACACACAGCTCACACACACACACAGCTCACACACACATAGCTGAGCTAATAATCATCTCGGCGGAGCCGGTAGCAATTAATGGCGCCATGAATGTCTCTGTGTGTGTGTGAGCGCTGTGTGTGTGTGTGTGTGTGTGTGTGTGTGTGAGAGCTGTGTGTGTGAGAGCTGTGTGTGTGTGTGTGTGTGTGTGTGTGTGTGCATGTGTGTGTGAGAGCTGTGTGTGTGTGTGTGTGTGAGAGCTGTGTGTGTGAAAGCTGTGGGTATTTGACCTTGGAGAAGATCATGATCAGACTGACAGCCAGGTGTGTGTGTGTGTGTGTGTGTGTGTGTGTGTGTGTGTGTGTTTACCGGTGATGTCGTGCAGCTTGAAGGAGTCGCTGTACACCTGGTGTTGATTGGGACAGTGCTTCTTCAGCCACTTACACACGTCCTGCTGCGTCCACAGAGCCACCGGCTTCGACAGCTTCACCGTTCCCGGCTGCGACACACAACAGTCACACACAACAGATCAGACTTACGCTTTTACAGTCTCCATGAAATATAAATGTACAGTACTTGGTTTTTTAATGGAATATTGCGGTTTTTATTATAAATGATTTAGCCGTGCACATCATTGCTCTGCACAATCTTAAATCAGAATAACTTCCCCTCATCTCTCCTCCTCTCTAATGATGAGGGCGGGGCCACCTGTCAATCACATGAGATCAGCCAATAGCAAACCACAACCATCCAATCAAATCCACACGGACAAAATCAAGCCCCGCCCACATTTGTTCTCGTTCCAGAAGCGTTTCACTCGGGTATACGATACAATAGAGAAGAAAATTGCAGACTCATGTCGACTTAAAAAGATTTGTTCAACTAAAAATAAAAATTCTGTCATCATTTGCTCCATGATGTTTTTAAACCTGCTTTCAGTAAGTGTAAACCGGTTGGTCTTTTCATGAAATTACGATATAAGGAGAACTGAAGCAATTGAGATTCCAAGTGATCTTGGTGAGAAATACAAATTGAAATTTGATTCGATTTTGAAGTGGGGGGGGGGGGGGGGGGGGGGGGCTTCGATTTTGAAATGTGGGGGGGACATGGCCCCCCCACGTATAATGGCTCCTACGCCCCTGCTTTTGAGACTTTCATAAGCTTAAATGCTTCAGTTACTGACATTGAAAATAGTCCACAGAAATCACAGGTTTGGAACAGCATGACGGTGTGTAAATAATGACAAAATGCCATTTTTGCGTGAACACGCAAACACTCACACGCAAACACTCACACTCACACGCAAACAGACTCACATGCAAACACACTCACACGCAAACACACTCACGCACAAACACTCACACGCAAAAACACTCACACTCACATGCAAACACACTCACACGCAAACACTCACACGCAAACACTCACACTCACGCACAAACACACTCACACGCAAACACTCACACGCAAACACTCACACGCAAACACTCACACTCACATGCAAACACACTCACACGCAAACAGACTCACACGCAAACAGACTCACACGCAAACACACTCACACGCAAAAACACTCACACGCAAAAACACTCACACTCACACGCAAACACACTCACACGCAAACACTCACAGGCAAACACACTCACACGCAAACACACTCACACGCAAAAACACTCACACGCAAAAACACTCACACGCAAAAACACTCACACGCAAAAACACTCACACGCAAAAACACTCACACGCAAACAGACTCACACGCAAACAGACTCAGGCAAACACACTCACACGCAAACACACTCACACGCAAACAGACTCACAGGCAAACACACTCATACGCAAACACACTCACACGCAAACACACTCACACGCAAACACACTCACAGGCAAACACACTCACAGGCAAACACACTCACAGGCAAACACACTCACAGGCAATTTTGTATATTTTAAGGTTAAATGCAACAATCTCGTGCTCTTTGAGAGATCCAAATTAAGAGCTTCAACCCATGAACTGCTCGTTGAACAAAGAAAAAGCATTGATTTGTACCAGGACAATAAAGAGGGCTCAAACATCTTTTTAGTTATGAGAGTCTCAGTCTACATTACATTATCAATGGTGTTTTAGGATGCCAAACAATTATTATAATAATGTAATAATGATTTATATAATTATTCCTATGACGTAAAATCCACATAGCCTATAAATGTACTATATAAATGAAAATTAATATTTCAGAAGTATATTTTAGCCTACATTACACTATAATATAGGAAAATTAAAATATTTTTGTCCTAATTTCTTCACTTGCAAGAAATAAACCCTTGAGCTTTTATTTAGGAGAAAACACCATGCTGATCGCATGAGCAAAGTGCACACTTCTCTTTAAATCACCCAGCACAAACAGGATGCCTATTCTTAAAGTCTTGTGCTGTTTTATAAAAGCACAAAGCCATATCATGGTTTCGATTTTAGTTATTTGGCAAAATATAACGCTAGAGACCTTTATGTTAGGTTATACATTTTATATCTCATATGTGTTGGGAAAAGGGAGAAGAGAGTTCGGCAAAAGGCGGATTCGAACTCGGGTCGAGCGCATCAAAAGCTCTTTCACGCACTTCACGCTCTACGACCTACGCCACTGTAGCTATTTTGTGACGGGCGTCTTTTTGTTTAAAACACAGGCACCTTGTGCAAATATACGCTCCGCCATCTAAAATGTAAAAAAAAAAAAATAATAATTCTTCCCCTCGCTTGGGCCCCAAGTGCCTCGAAACACTACCGGCCCACCGGGGAACTCCCGACTCTCCCGATTGCCACTCCGGCCCTGGTGCCCAGGGCCCCTTCGATGTCGTGGGCCCCTGGGCAAGTGCCCAGTTGCCCTAATGGTTAATCCGGCCCTGATTAAACACCTAGCTTACCCCCCAAGGATAGATTGAAAAATAAAATCAATCTATCCTAGTGGAAAGGTTCCTTGGTAACGTTAGCTAAAAGTAGGTCTAACAAGTCTTATATTTCTGTAATTCACACAGATCAAACACAAATATGCTGCCTGAATAGATTAGTTTATTTTGAGTAACGTTAGCCAGCTAGCAGTTCTCTTGGCAGTTTGCTGATAATCCGGTGTCTGAAGTAAAATGCTCGAAACATCTCCTGAGAAAAATCACATGGCCAACCTAGTCTTGATTATTTGATTTAGATTTAGTCTTATTTTCCTTACCTTGTCATTCAAGGCCAGGGCACTTTATGTACATTTCTGGAACTTTTGCACGCTTCCACATCCCGTGCAACTAGGATCTCCCAGGAACACTCATTATATATATTGCTGCGTACATTTATCCGTGTCACCTAGATGCGCATGCGCGAGCGGTGCGCGATCATGGTCGACTGACAACGAGATTAGCAGCTGAAGAGTTCGGCCGTTTTTTAAAATTGAATTATGTATTTAAAAGTTGCCGAATGGATTAATTTGGAGACTCCGAAATCGGCAGAAATAGGCAGGCAATGCAAAACAAAATCTTACATTGGGAAATAGTGGGGGGGACAAAACTTCGATTTTGAAATGTGGGGGGGACATGGCCCCCCCACGTATAATGGCTCCTACGCCCCTGCTTTTGAGACTTTCATAAGCTTAAATGCTTCAGTTACTGACATTGAAAATAGTCCACAGAAATCACAGGTTTGGAACAACATGACGGTGTGTAAATAATGACAAAATGCCATTTTTGCGTGAACTATCCCTGTGACGAGACGACGGCCTGCTGATCGAATGCCACTGCTTGCCCTTTGAGTGCGTCGTGAGTGCGAGTTCTCTTTAATTCAGCTCAGAGAAACACAAACACACACACACACCGAGTCAGACTCAGAGAAACACACACACACCGAGTCAGTAGAACAGCCTCCAGTGGGGGTGAGAGTCACAGACACACTGAAAACAGCAGCCGGATAATTAACCCGAGACTCCTGACAGAGACACACTACAGGAGTGATGAGGTCTAACGCTGAGCCGGAGTCGAGACACTGGATTCAGGAGCCGAGAGAGCGAGTTACCGAAGAACTGCAGGACTTTATAGAGGATCAAATTAAACACAGATGAGGGACATCGCACACTCACTCACTCGCACAATCGCTTACTCGCTCACTCACTCACATGGGCACACGCAAACACTCACACGCAAACACACACTCACAAACTCACTCACTCACGGGAACACGCAAACACACTCACAGGCAAACACACTCACGCACAAACACACTCACACGCAAACACTCACACGCAAACACTCACACGCAAACACTCACAGGCAAACACACTCACACGCAAACAGACTCACACGCAAACACACTCACACGCAAAAACACTCACACGCAAAAACACTCACACGCAAACACTCACAGGCAAACACACTCACACGCAAACAGACTCACACGCAAACACACTCACACGCAAACACACTCACACGCAAAAACACTCACACGCAAAAACACTCACACGCAAACAGACTCACACGCAAACAGACTCACACGCAAACAGACTCAGGCAAACACTCACACGCAAACAGACTCACAGGCAAACACACTCACACGCAAACACACTCACACGCAAAAACACTCACACGCAAACACACTCACACGCAAAAACACTCACACGCAAACACACTCACACGCAAAAACACTCACACGCAAAAACACTCACACGCAAAAACACTCACACGCAAAAACACTCACACGCAAACAGACTCACACGCAAACAGACTCACACGCAAACAGACTCAGGCAAACACTCACACGCAAACAGACTCACAGGCAAACACACTCACACGCAAACACACTCACACGCAAACACACTCACACGCAAACACACTCACACGCAAACACACTCACACGCAAACACACTCACACGCAAACACACTCACACGCAAACACACTCACACGCAAACACACTCACAGGCAAACACACTCACAGGCAAACACACTCACAGGCAAACACACTCACAGGCAAACACACTCACAGGCAAACACTCACACGCAAACAGACTCACACGCAAACACACTCACACGCAAACAGACTCACACGCAAACAGACTCACACGCAAACAGACTCACACGCAAACAGACTCACACGCAAACAGACTCACACGCAAACAGACTCACACGCAAACAGACTCACACGCAAACAGACTCACACGCAAACAGACTCACAGGCAAACACACACACACGCAAACACACTCACAGGCAAACAGACTCACACGCAAACACACTCACACGCAAACACACTCACAGGCAAACACACTCACAGGCAAACACACTCACACGCAAACAGACTCACAGGCAAACACTCACACGCAAACAGACTCACACGCAAACAGACTCACACGCAAACAGACTCACACGCAAACAGACTCACACGCAAACAGACTCACACGCAAACAGACTCACACGCAAACAGACTCACACGCAAACAGACTCACACGCAAACAGACTCACACGCAAACACACTCACAGGCAAACACACACACACGCAAACACACTCACAGGCAAACAGACTCACACGCAAACACACTCACACGCAAACACACTCACAGGCAAACACACTCACAGGCAAACACACTCACAGGCAAACACACTCACACGCAAACAGACTCACAGGCAAACACTCACACGCAAACAGACTCACACGCAAACAGACTCACACGCAAACAGACTCACACGCAAACAGACTCACACGCAAACAGACTCACACGCAAACACACTCACAGGCAAACACACACACACGCAAACACACTCACACGCAAACACACTCACAGGCAAACAGACTCACACGCAAACACACTCACACGCAAACACACTCACAGGCAAACAGACTCACAGGCAAACACACTCACAGGCAAACACACTCACACGCAAACACACTCACAGGCAAACACTCACACGCAAACACACACACACGCAAACAGACTCACACGCAAACAGACTCACACGCAAACACACTCACACGCAAACACACTCACAGGCAAACACACTCACACGCAAACAGACTCACACGCAAACACACACACACGCAAACAGACTCACACGCAAACAGACTCACACGCAAACACACTCACACGCAAACAGACTCACAGGCAAACACACTCACACGCAAACAGACTCACACGCAAACAGACTCACAGGCAAACACTCACACGCAAACAGACTCACACGCAAACAGACTCACACGCAAACAGACTCAGGCAAACACTCACACGCAAACAGACTCACACGCAAACAGACTCACACGCAAACAGACTCACACGCAAACAGACTCACAGGCAAACACACTCACACGCAAACACACTCACACGCAAACAGACTCACACGCAAACAGACTCAGGCAAACACTCACACACAAACAGACTCACACACGCAAACAGACTCACACGCAAACAGACTCACACGCAAACACTCACACGCAAACACACTCACACGCAAACACACTCACACGCAAACACACTCACACGCAAACAGACTCACACGCAAACACACTCACAGGCAAACACACTCACACGCAAACACACTCACACACTGTCTCTCTCTCTCACACACACACACACACATTCCGTCCTTGGTATAATTTCAAAATTCAAGAATTCTCATGTTACTATAGCAACAAAGCATGATGAGTTGAAGATATGGATGCATCATAACACACTAGAATCATCCTCTACGACAACAGAATTCATATTAGAGGCAAATGATGTGAAGGGCTGATCGATATAAGCAATATTAATTAGTAAAGATGGAGGAGAAAAATATATGGCTTCAATGAAAATGACTAAATGCATTTTCACTATTTTACAGTTTGATGGAATGACGATTTGACTAATTTGTCTGTATTGTAAATGCATTAAATATATAATGCACAATAAATGTAACATGAAGATTAATAAGACAGATGGACAGTTGAGTATTGCAGACTCTGCATTACAGTGACATCTTGTGGTGAAAGCTGAACAAAAAACATTTGTGATGTCAGTCAGATTACTGTACAAAGCAGTTTTATAGTTTTATTAATATTTTGAATTAGCTTTATTTTTTGTGTTAGTTTTATTTTAGTTTAGTTTTTTTTATTTAGTTCTCCTTAAAATGACAAAAGCACATACAATTACTAAAACATGTTTTTAAATATAACTATGTAGGTTTAATTTAGGCAACATTTCTAATGTTTGTTTAGTGTAAGTATTTCTACTATTATTTTATTTTAACTTTATTTCAATTAACATTATTATTTTCAAATATGTCAGCTTTTGTTCATATTAGAAATGTTTTAATTCAGCTTCTCTTATCTGAAGGTTTAAGTCTGCATCACTTATTAAATGCAAATATTAAACACTGCAAAGAAAAATATTACCATCACCACTAAAAAGAAAAAAAGAGAAATATTGCTAAAGAAAGCTAAGCCATTTAAAATAAAAATAATAATAAATAATATATATATATATATAGGATCGTAATAGTGCTATATATTTTTCTTTAAGCAAAATATTAATATAAATATTGCTAAAGAAAACAAATGCATTTAAAAAGAATGCAAAAAAAAAAATATATATATATATATATATTTTAATAAAATTAAATAAATTAAAAAATTAAATAAAATCACTGTGTCCAGACAGGATGATTTTCAATACTGATTTTTTTTTTTAATAGTCTATATATTTTTCTATAAGCAACATATAATTTCTTCCCCTTTATTTAAAGTGTGAAATATGACCTGGGCATTTCTTCATGAGATTCACCCATAATGCATTGCTCCAGATCACGTCACAGACGCATGACGATATAATAACAATATATGACAGTCATCTCTAGATATGACTCCTGTCTGGACTGAGACACACGTCACAACTTATTGTACACGAGTCTCACAGAAACAAACACACTCTTTTCTTGCACGAGGCAGGGGCCAGAATAATAACTTCCTTTCAAATATTCATGCAAGTACATAAGCAAGAGTTTGATCAGATCTGAAGTTGAATGTCTGTAATGAATGTTTGGAATATGAAGCTGAAGTCGATCTTTTTCAAGACGACACTCGGCAGATTATTGCAGAAGTGAAAGCAGATACAGAAGTGTAAATGCACTGAACTAAACATGAACAAAATATATATTTCACAAAATAATTTGGCGTCTGAAATATCCAGAAAATCAAAGCCATACGTTTAACCAAGTTCAAGTTGATTTACAGAGATTGTTAAAAGCTTTAAAGTTATGATTCCATAATAACACAAATGTCTGATTTTGACAGGATAAATTGAGTTTCGGATGACACCTAATTTAAGGTTAATACTAAATATATGATACAAAAGGCAATAAAGAAGAAGTGTGACAGTCAACATGTTAATTCACTAATGCTACAACAATGGTGTGAAATGATGCATCATGGGATGTATATTCTGTTTAAAGCACATAAATGAGTGACATTCTCCATACACTACTATATCCACATGTGTGTTAAATGTATTTACATTTATTTTATTCAGCAAATATGCATTTAGTTGATCACAAGCGACAGTAAAGACATTTATAATCATACAAAAGATTCTATTTAAAATAAATGTGGTTCTTTTAAACTTTCTATTCATTAAAGAATACGGAAAAATAAAACGTGTCATGGTTTCCGCAAAAATATTAAACTGTGTTCAACACTGATAATAATCATAAATGTTTGTTGAGCATCAGATCCTCATATTAGAGTGATTTCTGAAGGATCATGTGACACTGAAGACTGGAGTAATGATGCTGAACATTCAGCTTTGATCACAGGAATAAATTACACTTTACTGTATATTCACATAGAGAACAGATGATTTACACTGGAATAATATTTCACATTTTTGATCAGATAATCAGTGGTGATCAGAAACATGATGTAAAGTGAGTTTCGGGATGTTCTCACCCGGGACAGCTCGGATTCGGAGACGGAGCGCTGAGGTGGAGATCGGCGCTGGAAACCAGGACTCTGCTCCAGAAAACCCAGACTGTCCTCATCCAGTCCATGATCAACACACACTTCCTCCCGGTGTGATGTCACTTCCTCTGAGCACACCTGATGGTCGATCCCATTCTGGGTCAGATTGCAGTGGACAGCTGTGGAGATCAGCAGATCAGTTAGTGACCAGAGACGACCACAAGGTGGAGCTGTGTGTGTGTGTGTGTGTGTGTGTGAGAGAGAGTGAGTGAGTGAGTGTGTGAGTGTGTGTGTGTGTGAGAGTGAGTGTGTGTGTGTGTGTGAGTGTGTGTGTGTGTGTGTGTGTGTGTACGGTTACTGAAACGAGTCTTTCAAGACATGAGTTAACACCAGCATGATTGATAGGAGTTTGTTAAACGACTCACTGATGAACAACTTGTTCACAAAGACTATCATAATGCGTCTAAATGATGATCATGATCTGATAAACCCAGTATCTTCAATATCTCCTGCAGATCTTCCGTCTCTGACTGATCTTTTAGACTCTTTTATCAAGTAAAAGTCTTTCAGTGTAATCGTACAAACGTTCTCCTTCAGCTCGTGTCTTTCTGATGTCAAATCTGCACTGATTTGATCAAGTAAACCCAAGAATAACTTTGATATTGTTAGTAATATTTCAGATGGACTGAAGCAGGTTTACTTGATTATCCACAATATCCAGACATCATTTTTTAAGAAAAACCATGCGTATCAAATATCATCATCATTCTTTTGAGGAAGGTTTATTTGTTCATCTTTCATTACATTATATGTTTTAAAACTACACAGCTTTGATCATAAAATTTAAATATCATCTTGCTAAGATATATTATTGGCAAATATTGATATTTATATGCATTTTATGTCAGTAGTCTATTAAAAAGATCTAATTGATTTACATTAAAAACATCAAAATTTCATCTTACTTTTCGTTCATCAGCACCATTTATTACGTACTATTGCTCAGTTTTGACCTATGAAATATGATACTGAATATGAAAAAGGGGGGAACTTTAAAAAAAATATTATGTCTAAAGTTTCAATCAGGTTACCTGACATTAACACCAAAACAAACCATACAAAAAACTTTTGTTGTTGTTGTTGTTGCTGCTTGAAATAAAATAAAATATAATATATGCAAAACTTATTTTATTTCAGTTAGTTGCCGAGGCAACATTTCTCATTTTTATTTTAACTTGGTGGACTAAAATAACCAAAACTAGAACTGAAATAATTTCTAAAAAAATAAATAAATAAAAAAGACAAACACACAGCAAATTTACTAAAACTTTCAAATTAAAACAGAAAATATACAAACAAAAACAAATTCAAAATATTAATAAAAAATATATAATAGTATCTCAATGATATTGGGTTCAGTAATCTGTGATTGTGTTTCTGAGTATTATTTCATATGCCAGACTTGTTCATAAACGTGTTTCACATCATCCTCTAGATGGCATGAGATGACAAAATTATGACAGACACCACAGCGTTTCTATAATCCTGTCTCATATTAATGAATCATGAACCATAAAGCATAAAGAGAACCAAAGCAGTTGGTTAATGTATATAGAGATGTTTGTGATTATGTATATCATAATCAAATAATTCAATCATGTTCATCCCATCTGTTTGCAAACAATAAACACGCAGTTTAAAACAGGGGTTATATAATTCTGTTATTATTTATTCACCATCATGTCTTTTTAAAACATGTATGACTTCTGAGAAACACAAAAAGGAGAAGTTTAGCAGAATGTCCAAGCTGCTCTTTTTCTTAGCAAAGCAAATGATAAACAAAGTAAATTGCAGTCTATAGGGTTATTATAGTTAAATGAATCGAAAAAACTAAAATCATAAAAAAATATTTTTGTTGCTTTAGAAACAACAATATGTTTTACAGTGTAGTTTCCAAAATTCCTCATTTTCATTTAGATTAACGATGTACTAAAACTGAACATAATAAAAACTATATATATAGACATTTAAAAAAAAAAAAAAAAAAAAAAATGATAAAATTACTAAAACTTTAACTGAAACAGAAAATATATATTTTTAATTAATTCAAAAATATTATTAAAAACTATGGCTACACCATTTTAAGGTGTCTGTGTTACAGTTTATTTATGCATTTAAGTACTGAGTAATAATAATTAACTATACATGTACTATAGGGTTAGTTGCATGCAGGGGCGAAAATTTGATTAAAATGTTGGGGGGGACAATGAACAGAACAATTCTCAAGAGCAATTTTTGAAGGGGACACCAATAATACAGGCAAAATTGTACTTGCAAGGATACGTGTACACCGAGCAAAGCCTTATTATTAGTGTAGCATGGAGACCGTTCCATGATCCTTCTTAAAGTTTCTTTCTGGTTTAATGAAAAAGCTGACTAAATTGACCAAAAAATTCTTCAAAACCATGCATTTTTTTGTAAATAAGTTGTTTACACAAAACAACTTATTTACAAAAAAAAATATGGTTTTGAAGATTTTTTTGGTCAATTTAGTCAGCTTTTTCATTTATCAAGCCACCAAAATACAATTGATTTTTTTTTTTACATACCTTTAGAACAAATGAATCAAGCCCAGTGTATAGTGTATATTGTGTGTATAGATAGATAATGTAGAAAAAGTGACACAATTTTATGCAACTGAGATGACGGGAATCATGTTTTATTTACGGAAAAGTCGATTGGGGTCATGATAGACCCCAAAGATAAATGAGGGTTAAAGTAGCATTTAGATGTTTTTACACAGACATAAATAATATTATGACGTTTTAAAAATAAATGTTTTATTTTAATTATTAAAAATATTTGAAATGATTAAAAACATGAAAAGATACTTTAAATGTGAAATTAAAACCGCCAATAGGAGGCAGTAAGTCACTGTTAATGAGTCATTGAGATTCATTCAACTGATTGTTCAAAAAGCTGATTCATTCAGTGAGGAAACACCTCGTGTTTCTCAGTGTTGTGGCTTAATTTTCAACTATTTTCGTTGGTAATATATGTGTCTAAAATGTACATCACTTAATATTAACTTCTTGTTTATTAAACTTGTATCAAATCAAAATCACATTTGTTATCATGCTGATATCTGGAGAAAAACCGCACTCTTCGTGTGATATTATATTAGATTAACTATATTAAATTATATAAACCGACTAAATCACAGTGAAAGCGTTAAAATCTAAATGCGCACCCGGACTAGTCTAATCTACACGACTAACGTTACATCACGTAGCGTTGTGGGTGTGTGTGGGGGGATATAACTTATAAACAAGCTAGGTAAACGCAGACTGTATTAAACAAGGGTAACGTTAAACGTTATAATCGCTAACATAGCAGACTACATCAGTGACAAAAGTACATTAGTACACAATCATATATTTGTTTTTTTACATGATTTATTAATGACTCAGCATCATCTATATTAAAGAGAAAATAATCACTTCATCCGATGTTTAAAGTGAATAAAATAACATTGTCTTACTGAGTTCCACAACTACTCAAAAACTTAGTTCATCTCTCCCGCCACCGGAATGTGTGTAAAAGGGGCGGAGGCAGTGGACCAAAGCACTGTGAGGCAAGGGAGGGGGGACTAAACTTTTTTTTGTCGTTGCCCCGTTTGCATATGTATTTTATTTCTTAAACAATTATTTTAAGAATATATCATTTTATTTACAACACACATATTTTAATGATATTTTAGGGGGGACAACCCTCAGATAGGGGGGGTCCTGACCCCCCCGACCCCCCCGCGATTTCCGCCTATGGTTGCATGTAATTATGCACAATTTATAGTTATTACTACAGTAACATGTAACGTGTAATAAGCACACTGTAAAATAAATGTAACCAAAACTCTAATAGCATCTCAAATGACACGGATTGCTGATGCAAAGCTATCATATGGATTCAGACAAAAATATAGTCTTAGTATATAAATATAAAAATGACAGTTATAGTGCATAATTCATACTTTTGATGATGTTGCTTTTTGTGTGCGTCAGCTCTTACAATCTGCGAAATCTCTTTCGGAAGAAAAAAAGCAGTGCATGTTTGTAACAATAAATGATTAAAATGTTCATTTTGGATAGCACTGTAATTGTGATGCAAACACAGCCGTGTCGTTGCGTAACGGGTCATCAAAGCAATCTGAGCCGCGACGACATCTGATGAACTGAGAGAACGACTGACAGCTGGAGCAGAACAAACCGCTCTGCTGTCGTTCACTGGACTGGGAACGCTGGGAATATTCCCGAACACAGAGCATACGAGACACACGCAGCCTTGAAACAAAAAGCAGATTAACATGCAAAGCACGCAGCGTTCCCTTCCCTCAGATTCCCTGCGCCTCTCCCTCGCTCTACATCTCTCTCAGGCCACACTCGAAGAAAAGCAGGTTCTCGTATGGCCATGATATATACATGATACTTGATCTCAGAGACAGCGCATTGCCCTTGATTTGTGCGTGTTTGGAGGGGTGTTTAGATGTACCGGGGCTAGAAGGCTTTCTCTGCCTTTCCTCTAAATATAGATCGGGACGTTCTTCTCCTCTTCTGAGCGACATGCGCACTGAGGGAAGGAGTGAGCGAGAGACTGAGGAAGAGAAAGAGATGCTTCACTGTTCAATCCAGCCCTGCTTTCCTCCCACTCATTTAAAGGGCCAGTTCAACACAAAAATAAAAATGCTGTCATTATTTACTCCCTCTTATGTTGTTATTTTGTTCATATAAAATTAAGAAATTGAGAAATTTGAAGGATATAATTGTCTGTAGCCTAAAAAAAAGCAACTTAAGCAACGTACAGTATATTGTGCACAATATAGTGTACTCTATGGTTCAAAAGTTTGGGGTCAGTACGATTTTTATTTTTTTTTATGACGAAATCAATACTGCAAGGATACATTCATTTGATCAAAAGTGACAGTAAAGACAGTTACAATGTTACAAAATTTTTAAATAAATGCTGAACATTCTATTCATCAAAGAATCCTGAAAAAATGTATTGCACTGAAAAAAATTGTGCAGGATTTACTTACAATTAAATAATTACAAAGCAATGTGAAGTAGATAGACTAAAATAGCATTTTCTTGTAAAATGTATTTGCAATTTTGAAGAAACATTTTTTTAAGTACACAGTTTCCACAAAACTGTTTTTAACACCGATAATAATCATAAATGTTTCAGAACGATTTCTGAAGGATCATGTGACACTGAAGACTGGAGTAATGATGCTGAAAATTCAGCTTTGATCACAGGAATAAATTACACTTTACTATATATTCACATAGAACACAGCTATTTTAAATTGTACTAATATTTCAGAATTTTCCTATTTTTACTGTATTTTTAATCAAATAAATGCAGCCTTGGTGAGCACCTCAGATCAAGCTTGCATTGAGAATCGAACTGAAGAGTTATGGTTGAATGGAGGAAAAAAAAGTCCTGAATTTCGGTTTGTTCATTTTAATGTTATCATATGGCTTTTTTAAGCAAAAATTGCCTTTATGATCCGTCATTGTATGAAAAAGAGCTGCAGCATTAGGGATTTTTCACAAGAAAACAAAAGTGTGGAAAGCAGGGCTGATTTACACAGTGAAGCTTTTCCTATGATGCGAAAGGCCGGAAAGGATGAATGAACAGTGTGTCGATGTAACTCGATAGTGTGTGAACATCACGCCTGCGCTGCTGTTGGCCTCTAGTGTTCTTCACCATGATATAAAGCAAGGCTGGATGGCAGGCCATTTAAAAGTGGAGTGGTTTGTGTGTGACCCAGAAACTGAAGTGGAGAATCAGCGGATTCAGAACACAACTGTACGTCATTATTCGGGTGAAGATATAAAGCTGCAAAGGCAGTTCACTTCCAATGTTGTCCAGCGCTGTGATGGAGGCTGTGAGCAATAATATACTGTAAATATTACAGGAGAAACCAACCACTGTGACCAGAGACACTACACTGAGATGAATCAAATCCTCTCTGGGAAAAACAGCTTCATAACACTTACCATTTCATTTAATTACTATTAAACTGGGATTTTTGAATGCAAACTTGTGCACTGCAAAATGTTTGGGGTTGGTAAGATTTTTTCATGTTTTTGAAAGACGTCGCTTCTGCTCACCCAGGTTGTTGATTTGTAATATTGTAAAATATAATTACTATTTAAATCAGCTGTTTTATATGTGAATATACAGTAAAGTGTAATTTATTCCTGTGATCAAAGCTGAATGTTCAGCATCATTACTCCAGTCTTCAGTGTCACATGATCCTTCAGAAATGAGGATCTGATGCTCAACAAACATTTGATTATCAGTTGAAAACAGTATCATATTTTTGTGAAAACAGGATTTTTTTGATTATTATAAAGTTCAAAAGAACAGCATTTATTTGAATATGTAATATAAATGTCTTTACTGTCACTTTAAATCATTTAAATTTTTCCTTGCTGAATAAATGTATTCATTTATTTAAAAAATAAATCTTGATCTGTAATCTTGACGGTACTGTACTCTATAAAAGTAAACGTACTTTTTAATCTACTTTAACCCCCAGTAACCCACTGTAGAAAACTGCAACACATGCATAAAGCAATTAAATACATATTGTTTTACTAAATGTTTTATGTACATATACCAACCCAAACTTTAAAATGCATCACGGCAACAGGTTTGGCGGGGAAATACAGCACCATTGCTATTTTAAATCATATTTAGCATCTTCCAAGTAAACTTATATTATAGTGTATACATTATATTTAGAGAGGCCATTTATGCCCTTTAACAAAGTCTAGTAGAGCAGGTTAATGTTTGAATGTTGATTATTCTCCTCATATTCTCCATTGTTGCGGCTCCTCTCTTCCCAGTCTGTCAGTAACGCTCTGTTTACTTCCTGTCTCTATGAAGCCCCTCCTTCTGAAAAGCACACTGTGCTCTGATTGGTCGGCTGGAGCAGTGTGTTGTGATTGGTCGAGCGCTTCGAGTGTGTTTGGGAAATGTCCCGCCCCTTTCCATAACCGCCAGTTTAACACACTACTGACTAACTCAACCAGGCCCCGCCCCTTTATTCTGCGCATTAATTATTATAATGAGGAATATTGTGACGTGTTCGTTCCCGAAAGAAACTCAAGACTACAATGGAGGCGTTTCAGGAGTTCAGAAAATCTGACACTGATATACAAGATGACTCCCGCTGGAGGGACTTTGCAGAGCCTTGTCGTGCTCAAACAGGAAAGTTAAACATGGAAAAAAAAGCATTATTGGTCCTCTTTAATACTTGGCAAATGTTATTCAGTCTTAACTTTTGACAAGATGTCATGCTGAATCACTTTAGATGCGATGAGGCAATCTCACACTTGAACCCGGCTGACCAGCGGTACCCTGAGCTCCAGACTGGGTTTGGAGATGTAATGAATCGAGGAGACCCACACAGGCCACGATCCAATATCTCTATCCAATTCCTGAATTAAGGTGACCTACTTTACAGAGCAGGGACAATCCCTTTATCTTGGATGATGGCTTGAAATTGGGAATGGGAGCCAAGATTGGAAGCTTTTTCTTGGCTCACATACGGGACAATTAGCTCTGTCTTTCCCTTGGTCTTCAAAGAGCTCAATTAGAGGTTTAGCGAGCGTGTAACGTTTCTGAGCGAGCGCTATTGAACTTTCCTCTCAGATTTCAACAGCATAGGTCTGCATACTCAATCTGTCTGCAGATACAAGTTCAGTAGTCAAGTCAGTCACAATTATCAATTTTATTTAAACTCTCAGAGACCCATTAAAAGTGTGTTAAGTCGCCACTGGCTTCATGATGTGCATGTTTTGTGGTGGATCTTGGATTTAAAAAGGCTGCAATGAGTTTTCCAGGTTGGACAATTTCATGGTTATTGTACAATTAAATATTGCTTTCTTCTAAAAGTAGGATATGTAGCAGTTTTCTGACACACCTCATGATGCAGATGTGTATTTAATATAAGGACCAATAATGTTTTTTTGGGGTCAATTTATCTCTCTTTAGTGTGTAATGTTGCTGTTTGAGGATGAAAAAGCTCATATTTCTTCTCCATGTCAGTGTCAGTGTTTCTGAACTCCTGAAACGCCTCCATTGTAGTCTTGAGTTTCTTCCGGGAACGAACACGTCACAATATTCCTCATTATAATAATTCATACGCAGAATAAAGGGGCGGGGCCTGGTTGAGTTAGTCAGTAGTGTGTTAAACTGGCGGTTATGGGAAGGAGCGGGACATTTCCCAAACACACTCGAAGCGCTCGACCATTCACAACACACTGGTCCAGCCGACCAATCAGAGCACAGTTTGCTTTCAGAAGGAGGGGCTTCACAGAGACAGGAAGTAAACAGAGCGTTACTGACAGACTGGGAAGAGAGGAGCCGCAACAATGGAGAATATGAGGAGAATAATCAACATTCAAGCAGGAAAAGGTTTTCATAGAGCCCAATAACAACATCAAGACTTTGTAGAAGCACATAATAGATCTCTTTAATGCCTCTGGGTCTTTGTTTCTCTACAATTCCACCATTCAAAAACTACAAATATGTACTCCAAATATATTACTTATTTAAGCAAGTAAAAAAAAACTAGTGACCCATTTTAAATAGACACAACTTTACTCTAAAAAAAAATCCTCAACATTTGGCCTACCAATAACTTGCTTAGCCGACAAAACAGAGCTCGCTGCACATTTGAAACAGTCGAGGTCTTTAGAGAGATTATAAATAGCAAGCATTGCAAGCTAATATGGACTCAAAGTACTGAGACAGAAATATAAATATTTAATCAGGAGCAAAAATTTTGAAAGCATTTCAAAATCCTATTTTAGGGATTTGTGATTTGTTGTTACAGAAACAAGGCGTCTGTCCACTGAGACTGTGAACTTTCTGCTTATAAAACTCTCTCAAAATCCACAAAGGAGAAACTGTCATGTTATTTTGTTCTCATCTTGTTTTTTTTTGTTCTTTATGCCATTGAAAAGAGTCTAAGCTATAATCAGTTATGACCTCCTAACTTTCAGCTGCTTGTTCCAACCCAAATTTGATATGTAGGCTCAGCAAAGGTGAAACCCGACACTCGCCATTTCCTACCGATGGGCAAATTACCATACAATACATGAAGTACAGCAACATACAGTCAAATCAAGTCAGCTTTATTTCTACAGCACAGATTGTTTCGAAGCAGCTTTACAGGGAAATGATGATCAATGATGCAAACAGAATTTAATTCATTGATATGACTGCACAGACACTGTCAGATGAGAACTGAATTGAACCGAATAAATAATGACGCTGTTGTCTTTATAGCTGAACCGATTTTTTTAAGTTGATGAAATTTGCAACATTGACAATTATGTAACACTGAACCGATTTGAGCTGAATAACAGTGTCACTAATCACGTCAAATTGTTACATCTAGCTTGTTAACTAATGTCATAGCTATGGATGCACCGATATGAGCATTTTGGCCGATACCGATAACTCTTTATATTTGAAAGTCGATAACCGATATATTGGCTGATTAATCTAAATCCAAATTTTTATCAAATTTTTGAGAGCCCGATTACAAAAACAAAAGTCTCACCATTAAAAGCCACGTCCCAAGCACAGAATTATAATGTCCTCGTGATAATTGTATGTAGCCGATATCACCTTTTCAAAGTGATTCCAGTCATATTTCAAGAAATTCAAAACCATCACGTTGAACAGAGTGCATCTGAAGTGTCTCAGATGAAGGAAATACATTATTTATCGGCTTTAATATATCGGCCAAATTTTCTTATTGGGCCGATACCGATAACATTAAAAATGAACATATCGAGCGATACTGATATATCGTGCATCTCTAGTCATAGCCACACAAACCAATGCTCTGAAAAATATATTTCGGTTCAGTGTGATTCATTCAAGGCACGCAATGATTGCAATCTGACTGAAGGTTTGTGACAGGTAATGACAGCGGACGAGTTATTATTGACCCCAACAGTCAGAATAACACTGCTTAGCATGCATGTAAGAAGCTTATCCTTGCATAAACTACATATGTTCAAAATAAGCTGACATGCACCATAAATTGACACTTCAGCCAGTCCAGCATCTTAGTCTGATAAAGCTCAGTATCAGATCAATTCATCCTTTACTTGGTAACAGTTCACTAAAGGAGAGCTGATAATGCCCAAAGTGCTTCAATTACAGCAAAATAATCAGCAAAAAAGACAGAGACCTGCGAACTTAACGCTTCATTGCTGTGACGATGACAACGGCAGCCAGCTCCTCTAGCCTCGATTCAGATGCATATTAATCAGAGCTTAAATTAGACCGACTATCTTTATCCCTTGCCTTTGGCATCAGCTAACTCTCTAAAGTAAAAATAGCTGAGGAGTGAATAAATAGACATGCAGAACAATCCATATCGATTATCAGCTCAGTATGTGTGAGGTTTCTTTGAAGATTTATTGAGATCGATGCTTTTAAAAATAACGCTTCTAAAAGGGGGTTTCACAGCGATGCCATTGAACAAGTTTAGGTTCCCCAAAGAACCTCTTTCCACTATTCAGAAACTTTTCTGCAATGGAAAGATTCCATGGATGGTAAAGGTTTGTCAAGGAAATATCAATGCAATAAAGAACCTTTATTTTTAAGATGCATGGTGTATTTCCTAAGAAAAAATGTACATGATGTTCTAAGATAAGAAAGTGATTTTTACCCCCGCTTAGCACTTCAACTAAGGAATGCTATGAGAAACACTGAACACATATTTTACATTGCTCAGGTGTGTCGACTCACTGAGGAATACTTGAACTACATGCATGCAGAAATCAAATCCTCAATGACTGACCGATGAGTGAACATTTACAATCTCAACAAGAATCGTTTTACACCATTAAAGTCACCTTACAAACAAAATGGACATTTCTTATTTTTTATGCAATATTGCATGTTAATTCTAAATGATTTATCTGTGAACATCGTTTTAAAAAACAAGAAAAAAAAAGCACAATTAAAGAAAATTGCACCTATTAATAGTGCCGAGTTAAACCTCTCAAACTGGTGCATGACACAATATTAATCTGTTTCCATTAAGGTCTTAAACCTTCAGAAAGAGTTGCTACACCAACACTCAGGTGTATTTCCAAAATCTGCAAGTCAACCGATTTCAATATCCCAGTTTCAATTTCCCATTCACTACGCGTGATGAATTTTTGTGACATCATAAAATAAACATCTACTAACTAAACTATTCATACCTTGAAAAGTTCATCTCACTTATAAACCTACATTATTTTGGATCACTTGATGAGTAGAATTTAAAAGTCTTTACTGTCATTTTTAATCGATTTTATGCATAATCGCTGAGTAAAAGTATTAATTTCTTTAAAAAAACAAAAACAAAACGTATTGACCCCAAACTGGTGAACGGTCAGGATATAAAGGTGTGAATAAAGGTCAGGATTAGACTGATTTCTCTTAAATAAAGAATAACCCTCCTGAAGACACCAAGTACAGTAGGTCTGAACTTTAAACATAACAAAGAACATGTTTAATCTCTAATAAAAAATTCATACAGCGAACTCAACTGCCCTATAGACTAGTCCTTAACACCCTCTCAATTCTTTTGATCAAGCTTGCTCTCTTCAGAATCTGTAGTCTTGCACACACTATCTGTCGACATGTTCGTATATCAGCAGTGTGTTTCAGCACATCAGACTCGGAGTCCGCCTGGAGTGTGTGAGAGTCAGTCTCTCAGCGTTTTGATCTTGAGTCAGTTCAGCGGCTTGAGAATGCAAATGTCTTTGAATGTCTCATGTGCCTGTGAGCGATCCGTTTACACGCTGGAAGCATAACCGGATTTCTCGAGCAATCCTCCTTTTATACTCGCCGAACATTTCAACATAACATGCATATTTCTGCTGCTTAAAGTGCCCCTATTATGCCATTTTAAAGGTTTCTCATTTTGTTTTGGAATCTCCTACAAAATATTTACATGCATCCAAGATCAAAAACACTATCTTCTCATAATATTAATTGCATCAGGATCAGCTCTTTTCTCACAGTGTCTAAACCGGTTCGTTCGAAGATTCAGTCTCTCTAAGCCCCACCTCTCTGAGAGCTGCTCTGCTGTGATTGGTCAGAAAGCAAACGCTCATTATCATATCTGAACCTCAGCTCTTGATCACAGTGATACGAACAGTAACGATGGCGTGGGTTTCACCGCATCAATCTCATCAAAGTGGATTTGCTTTGTCAGCAGAAAACAGCGTCTTCTCGACACGAACAACACGAACCGAACTCTCCCAGTCTCAGATACACTACAGTGTTTGAGGGCGGGGCTAAAAGACACCGTTCAGCCAATCAGGAGCATAGGCTGGCATTATGCAAATGATTACAAACCTACTTAGATTCAGGAAGTGAGACTGAATTACTGACGACTCGTTTCAGTTCAGAATCGCTTATTTCTTTTAGGATACAGTAACTCCATTTATCGGCACTTTGATATTATACATTCACAAACAGCTATAATACACACTACATTAATGGTAATATCCGAAAAATGTACTTTGGTGCACATCACAAATCTAGCGTTTTGCTGTCTTATAAAGTCTAAACGTCACTCTAAAAGCAGAACAGCGTCCACTAAAGAGGAATCACTCAGCAGAGCATTAGCTAAACAGCCCTCCAGTCACACTGCCGTCTGGGTTTCGGCGTATACTGTATGTCACGTCCCTGAAGACCAATCATGTAGAAGAATCAGACGTGTTTTGAAGAGCCAAGGCATGTACACAAGTACACCCCTGAGATGATACTGCAAGATCCTACCAGAAAGCGTTTAATATGTATAATCACTCACAGCTTTGCCACAGATATTTAGGCAGTTTCCATTTTTCAGAGGAATATTGTACATGTCCTCTCCCTAAAGATCCATTATGTTTTGTTTGTAAAGCAGAAATCTTCAGGTTCTCTATTCTCATGACTGGAAACAGGACTTCTTCAGTATGCTGACAACAAAAGGTTTAGAAATTTAATTTTGGCTCTTGGCCCTTTTGGTGCAAGTGACAGTATTTAGTACAGTACGACACCTCAATTAAAGATGTAACCACCAAAACAATGTTAAAAACTAAATGTTATGGGATGTTTTCTAAAAGGTTAAGATGCATTTACTCTATCTCCATTAAACTTTAATCAAGTGAATGCTTTAATCACATTTATTCTCAGGATGCATGTAGAAGATGAATCAAGGCTCTAATAATTAAACATTTTTCTATTAAAATCAAAAGCAAAATGTTATTTATACTCAAGCATGGCAATTCAACAAATCTAAGAAATGCTAATGGAATTGCAGTCATACTGTATTTGGAACCAGACCAAATCAGATCAAACAAGTTCCTACTGGGTAAAATGTGTTTTTTTCTTCAAAAGTTCAGTTTATCTAGTAGATTAATCATTAGGCAATATTTCCGTAAAGTGAACCGTATCCAAAAAGCTTTGTGTTTCTTTCATAACTTTCTGCTGAAAAGCCTATAATAGGCTGTTAAAGGACAGGATCCATTGTTACATAATAACCCATTTACTGTATTGTACAGTGACAGCACGCAGGGCTGTGGGGCATGTTGTCACAAAAGATAAACATCTGTTTAAGGAATCTTTTTATCCAGTGCGAGAACAGTGGAGATATCCGATAGCTTCAGGCATAAGCTCATACTCACTTTCCAATATAAAGACCCTAACAAATAGTTACTGAAGTAAAAAGAATGACAACTAGCCCTGTCTGAGCGTTACCCCGTCATTCACAGACCGATTTTAATCATCATAAATCACTAGATCACGTGTGTTTGGAGTGATTTTAATTCTTTACATTATTCCTAGTTCAATTGATCGGCCAATACGATCGATAATACGTAATTTGACACAAGCATCATTCCATGTCTTTAGAAATAAACCTACCTCGCATTGGGTTCTGAATCCAGAGGATTCCTCCGATGAGGTGTGGAGATTGCCCTAACATCATGGCACCAAGAGCAGGTGGTCGAAACAAACTAAACACCTGTCTAACAGACGCGCCTTATGAAAACTGATTAATAATAATAATAACGCGCTCGCGCATATCCGCCGCTCCTCAATGAAGCGCGCATCGCATCCGAATCACCAGAGGCAAAGAGTCGCACACAACACAGCGTTTACACATTAAAACGGTGGATTGTGAGCATGCACATGCCGTGTTGTGTTCTGCTCCTCTCAGTTGTCTTCTTCTGTGAATCAGAGGATGAGCGCGCAGATGCTGAATGATGCAGATCCTCGATCTTTACACTACATGCATAGACTGGTTTCACACACACAGACACACACACGGGCCCCGCGAGCCCATCTCCATGTCATATGTTTCCAGTGTAAGAGCAGAGCAGGGCAAAGATCTGCGGCTGATCGGCAGCCAATCACAATCCCAACCCTGTGTGTCTGTGTGTGTGTGTGTGTGTCTGTGTGTGGCGTTCATTTCAATACATACACATATTTCAGCATACATAGCTCTTGAAAGCCTTACCTTGAACAGCCATGCTGCTACTGCATGAGTTCGGGCATCATGGGAAGGAAAGCTGCTGGTTGTCTGTGACTCTGCCAAAGCGTCTTGCTTATTAACACTTGCCAAGCAAAACCCTTTGTGGATCCGAGCGGCTGGAGAAGTGAGATCTGATCTCAGGGGATCATGGGAAGTGGAGTTGTGTTGTAGTTACACCTAAAAGTGACTGGATCTGCAATCACGTTGTTAGACCGGTTTCATGGACAAGTTTGTTTGTGTTTATTTATAGGCCTATATGGAAATATGTTTAAAATGTATCAAACGTTATAGAGAGAGAGAGAGAGAGAGAGAGAGAGAGAGTGTGTG
Organism: Tiaroga cobitis; assembly: GCA_030578255.1. Taxonomy (NCBI): domain Eukaryota; kingdom Metazoa; phylum Chordata; class Actinopteri; order Cypriniformes; family Leuciscidae; genus Tiaroga; species Tiaroga cobitis. The sequence continues at coordinate 1,571,670 of CM060609.1, read as the reverse complement.
TGTGTGTGGTTACATTTGATAGTAAACTTGTGTAACTGTGAACTTGTTGCATAGGCTACCTCATAGATTACCTACTGTTAATTTTTATGAAATGTTCTGAAAATTGTGGCATAGACTTTCTTCATTTTTAAAGGGGTGGTTGATTATGATTTCACTTTTCTACCTTTAGTTAGTGTGTAATGTCGCTGTTTGAGCATAAACAACATCTGCAAAGTTACAACGCTCAAAGTTCAAAGCAAAGGGAGATATTTGCTTTTAAAGAAATCGTTTTTTAAGGACTACAACAAACTGGTAGGAACTACACAAGCTTCCTCCCGGGTTAGTGACATCACTAACCCTAACATTTACATAAACCCCGCCCCCCGGAACATGCAGTCCATGTTGAGTTGTAGTCACTCTGTGTGCGTCTCACAACAGTTCCTATACAAGCGATTTATAGATTACCATGACAGAATATGCTAATTGAAGATAGTTAACTCCACATCAGCAACATAAGTTCATCAACTAACCATTCAGAGACGTCCTGTTGCATTCTACATGTTGTCTCTTCTTCTTAGTCTCTCCATCTTTATCTGACTCCAGTTTAAACATAAAAGGCAGAACAGTTTCTGACATTTTAGCGTGTGTCTGCGTGAGGTAATCAGAGCTGCTAACACACACACTCTTGAAGCTCCGCCCACTGTGTCGGGAGCTGCAGCTCATTTGTATTTAAAGGGACACACGTTTTAACATGCTATATACAAATATCTGTGGGGTATTTTGAGTTAAAACTTCACATACACACCCATGGGGACATCAGAGATTTATTTGACTTTTTGTGAAAAGGGCATTATACCACCCCTTTAACATTCCTAACAAGACAGTCGAATGACTCGAATTAAACTTTAAATCAAAGGCCCCTTCGAAACAAGTTAAAGCTCAAATTAAGTTTGTTCTTTCTCATTTGGCATGTAGAACAAATTCTTCCTTCTTTTTTTAAGTACAAAACCTGAACCTGAATCAGAACAACTAGAGAGCCGCATAAATTCATAATGAAAGAGCGTGACGTCCCCGGATGAGACAGAAGCTTAAAGGTGCCCTAGAGTGGTTTTTTATATTATTTTATAATGTTTCCTGGGTTGCCCTTATAATGTTAGTATGTTTTTTAGATCAAAAATAGTCATAATTTAGAAATAAAAGGCATTTTTCCCACCCGGATTTTAGCCTCTGATTTGAACGCTCTGTTTGAAGGGGCGTGTCTGCTGTGTGGAACCGGCCTCTGCTGTGATTGGCTGACATGCTTGCATATGAAATAGCTATGTATTACATGTGAAACTCTCTCGAATACTTTTACTACAGCTATTATACGTTTTTACTATTACAGCTATCGAAATTAACGAATCGTGAGATGTTTTTAAAGTATTTTGATCTATTCCCATCACATACAATGTTGCTGTGATGACTGAGCATTGAGCAAGCAGAGGACAGTCTGTTGGTCGCGAGAATGAAGATCTTATCATTGCAATGCAGTTTCTGTTCTCTAATGCTTTCCCCAATGCAAACACGATCATGTAAATACAGTAAGAGCTTCGCTGTGCAGTGTAACGTGCGTCATTGAATTCATAACGAGTTTGGGAAGTGTCCAGATAAACTCGCGCTGTGGAAAGATTGTTCTTTGATCGCTTTCTGTATATAATTTATTCACAATTTAAATACGTTTTTTTTTCATCCTACTAAAAGAAACGATGTGAAGTTGATATTTTAGTCACTGGCTTGACTTACTGATGCATAAACAGTATTGAACGATTTTGAGAGAAAGGTTACCTGTCTGAACTTGAACAATTACACATCAGAAAGTGTTGCTTGGTAGCTGATCCGAAGCCAGCTCTTAATTGGCCCAAGTTGAGGAAACAGTCGTCGGTGAAATGTTTGGAAATTTCCAGAGAAAATAAAAGTAAGCCATTGTTTCTTCAGAGGCTCGGATGAAGGAACTAAAAAATACTTTTGTGTTCATGTGTACATCCAAACACTGAGCAACAGCTATGCTTCGGCTGCGCAGTTTCGCCTGTCATTGAACATGGGCTGGCATATGCAAATTTGTGGAGGCATACATATTAATGATCCCGACTATTGCGTCACAGTCGGTATTGTGTGGAGAACCGACCGTTTTTCAGGGGTGTTTTTCATAAACGTGAATTAAATGAGAACGCGAAAACAGTCCAGTTTGAGATTCACTCTATGTCATGTCCATGCACTGAACTCTTGTTATTTGACTATACCAAGGTAAATTCAATTTTGAATTATAGGTCACCTTTAAAGTGAACGCAGAGACTGAAGAGGCATCATTACTGAAACACAACTCAGAGGGAATACAATAATCACAGCATGAAGCCTGTAGGATATTGTCATTATCATGTAAACCGCTGTATGAACTGAGCACATCATAACCTAATTCAAGTTATAAATGGGACATGTGCTGATATACAGTATGTCATACACGTGGATGATTTATGGTCTTATGTGTCAGAATGGAAGAAACTGCAGAAAACGGCTTGAATCTTGTTGCTCTAATGAAATGCCTGTCTCTTTTGTGGAAGGGATGGAGAAAAATATCTCTAAACCAATATAGTGCGAGACATCCTAAATTAAGAACAAGGTCATTATACAAGTCTCAGGAAAGTAAAACAGTAAGTTCATCTTCCGGCTGAATATGCTGTATCATTACAGACGGACATCATGGAAATGCCACGTGGGAAAGCACTATTTTGGGTCTGAACAACATATACTGTATATTTGAGTCCTGAAATCAGTGAAATTCTGACCTTTGAGAGCGAACAAAGTTTCACATTTTTATCTCATGATACAGCGTTTCCTGCTAATGGTTTTTGATCCGCATTCCTGCAATTATAGTCAGCTCTTGTCTGTCGGGTTTCCAGACTAAACCACATGCTGGAATGCCTGGCATTGGTTTGTCAGTTTGCACTTCTGCTGCATTACTGTCTTCATGAACTTGACACACAACCACGTGACAAGGAAACACTGCAAATGAGTGTGTAGCTTCCCATAAACATGCTGTCATTTATTGTAGAAATTCTTGCATATTTTTGAAAGATTACAGCCAAACAAGTGTGTGCTCACTTGTTTTAAATACTTCCACACATGCCAGCATGACGAAACTTAGTGTATTAACCAGTTGCCATATCAACACTATATATATATATATATATATATATATATATATATATATATATATATATATATATATATATATATATATATATATATATGAGAATAAAATGCACCAAAATTCAGAAACCTTTGGAAGATATCACTGAACATTTAATTAACCATAGCAAAAGTACATATGTAAATTTTTTATCTCTATTTTTTGTGTTTATTTAAAATGAGATAAATCTGATATTATTGTAATCTGATCTCTGTTCTTCAACAGCTGAGATAGTTGTTTAATGCTGATCTAACAGCAGAAACACTCGCCGGGTTTAAACCCCAGTTGCTCAGGCGGGGCATGTTGTCACACTGCGTTACAATGTGCTCCTATTAGAACTATGAAATTCTATTCTAGACTTTTATGCATTCTATTGAGAAACCAGGAGAAGAAGGTGAATAAAGACTGAGAGTCAGAAATAATCAATGTTCAGAAATGATTAATTGTGATTATGTTTTGAACTATGCTGTATAGCTGTGTTCAAAAATTAGTTTTTTCATTATTGAAAAATGCCATCATTTTATATGAAAAACTTAATAATTCTGTTTCATTGAGAAAATTTTTTAGTTTGTCTTGTACATTTTTTTATTAGATCAGATAACTCTTTAATTGTCATAGTCATGTTATGTATAATGTGCTCCACCTATGGGGCATGTTGTCACATTTCACTTCCATTCTTTCAGGGTAAATCAAGAAAAAAGTATACACTGTATTCATAAAACAAAACCACGTAATTGTACTAGACATGTTTGAAATTAATGTGGGAAATAATGAATAATCTGAACCCAAGTGAATTTACACAAACTGAGAACTGTAGCATTGCTGCACAACTCCCTCTTCTGGATCATTTACAGTATGACAGATTGTGTAAGTCTTACAGAGGAAACACTACCAGCTCTACTCCATAGCCTTAGTGCAAACGTTAAAAACAAACTAATTTAAAATCTCATTCATTTAGCAGCTTCTAATTTACAAAGTACGAGTCAATAAAACAAATCTTTTTGCACAAATGCAACAAACAGCATATTGAGGATAAAGAAAAGCAGAAGATAGTGGATCAATGTGCAAGAAAAGAGTGAATCAAAAACCAGGGGTAACTTATAATTATATCTAAATTACACAAAATATAACCATGACCAAAAACCCGAACTCAAGAGAGGCACAGAAATATGAAACAAATCCAAAACAGGGGTTACGACAACAACAACAACGAACAAAACACGGGAAAACATACGGGGTATTTATACACACAGAGTAATGAGAAAACTACAAACACATGTGAACAATATCTGGGCTAATCAACAGCACAACTAGGAGAACAAGAGGAAATAACCAAACACAAACTAAACATTAAAGTCCAAATGGGAGACATGACACATATAATACTGTAACAAAAAGCTGGGTAAGACTTTACAATGAGGTTTCATCTAACATGAACAATGAACTGCATTTATTAGTCTTAGTGTAATCTCAGTACATTTTTTAAGATTAAAAGTTGTATCTGTTAACATTAGTTAATGCACTGTGAGCTAACATTAACAGAGGTTAATACATGCTGCAAGAATACATTTCTCATTGTTAGTTAATGCAGTAACAACCTTAATGTAAAGTGTTATACAGCAAATGTAAACGCATAATGTAGTTGTTTTACCTTTCTATGTTTTATCAATCAAAATCATTTACATTTAGTTCAGAGTTGATGTACAATAATGTGTTGATTTTAATTGTAAAAATCTAGCAATCTCTACTATTTGTGAACGCCTTTGAGTATAAAAGGAACGCCTTTGATACTCAGTAAACCCTAATTAAGATAAGTTGATTTGTTGAGGATCACTTTGTCAAGCTCTGAGGCTTGAATGTTGTTTCTGAGAGAACATCACAGACATTGACTGGATAAATTGATATTGGTTTTGTCACCATTATGGTGATTAGTGTTTCCATTGGTTGGGCACTTGGAACTACTTTTATAACAATAGTTTTTTTTTCTACCAGTGCAATATTGTAACAAAAAATTGAAAGTTATTTTTACTTTCAACAGAAACATAAAACAAAGTCTGACTTTAAACTAGATCATCAACTATTCCATATTGGAAAAGTTCATATAAAGTTATGATTCACTAAATGAAATGTTCATCGGACTGAAAAGTTATGTGAACTCAATAACTGATTATATTGAGTAGAACTGACTGAGTTACAGCAGATTTCTAATTCCCATCATGCTTTGCTTCAGAGCATGTTGAAATTAAGTATTATTTTATGATTTTGCATAAGACTCGTTAATTTCAAACTAGGGTTTGTTGAAATGAAGTGTTATTTTATGTGTTTTTGCACAAGATTAATATAGGGGGAGACCCATTAGTGTTTAATGTTTGATTTAAAAGGGTTTCTGAAGAGCAGAGCCTGTGGTTAGACTGAGGATGGGTCTAAAAACATTAACATTTTTACACATGTATGTGTGCTATTGCTAGCTGGATGATTGAAGCACTTCATTTACTGGAGTAACTCTTACTTGGTGCTTTTAAGGCAACCAGTTTGCATGGTTTTAACAAGTAAATCAGATCGTTATTCCAGTACATACACATTCCAAGTTGCTTAAAAGTCCCCCTGTGGTGAAAATCCAGCTTTTAATGTTGTTTACTTGTCTGTGGTGTTTTTAATAAGACAAACCATAAGTTCATAAGTCGACAGCATTGCTGAGTATTTCCTGCTTAAAACTGCAGTGAACCAAAGACAGTCTCAAAAACACGGTGTGAAATCGTTGGTGTTTCTGACGTCACAAACGACCTTGTAACCAATCAGATCAACGTGTGATCGTCAACCAGTGGATCTCTGAGCCGAGTGAGTGAGTGAGTGGAGGCGGGGCTCATTTGCATATTCATCGAACCGCGCATACTAAATGAGGCGAGGCTGTCGAGTTACATTCAAGATATTTTAAGGCATGAAGACATTTTTTTCAAGGAAAACATTTTTAATGTCATTCTGGTGATAAAAGATAAAATTAAGGGATAAAATTACTGACTACAGGGGGACTTTAACCATCTCAACTTAATTAAATAAATTGTGCGGAAGACACATCCAGTATATTTAACTTAAAATGCATTTATTGTTGTTGTTTTTTCAAATTTTGCATGCTTTTTCAGTAAGGTTAATTTAATTTTACATATCATGCCAGTCTCATGTCATACTAACAGAGTAATAATGACGGCATCATCCTGGCCCTGCCACAGCATCTCCCCTTCAAACGCCACCTTTCCATGCTTTCTGGCCCTCATTAGTATTCCCACGACTTTATCAGAGATCCGCACATATCTGTCAAACAGATCTCCGAAGGTCACTCTGGTGCATCCGTCTGAATCCCGCTCCGCCATGGTCCTTATGATGAAGCACATGTCATCGATCTCGCGGTGGATGTGCGCTTCTGCACGTTTGGCCCGTTCTGCGGTCTTGCTGCCCTCTTTGGGCCGCCCGTAACCCTCCTCGCCCCTCCGCAACCGCGTCGACATCGAATACTCATAATCAAAGTCCTCGCTGAAGGGGTTGAGCTTCTGGTTGACCGTGTGCTCCGACGCCCAGTTCTGCCAGCGGCTTTTTAAACTCCCCACAGCGCTGTATTTCTTTGACAAGGCATTTATTTTGTTGGCATCTTCAATTTCCTTTTTGCCCCTAAGAAGATTGTAGAACATTTGGTTAATGAAATAATAATGAAATTGTAATGTACAAAAAAAAAAGTTTCAAAATGTATTATAGGCTATTATAGCTATTTCGTTTGGTCACATTTGTTTAAAGTGCTCATTAATGACTTTCTTGATGAGTGAATCGTTCAAAAACACTGATTCGTTCAGAAACGAAACAAGTGACATGTATGAGTGAGTCACTGAATCTTTCACTCAACCATTTTTAAAAAACAAACAGATTCATCCAGGAACGAAACCAGTGGCTGTCTTTATGAGTTATTGAATAATTAATTAAACACGTTCTTTCAAAATCAAATTTATTAAACAATGAAACAGTTGAGTAAATAGGTGTTTGAAACCGGTGTACCAAAAGTGCTCATAAATGACCGTCTTTATGAGTGAACTGTTCAAAAACACAGATTCGATCAGGACCGAAACAAGTGGCTGTCTTAATAATTAATTCTTAATCACATTTTTTCAAAAAACAAATTCATGAGATACTCACTGAATAAATCATTCAATCGATTCTTTCAAAAACACTGATTCATTCTGAAACGCCACAGGTTCAGCTCTGTTGTAGATTCATTTGGAACGGGTTTCTTTGGTGGAGGGGAAATAGAGAAGTAACTGACCAGCTCTTTGTCTAAAATGTAATGTGCTTAATATTAACTTCTTGTGTATTAAAGTTTTGAAGAACAGTTGGTCTGAATAATCAATATTGCTGTCAAGCTCATGTGATAGGCCTATTCCTTGTATTACTAAATATTAAATATAATAACCTAACGGTGAATACATGTGCACTACATGGTACAGATTACACACACATATGGGATTTCTATCAAACACATGAATGTTATTTAAAGTGTTTGACTAAAATAACATAGCATGTTATAATTAAATTGATTTACGACATCTAAATAACTTTCTAACTACCCTACTAAAAGACCACATGAGTTCTCCTTTATCACCTTTTCTTCTATCAAAAAACATCTCATCTGTATTAGAAGACCAGAACTTACCCGAGAACAGAGGATCTTTTGATAGTGACCGCAGTGCCTTCATTGGTCCTGTTATTCCCGGTCTCCTCCTGATTGACTCCCATCTGCACTCCTGTATCCTCATCGTCCTCTCCGCTCTCCTGAACCGGCGTTTTCTCCTCTTCCATCTCCTTCCAGCCCCGCGTCAGCTCCGACACCATGTTGGAGCACTTTCTCCGGCGCGTGGGCGATCCTTTCTGGCTCAGCATCTTATCCAGGTCATCCGTGGCCGGGTCCTTACAGATGCGTTTGGTGAGAAAATCAATGCCCGCACTTCTCTCCTGGACATCCCTCGTCACGGTTCTCAGCACTTGTCCGGTTTTGATGCGTGACTCCACATCATCCTGGATTTTATTGGTAAGGTCCTGGCTGGGAAGAGACTTCTGAGAGGGTCGGATCTTTCCCGAATCTTTGGGGTCTCCCGGGGCCCATCCGCTGGGTTCGCTGGCCTGCTTGTCCTCGTTCTCGCTCACCCACTGCTGCCAGCTCCGGGTTAAACTGCACACCATGCTTATGGCACGCAGCTTTTTAATGTTCTTGTTTGCTGAGGGCTTCCTTTCTGACATCGTTTACCTCCAGGGATCCCTTCCCTCGTTCAAGTCCTTTGGCTTTGTGATTCCCAACCTGTAGTAAATTCTGGAGCTCTAGCACAAGTGGTTTTGAAATGGGTGAACCATCGCTACGCTGCGGTGGAAAGTATGCCAGGCATGCCGATGATCATCTTTCCTTGACACTTCCCGACCTCCGGGATTGGTGGGGAATCACGTTTCATCATACACACTGGCCATCGCTGTAAACAGGGCAGAGTGTGTTAAGCTTTTCCTAGGCTTCACAAATGTGCAGACAGCTCCTTATCTGGATACTTGCTCTAAATCGATTTGGTCTTGTGCTTATCAAGACAACTATATCGCCAAGTGGTAAACTGCCAGTGTGAACTGTGTGGATCATGTGCATACACTCTAAAAAAATGCTGGGGTTGTTTTAACCCATGTTTGGGTCAAATATGCTCAAACCCAACAGGGGCACTTTAATACAACTTGGAATGTGTATGTACTGGAATAACGATCTGATTTACTTGTTAAAACCATGCAAACTGATTGCCTTAAAAACACCAAGTAAGAGTTACTCCAGTAAATGAAGTGCTTCAATCATCCAGCTAGCAATAGCACACATACATGTGTAAAAATGTTAATGTTTTTAGACCCATCCTCAGTCTAACCACAGGCTCTGCTCTTCAGAAACCCTTTTAAATCAAACATTAAACACTAATGGGTCTCCCCCTATATTAATCTTGTGCAAAAACACATAAAATAACACTTCATTTCAACAAACCCTAGTTAAAATTTTGTCCATATTTGACCCAAACATGGGTTAAAACAACCCAATATTTTTTAGAGTGTAGGTTTCCCCAACAGTCAATTGCAATAGGCTATACTGTGAACAATGAATACAGTGGGATTGAGTAGATACTTAAAGTCCCCCTGTGGTGAGAATCCAGCATTGTTTATGTGTCTATGTGGTGTGTTTAATACGCTTTAAGACACACCGTGTGTAAGTTCATAAGTCGACAGCATTGCTGAGTATTTTCTGCTTAAAACTGCAGTGAACCAAAGACAGTCTCAAAAACACGGTTTGAAATCGCTGGTGTTTCTGACGTCACAAACGACCTTGTAACCAATCAGATCAACGTGTGATCGTCAACCAGTGGATCTCTGAGCTGAGTGAGTGAGTGGAGGCGGGGCTCATTTGCATATTCATAGCACCGCACATACTAAATGAGGCGAGGGTGTCGAGTTACATTCAAGATATTTTAAGGCATGAAGATTTTTTTTAAAGGAAACTAAATGTGTAATTTTCATGATCAAAGATGAGTTTTAAGGGATAAAATGATTGACTACAGGGGGACTTTAACAACATATCGTCTCTTATTCCAACTAAATGCACAAGGTGAAGGTCCCCCCCCCCCCCCCCCCCCATTAAACCAAGATACTACAATGTTATGTCAACATGGTTTATGTAATTACAGGAGAACATTTCCCCCTATGGTTCAAGCAGAACAAGATAAATATTAAAATTGAGAAGAAATGAATTACTGGAAGATCAAATGTCAAGGAGTCACTCAATCCAAGACAGAAGTAGACATGTCTTTGGAGAGGAAAATAAGTGACACCTGAAGGAGACTCAGAGTTTCTGCTTGCGTACGCAGAGGATAGTCTTGCAGTGCATCTGGCAGCAAGATCAGATGTGAAGACTTGACAAAATTATTACAATAATGCACTGTAAACACTTGTTTTGAAGTGCAGAGAATTGTGCTTGTGCATGCATGCATGTTTAAACTTAGTGTTTAATATGCAATCTATGTTTATCTGTTTGTTTGAGATAGAATTGAGTGGTATTATTAATAGTGTCTGCACGGATCGAAGGGAAGGCAGCTGGTGTCTGTCAGTCACGTGTGTAGATCTGTGTCAGTGTGCTTTAGGGGACGACGGGCACTGTGACTGCAGAGGAACTCGAGTCAACCTGAGCAAACTCTGGAGCGGGCTCTCCAAACTCGATCCAGGGCCCTGATCAGCCGGCTCAGGTGTGTTTAAATAAGCTCAACTCTGCAGGACAGGGGCCCTCAAGGGCCGAGTTTGGAGACCCCTGCTTAGACGGCTCAGGAAATCGAGAGAGAGAGAGAGAGAGAGAGAGAGAGAGAGAGAGAGACCTAGAGATCTAGTCTCAATGCTCAGCAATCATAACAAGCCACTAACAAAGCGCACCTGACATACAGCCAACATTAAAAGTAAATGTGTGATCATAAATATCAGCTTTACTAATTGAATACTTTACCTGCAGATCATCTACACCGAGAGAATAAAAACAGTGCATGCTCAAAATATTTAGTGTTACGTAAGTGTGTGTGCGTGTGTTAAGTGTGTGTGCGCGTATCCACCAGCAGAGGTCCTCATAACAACATGAGATTGAGAAGAGCTCTACTTTGGCTACCAACTTAACTTTGTTACAATTAAAAGTCATTCAACTTTTTATTAAAGTACATATTTTCTCTATTTAATTTTAGTATTTTATTATACAGTACTGGCCAGAAGTGATGTCTGGACTAGAAAAATTGACATTTTCACCCATTTTTTATTCAAATATATTTAATTTTTGTAAGCATATTGTGTAGTTGTGCTTGTTTTATTTGTGATAATAATGCAGTGAAACATGCCAAATTGTGCGACATATTTTTTAAACATGCAGAAACAAGAGAGAACCAATGAAAAATGAATATCTGATTATGATATAGTCAATGTCTGCTTCAGCTTTTTGTTTTATGCATTTTTTTTTCAGAATAAAATAATACCTGTAGCTTTAGTTTGACTTTTTTTTTTGCCAAATAATTCTGGCAGATTAATTCCGTAAACAAGTTTAGTGTTTGTTCTTCCCTCCTATTTAAAATTTTCCAAAAATATAAAATACTTTCCTCATATTTTGATGGTTTTATCAAAGTTGTAGGGTCTTTGAAAACACACACACACACACACACACATATCGACATTTAGCTCTTATAGTGCATGCTGCCACTCATGAAAATCAAAATGATAAAAGATTTTAAATAAAAGCTTCTGCCTGATGCATAAATGTAAGTAACAACTTGTGATAAATTGATCTGTGAATATTTAAACAACAAAAATGCAGACTATCATTGGAGCATTTAAAGCACAATCATCTGCAGATGTTGAGATAAAGGCAGATTGTCCAGAACGAATGATATATGGGGTTCATCTGCAACGCAGGTCAAAGGTCAAAGCCCAAACTCCCTGAAACGACCTCCTCTCACACGACACGTCCTCCGAAGCTGATGGCCAAGAGCACGTCTGCGGGTCTGATCGTGCACACGACTTCATTTGATTTAAAAAACACTAATTGAAACACAGCTGCGCGTACATTCCTTCCGTAATAGCTCATTTAACTCATCTAGTACACAAATATTTGTCCTAAACCAGCCATTTCCATTGCACCCGAGCTTTCGGCTGATTAATTACCTTCATCATTAGTATGGATTGGTACCTCGTCCGAAAAGCCAGGTGTTAATCGGCTCCCCGAGCGCGTGTGCGCCTGTCTGAACTATAGACTGATGGTCAAGTCATTCATTGGTCCATCTGGGCCGAAGCCCTGTCCTGGTCAAGGGTCCAGGCTCGGAGTGAGAGCACCTGTACCTGCTGATGCGTGACGCACTTCAGTGTTTCTACGCCTTTCTGTTTAACTTTCAATTCCTCCGAGTCTAAAGCCGTTCCTGAGCTTGTTTGGTTTGGCCATCACAGCTAACTATCCCGAGCCCTGGGGTTTCTGACCTGTGTTTCATTCTGAGCCGGGAAATAGGATTTATGTTGTGGTAAGCTGTCTCTGATTAAAGGCACCATTAAGTCTTAAACAAAAACAAAAAAAACGAGGTAAATAATTTTACTCTAAAGCTTTTTGGTTTTCAAAATATTTTCAGTAGGGAAAACACATTGCCATCTAAATAGCTTTCGAAAGTAACAATTCTGAAGAATTATACTCTCGGGTTTTATTCATAGTTATTACAGAATATTTGTACTGTGAGAATCATATTGTATTATGTTGTTTTTGGATTTGACGGATAACTTTAGCTGCCAACCATGAATATAAATACCTGTGAGACCGCACACAGTAGAGGAAAAACAGTGCCCGAATCTGGGATAGACTTGGAAATTAGACAGAGAAATTAAACGAGAGAAAAAGCAGATGAGTAGCTATAAAAGAAAATGAAACACAACATCCTCTTCCTCGTGGATAATGACCTGAGAGAACTGAAGTGTTGCCTTCATCAGTTTATACACTCCAAAGTCAACAGAGTCAGCTGGTGGGCTTCATGTCTGCCTCTAACCCAGTAAAGCTGCACTGCAGTGAACGTTATGGATTGTGTTTGTCCGTCTGGATCGACCACATAAATAAAGGGAATGGATGGTAGATCAGGAGTCAGAGGCACAAATGCCAACAGGCCGGAGCGGAAATCCCAGAACTCACATCCGCACATCTCACACGCGTTTAAAGGAACACGCCGGCGTTTTGGGACTTTAGCTTATTCACCGTATCCCCCAGAGTTAGATAAGTCCATTCATACGTTTGTCATCTCCGTGCGTGCCGTAACTCTGTCTGACGCACACACCGCTTGGCGCTAGCCTAGCTTAGCACAAACACTGGATATAAATGGCTCCAGGTGGCATACTAATCCCAATAAGTGATGTAAATAGGAAAATGTTGGCGTTATTTTGTCACTTCTTGGGATTAGTATGCTAGCTGGGATCCATTTACAGGGACAAGTAAGTGAAAAAGTGAAGAGTTATGAGGCTGATCGCACAACATCACGCGTCACGCGGCGACTGACAGCGTTTCATACATAGGTGTGTATACAGGTGTAACTCGAAAAATTAGAATATGGTGCAAAAGTTAATTTATTTCAGTAATTCAACTTAAAAGGTGAAACTAATATATTATATAGACTCATTACATGCAAAGTGAGATATTTCAAGCCTTTATTTGTTATAATTTTAATGATTATAGCTTATGAAAACCCCAAATTCAAAATTAGAATATTGTGAAAAGGTTTTCATATCTGTAATCCATAATCATCAAAATTATAACAAATAAAGGCTTGAAATATCTCACTTTGCATGTAATGAGTCTATATAATATATTAGTTTCACCCTATAAGTTGAATTACTGAAATAAATGAACTTTTGCACGATATTCAAATTTTTCGAGTTTCACAGATATATATTGTGTATATCAGAGTTTGAGTTTGAGTTTGCTCCCTATGGAGAAGTGTTCAGCAAACAAAGCGAGTCATGACCTCATGTGTGTGTGTCAGACGCTAAACTCCCGAGAACACACTCAGAACATCCATTACACCCTTCCCTGAGAAGCACAACACCATAAACCTGCATTAAACCAACGATGCGATCTGAGAGTTCAGCTTGAGATCTGAGAGACATGCTTTCTCTCCTCGATGGAGAGGAATCATTAAAGATCTTGCGTACTTTGTGTGTTTAACACGATTGATCGTCCTTCATCTTTGCTGTGCTGTAATTGCTGTGCTTAAATTTGGACGTAATGGATAAAGAAGTATTCTTACACACACACTGTCTGTCCGCTCACAGGAGGATTTAAAAACCTTTTATTAACATGTGACTGTTTATGCCTTCACTCGTCATCTCACAGAAAAGAATGGTGTTGTAAAACACAAGAGCCTTTCTGCGAGAATTTCTTCATGACCATATCGTCGGTTCTTGTCCACACACAAAGAGATTTTTATTTTAGATCTGTATTTTTCAGGTCAAGGCCGCCCCCTTGTGGCCAGAAACAATTGCTTTATGGCTTTTATATATATATATATATATATTCCATTTTTGTTGTGAATAATGTTTGCTTTGTAGGTTTCATTGCTCGGGAAATACAGAAAAAGTCAGCCGATCACTTCTGAGCCAAGGTTATTATAATTAACGGTAACACTTTATTTTACAGTGTCCTTGTTGCATATGTTACACGTACTATAATAACAGTAAATTATGCATAATTACATGCAACTAACCCTTAACCAAACCCTAATCCTACCCTAACCCTATAGTAAGCACATTAATATTACTCCGTACTTAAATATATAATTACACTGTAACAATGACACCTTCAAATAAAGTGTAACCTAATTAACTCAATGATACCAACACTGTTCCAGCAGCCATTTCTGGCCTCAGCCTTTCCTCGACGTGACTGGAATACAAAACGGCTCTGCAATCCCGTATAATAAAGTCAATGAAAGGGTTTTATAAAGGGCTCTGTGTCACTGTGGCTCGCCGCTGGTGAAATAAAGGCTAATGCCACTGAGCAAGCAAACAAACAGAGGTTTTCTCCATGGAAAGGAGCGTCCCGTGGGTCTGATTTAGCTGTGGCTAACAGGACGACGGGGAGTCTGAGGAACAGGCCATCGTAACTCTTCTAAACGCCTCTTATTACCTCACCGCCTCCAAATCTAGTCTCACTCCATCCATCCATCACCGCGAACACCTTCTGGACTTCTAAAGTGAGAGAAGTCCCAACCCACTAACTGAGTGTTTACACTTTGAGACTCGACGTCAACGCAGCCTGACAATGCCAAGCAGAGAAACCTCCAGGGCAAGTCTCTGCTTCTCTAAAACCACGGATGTGCCAGTAACCACTGTTGCATTTGAACTCAAACAGTGATGACCCTGATCAACAAGCGCTGGCCTTTTGATGCGTATTTCAAATGAATCATTTATTCAATGGTGTCGCAATGAGGTTGTGCGTTCTCAGGCACTGGTTGATCCAAAAAATTAAGATTCTGTCAACATTTACTCACGATCATGTTCCAGATCCTGCGATCTCCTTTCTTCTGTGGAGCGCACAACAAGAAATTTGGAACAATCTCAATCCAACTCATGTTTAATGTCAAACCTATAAGGGTCAATGTGGTTTTTGATTCAATTTTAAAGCCAAAAAGATTCTTTGTAAGGAGAAAGGTCTTCAACGATTGCATAATACTCTCATGGTTAATGGTTATTTAATATCTACATTTTTTCTACTGATAAAGTATGTTTACGAGCTGTTTAGTTCAAACAATTTAATCAAAATAAAAAATTAATTGAAACAAAATTAATTAATTAAAACTATAAAATGAGCCCATGATAGGAAAAGGTTATATTGTTACGCTCCACCCAGTCTAGGATATTATATAAGCAACATTAAAGTTAATAATAGCTAAAATATTAACATAAAACAAAAGTTGGTGAAGTGTTGGAACCCTTCATGGAAACTTAAGTTAAGCCGGGTTCAGACTACACAATACTTTACAATAGTCACTGTGTCGAGACTTTGGAAACTCACATCTGGACCTTCGACCCGTTGGACCCCATTGAAGACACTATATGGAGAAACATCCTGGAGTGTTTTCCTCAAAAACCTTAATGTCTTTTCCACTGAAGAAAGAAAGACGTGAACATCTTGGAGGACGTTGGGGAGAGTAAATCATCAGGATATTTAAATTCTGAAGTGAACTACACCTTGAATCATGTTGTGGTGTGTGATGCTCTCGTTCACTCTAGTGTCGTCTCTTCTCTCGGCTGATCTGGCGTCAGCGGACCGTTTCTCTGGGGTTCCTGCAAAAAACAAACCCATTCGGCTTGTGCAAACAGGAAAGGATCCGTCTTCAGAAACGGCAGTGAAGCGTTTGAGTCGGCCTTCGCTAGAGACTAAACGATATCAATGTGTCATAATTACACATGCTGAACTACATCTCAGAGATGCAAAGCCTCTTGTTGTATTATGTTGGCTTGAATCCATCGCACATGCTGAATGTGTCTTGATTCTCCATTGTTGAGGGTGTAGTGGGTCAGTTCAAGTGTTGAAGGACACGTGGAGGTTTACAAGCGCCCGTCGTCTGCTTAACCCTTCGATTAGGGTGTAGGAGGAATGTCCACTATGGGGGTTTGGTGCGTCCCGACAGCATCGCTTGACACCTCTGCAATCCGTCACGGCCGAGAACTAGCAGAACTAACAGTCTCTCGCTCCGACACAAAGCGCTTTCGCTCGCTCAGGGCCCGTTCTACACACACATTGCTCTTCTTTATGTTTTTTTTCCTCTGCCGTGTGTAAATATTGTGTCTATAGGAGCGACGTGACTCAAATAGAAAATGCTGAATAGCGGCGTGAAAGAGAAAGAAAGACTCTGGATTCCAGAGCATTATAGGGGTGAGCGGGACACACACTAACTCGGGCTCGTTGTAACACACACACACGGTTTAAAACTTGGCACACATGACCAAACTTAGTGTATTTACTAGTTGCCATATCAATATAGAGAAAACATTCTTTGGAAGATATCACTGAACATTTATTTAAGCATATAGGCCTACAGCTAAAGTAAATTTTCATCTCTGTTGTTTGTGTTTATTTAAAATGAGACAAATCTGATATTATTGTAATCTGATCTCTGTTCTTCAACAGCTGAGATAGTTGTTTAATGCTGATCTAACAGCAGAAACACTCGCCGGGTTTAAACCAGTTGCTCAGGCGGGGCATGTTGTCACACTGCGTTACAATGAGCTCCTATTAGAACTATGATGTTCTATATGAATTCTATTGAGAAACCATGAGAAAAAGGTTAAATGCCCTTTTTTTATACGAAAAAGTTAATCATTGTACTTTATTGAGAAAATATTTTACTTTGTCTTGTATATTTTGTGATTAGATCAGATATCATTTTTTATTCTGTCATATGGTCATGTTATTATGTGCTCCACCTATGGGGCATGTTGTCACATTTCACTTCCATTCTTTCAGGGTAAATCAAGAAAGAAGTATACACTGTATTAATAAAACAAAACCACATAATTGTACTAGACATGTTTGAAATTCATGTAAGAAAAAAAAATACTCTGAACTCTAAGTAGGTTTACACACACTGAGAAAGTCAAAAAGCGTTAGGTTGTGAAAAAAAAACTAATCATCAAAATTAAGTGTTTAATAGGACATAATAAAAGAACTTCATTCATTGAAACAAGAAAAAGTATTTCTGCAATGCATTAATAAATGACTAAACCACTGCTGATTCAGTTAAGCATGACGCATAAGTTTCTTTTATTATTTGAACAGACATCATGAACATTGTTACAAAGGACGAAGTGTTTAAATAACATGGCAAATTAAATTTAAATGAGATTTTAAAAAAGTCCATACCATTATTGTTGCTTTAGCTTCATCTTTGTTCATTCGAGACATATTGATGGCTCTGCGCTAATAAAAAATAAAAGTAAAGCAGTGCTTTCCTCAGAAAAGCAATTTCGAACACAGTTATTGGAGTGTGATCATAAACATGCCGTTCTGCAGCTGAAAAGCCAGTTTATGGATTTGCAATAAAGTACCTGTGTCCAGTAACACACTCCATGCTGTTGTTGTCTGATGGAAGACAGTAGTAAACTTACAAACAGCGACATAGAAGATTATTATCAGACTTTTGTGATGAAAGACAGAAGCGAGTAGAACTTAAAATAACATCTCTTTACAATCCTGACAACTCAAAAGAAATGACAAAATTATGCTTTTTTTTCAACAAACCAAAACAAAATGTATGCACAGTTGTAAAGCGTGGTAACACATCACAGAAAGGTCGCATTAGTTAATGCATTAACTAACATAAACTGTTCATTAACCTTTGCTAATGTTAGTTAATAAAAAATGGGAGGTGTAACAATATATTGTGTCACTATATTGCAATACAAAAATGCAACAATATGTATCGTGGATGGTGACAATACGTATTGTGTAGGCTATATTTCACCCAAAATAAAAATTACTGTGCCTGAAAAAATGTAAGTTTTCACCCACAAATGTAACACCAAATTTAGCATTTTAATCAAAAGTGCATTTTTTGATAACCTTGGAGAATCTCAATAATATGGTATCGTGAGATGTATCGAATCGTGACATGAGGATATCGTTACACATATTTCATGTTATTTCAGGAGAATTAAACAGAATTAACAGATGCAACTTTTGATGTTTTAAATGCTTTTTTTTTCATTGTTAGTTCAACAAATGGACCCTTCATGTAAATTGTTACTGAAACTGAGCCGTTCACAAGAACACGAGAGATGAAGCGCTGATGGAAAACAATGCAAGGTTTCGGTCAACTTTAAAAGTTGAAACCGTGATTATCATGCATAAACCGCTGACGAGGCATGACGAGCGTCTGTCCGGCGCATGTTTACATGTGAAGTGAGTAAAAAGCCGCGCAGTGGAATGAAAACCATGAGAATGGAGAAGAAGAATGCAGGACAAAAAGCAGCAAAGAATGTTTAAATATAAAAACTGTTAAAAACAAATGCATTCTGTGTGATCCGGCCCTAAAACCGCAACAGATAAACTTCACATACAAATGAAACTCAGGCGCTTACCTGACTCCATGAAAGCTTTTCCTTTCAATAATTCACAATTATTCAACTCTTCTGCAATCCATAGGCTCAAGGATAAATGTTAAAGATCATCCAAGCTTGTCGGTAAGAATAACACTGCTTTTGAGAAGAGCTACTACATATAAAACTGCAAAACATTCTTAAAAATGACAGATTCGCATAAGACAGTATGGTGTGAGTGAATTAAAACAGTGTTATTTGTATTAAACTGCACCAGTACCGTATGTGCCATTGGCTTTAGTTCATCAGTTGTAACGGTGATTAATATTAGATCAATATTTTTATGGTATTATCTGTAATAGCTGTGATCTTTGGCATGCATTCAAAATTTGATGCCAAGCAATGATGTGTTCACAAAAGTTCAAAGCCATTAATAATATTCACTTTGCACACAGCACAGTATTTCTGTCTCGGTTTCAAGATCGAGATGCGTTTACTGGAGGGAAAAAAAAATCATCAATGTTAAGTGAGTTTGTGCTTAAAACAAGAACAAATATCTGACGTGGTCAAAGGGAAAACAAGATGATTTTTCAGATTTTTGATATCATCTAGTTTTCCCTGTGAATTCAGATTATTTTTATGACTCCACTGACAGACATTTGTTCATGTTTTAAGCACAAACTCACTTCATTTTGATGATTTTCTTCACTTGCTTTGCTTCTCAAGTAAATGTAGTTTAATATATACAGGTGAAACTCGAAAATTTGAATATCGTGCAAAAGTTCATTTATTTCAGTAATTCAACTTAAAAGGTGAAACTAATATATTATATAGACTCATTACATGCAAAGTGAGATATTTCCAGCCTTTATTTGTTATAATGTTGATGATTGTGGCTTACAGCTGTGAAAACCCCAAATTCTAAATTAGTATATTGTGAAAAGGTTTTCATATACAAATATTCATATCTGTAAGCCACAATCATCAAAATTATAACAAATAAAGGCTTGAAATATCTCACTTTGCATGTAATGAGTCTATATAATATATTAGTTTCACCTTTTAAGTTGAATTACGGAAATAAATGAACTTTTGCACAATATTCAAATTTTTCAAATTTCACCTGTATTTATTTTTTGGGGATTATTTCAAATGAAAAGCAAGGCAAAACTACTAAGTAAGAAGAACTTTCTCTCAGGCTGGAGGACGGCTGTGCTCTTCTGTGCTGAAAATGTCCCTTGTAAATAGCACACAGGAGTCACCTTTAATGCTGCATGCTATGGTTTTCTTCACTTTGACAATAATGTACAAAATAAAAAAGTAATAATATACTGGGATAAAAAAAGAGCATAAAAATGTGAAGTAAAGTTTCATAACTCAAATATAACTGTGCAACACGTTTGTATAAAACATGAATAGGTCCTTTTAGGATATTGAAGGACATTCAAGCTGCTTTGAATTCGGATTTGAAAGCCAGGCGATTGCAGGGCGACGCACTTCATCAAAGCTGATGTGTCTGCGTTAAGACAGTCCACAGGTCCTGAGTGACAAGTGAATGGCACTTGAATTCATACCTCTGATATTTAAAAATAAAAGCCTATAGCCAAGTCCGCTCCTGCCCTGAATTCCCAGGGAGTTTTCCATCTCGCCATGAAGGTGACAGGACAGCCTCGTATTCACAGGATTCCTGTTTCAAGGAGTGTTATCTCAAATGAAAGCTGAAAGCATTATACGCAGGGCAACGTCACGGGCCGAAGAATTAACAGTTTCCAAAGCTTTCGGGGATATTTGTGGAGGACTACGAGAAGTCGGCCGGTCGGATCATCATGACAGTGGATCGGAGAGAGTAACTCGGGCCTTTAAAATAGTGCCACTTGATTCCATTGAATTTTCCGACGTGTTGTCCTTGTCTGTAGTAAACGCCGTTCAGGTTGGATGGACCGCAGGCATCGTACCACCATCCTAAAACACACAAACGTTTACAACCGTTAATGCAGTTCTGCTACAAATGATGAATCTTGAATTCCAGTGCAACTATCTAAACATTCTGAAATCAAGATGCATTAAGCAAAATGACTGAAGATGTAAAGTCTTGTTTTCTAAAAAGTTTTTTAAAAAAGATGATGGAAGATATTAAGTCTTGTTTAAAAAAAAGGTTTTAAATGAAGCGAGTTTGAAGAAAAAAAAAATCTGTCAGTGGAGTTGGATATTTTTATGACTACTTTTTTTTCTTGTTTTAAGCATAAAATCACTTAATTTTGATCATTTTTCTCCTGAAACTAGACTTGTCATTTAGCTAGTCAAGTAAATGTATCTTGATTTAAGAATGTTTAGGTATTTTGTAATGCAAAACAAGACAAAATCACTGAGTCAGATAGTACATTTTTCTGTGCATGTGTTCAGTATCACAATATCCTGAAAGAAAGCTAACATGCAATACTATATGATATAAATCATATAACAAGGGAATGATTCTCATAAAAATACAACCACATTACATTTAAAGCCACTGTTGGCAAGGCCAAACTTACAATGCGATATACTGAAAAAAAACTACGAGATGAGTACGATACGCAACAAAATCAATGCAAAATAACCAAGCCAATCAGAAGAGTGTGTGGGCGGAGTCTCTCTGCAAGCTCACTGCACTCACAACTAAATCAATCCGGAGTCACAGCCAATCAGAAGAGTGTGTGGGCGGAGTCTCTCTGCAAGCTCACTGCACTCATAACCAAATCAATCCAGAGTCACAGCCAATCAGAAGAGAGTGTGGGCGGAGTCTCTCTGCAAGCTCACTGCACTCATAACCAAATCAATCCAGAGTCACAGCCAATCAGAAGAGTGTGTGGGCGGAGTCTCTCTGCAAGCTCACTGCACTCATAACCAAATCAATCCAGAGTCACAGCCAATCAGAAGAGAGTGTGGGCGGAGTCTCTCTGCAAGCTCACTGCACTCATAACCAAATCAATCCGGAGTCACAGCCAATCAGAAGAGTGTGTGGGCGGAGTCTCTCTGCAAGCTCACTGCACTCATAACCAAATCAATCCAGAGTCACAGCCAATCAGAAGAGTGTGTGGGCGGAATCTCTCTGCAAGCTCACTGCACTCATAACCAAATCAATCCAGAGTCACAGCCAATCAGAAGAGAGTGAGGGCGGAGTCTCTCTGTAAGCTCACTGCACTCATAACCAAATCAATACAGAGTCACAGCCTATCAGAAGAGAGTGTGGGCGGAGTCTCTCTGCAAGCTCACTGCACTCACAACCAAATCAATCCAGAGTCACAGCCAATCAGAAGAGTGTGTGGGCGGAGTCTGTCTGCAAGCGCACTGCACTCACAACCAAATCAATCCAGAGTCACAGCCTATCAGAAGAGTGTGTGGGCGGAGTCTGTCTGCAAGCTCACTGCACTCACAACCAAATCAATCCAGAGTCACAGCCTATCAGAAGAGTGTGTGGGCGGAGTCTGTCTGCAAGCTCACTGCACTCACAACTAAATCAATCCAGAGTCACAGCCAATCAGAAGAGTGTGTGGGCGGAGTCTGTCTGCAAGCGCACTGCACTCACAACCAAATCAATCCAGAGTCACAGCCTATCAGAAGAGTGTGTGGGCGGAGTCTGTCTGCAAGCTCACTGCACTCACAACTAAATCAATCCAGAGTCACAGCCAATCAGAAGAGTGTGTGGGCGGAGTCTGTCTGCAAGCTCACTGCACTCACAACTAAATCAATCCAGAGTCACAGCCAATCAGAAGAGTGTGTGGGCAGAATACAGAATACAAAAATACTGAGTAAGAACATCATTTTTTTACACTCATCTGGCCTTCAATTAGACACGTACACACAAAATGTGCCCACATGGTGCCCATTTTAGCACGTCTCTTTCCCATGAAGGACTTGAGGTTCACTTCACAGGCTCAAATGCCAGAGAGATCTGTGCCATCTCACCAGCCGCCCGCGAGCCAACATCGCTGCCCTTCATCACGACTCTCTCTTACCCCTTTTCCACCAAGGTAGAGCTGGTGCTGGTTCGGAGCCAGAGCCTAGTTTCAAATCGGTTCTTTGGTTTTCGACCACCAAAGCACCAGCTCCGAACCAGTAAAAGTGGTTCTTAAGTAGCACCAAATCATTGCTGGTCTAGAAGTAAGAACCGCTTACGTCAGCGGCTGGGGGGCGGGGTTACCGTGGCCAACAAGACGAACAGAAACTTGTGACCGCCATTTTTGAATTAGCAGCTAATTGAGCTAATAGCAGCTCGATTGTAATCTCCGTTTATGCAAGTTACGGCGAGCTGCACGAACACGTTGTATTCGCCGTGTTTGGATGCCGATGTACGTTAGGTTCGCAAAGCCATGAGCATCAATAGTAATGCAACGGCCGCCATTGTTGATAGAAGGCTTGTTCGAGATGCATCGGAGCGGCGCGGACCGATCGGAGCTGCGGGAGTGTTTGGAGATCATGGAGATCTCCTTGTGCTTTTGGATCGCTTTCGCAGTGCTTTGATGTCATGCGGCGATCGATCTGCGAGAAGCCGATGCATCTCGAACAAGCCTGGCGTGTTTGTGTTTGGCGCTACCGCACTAGCGTTGCTGGGCAACATGAGACGTATGCAGTGACGTAAGATCTGGCTCTGTTGTGGCTCTCAAGCCGGTGGAAAGGCAAACCGGTTCTTAGTAAGCTTGTCAGTCGAACCAACTCCGAACCAGCTCTGGCTCTGGCTCTGAACCAGCACCCGGTTCTTGTTGGTGGAAAAGGGGTAACAGACACAGTAAACTGATTGGATGCTGATTCTACTTGTTACTATGCTTCTCATCTCAGCCCTTTATCCGGGGAGTGCCTCTCTGTGTTTTATAGGCTTTTTAACCACACCGAATAACAAGAAATGAGGCAACAGAATGATAAAAGTTTGATTGCATGATATAAACCAGAACTGGAACCAATATGTCTTTCATTAAAGCACTTACAGAATTTAAAGGGTTCTACTTCGAGACGTTTCCGCTGTTTTTTCATTACAAACTCATTAAAAATCTTTCACCGTGACACTATTCTTTTCTATTATTTGCATTGCACAAATCCCCTTGCATATACAGCATATTAATGCATGTCACCCTACTGTAAGGCTCATATTTATTCTCATCCTGATATTAAATATCTCAGAGATGAATCACTGTCAGGGTCCCGTTTAGATTCTGGCCACCAAGGACGGAGAAGGTGATGGCAGATTCGGGTGGACAGGATCTCTCTCAGTGCCTGCTTTATTAAATGATTAAATAAGAGCTTTTTGTATGAAAAGCATTAGCTGCCGGTGGTCTGAATCCAGGAGGAGAGACTATGCGAGTCCTATACAGATAGTTGGTGCTCAGCCCATTCTGCTAGACTCCTCACAGTCCACAAAGATCTCATTACTATGTCTTCAAGCTTCATGCAGTTCCTCTGCCAAAAAGAAAGCATGAGGTGTACACAGACACACACTGTGTTCAGACTGGATCCTACTGTCTGCCCACTTCACAAAGTCTATGTAGCGAGTAACATTATAGTAGCTATTTAAGTCGTTTATTTGAATTTTTTTTATTTACTGAATGATTCATGTCGCTCGGATCCATTTTTGGTTCTTAACTCTTTCCCCACCGTTTACAAGTTGTTTCACTGTTAAATGGTAGGGGTGCTGTTACGCATTCAAAGTCAATCAGAAGAGTGTGTGGGCGGAGTCTCTGTGGAAGCACACTGGACTCACAGCCAATCAGAAGAGTGTGTGGGTGGAGTCTCTGTGCAAGCACACTGCACTCACAGCCAA
This sequence comes from Tiaroga cobitis, assembly GCA_030578255.1. Lineage (NCBI taxonomy): Eukaryota > Metazoa > Chordata > Actinopteri > Cypriniformes > Leuciscidae > Tiaroga > Tiaroga cobitis. The sequence goes on along the minus strand of CM060609.1, from coordinate 1,547,032 downwards.
TCAGAAGAGTGTGTGGGCGGAGTCTCTGTGCAAGCACACTGCACTCACAGCCAATCAGGAGAGCGTGTGGGCGGAGTCTCTGTGGAAGCACACTGGACTCACAGCCAATCAGGAGAGCGTGTGGGCGGAGTCTCTGTGGAAGCACACTGCACTCACAGCCAATCAGAAGAGTGTGTGGGCGGAGTCTCTGTGCAAGCACACTGGACTCACAGCCAATCAGAAGAGTGTGTGGGCGGAGTCTCTGTGCAAGCACACTGCACTCACAGCCAATCAGGAGAGCGTGTGGGCGGAGTCTCTGTGGAAGCACACTGGACTCACAGCCAATCAGAAGAGTGTGTGGGCGGATGTCAGACTCTTCCTGAGAATCATGGGTAACTGCAAAAGGAACAAGATTGTGTTGCAATAGATGTTTAAATGAGAAGTGTGTGGCTCACCCCCGCTGAGCATCAGCGCACACTTGCATGTGCAGTTGTCATTGTCCATGTCTTTAGTGCTGAAGTCAGTGCCGTGGATCGCCAAACTGCTCTGCCGGCCCGCCGTCCCACTGTGACTCTTCAGGAACAACCTGAGACAGAGAGAAGAGAAGAAAGAAGAGAGAGAGACTTTTAAACAAGGAGGCCTTGGATTTACTGCCAGAAACATCCATGAGTGATTTATGCAGAATTCTTTCACACTCATGACCCGCGTTTCCATTCTTGAGAGTTAGCAGTTATTCCATCTTCATCTCTCTTAGTGTGTGATGTTGCTGTTTGAGGATGAGAAAGCTCCAGTTCTTCTCTATATCAGTGTCAGTGTTTCTGAACTCCTGAAACGCCTCCATTGTAGTCTTGAGTTTCTTCCGGGAACGAACACGGCACAATATTCCTCATTATAATAATTCATACGCAGAATAAAGGGGCGGGGCCTGGTTGAGTTAGTCAGTAGTGTGTTAAACTGGCGGTTATGGGAAGGGGCGGGACATTTCCCAAACACACTCGAAGCGCTCGACCAATCACAACACACTGATCCAGCCGACCAATCAGAGCACAGTGTGCTTTTCAGAAGGAGGGGCTTCACAGAGACAGGAACTAAACAGGAGTGTGTTTCCCGTACAACGTCGTGACTCGCTGCTTCACTACTATAGTACGATGCATCGTTGAAGAAATAAACTAGTTAGTTTAATGACTGTTTCCCGAAACTATATTGGTGCAAATTGTTCGTTCAACCACGTTGGTTAATGATGTCACGCAGGAGTAATAACAAATTTTAATGAATCTGTTTGAGATCGAATAAATGCTAGATGTTTTGCTATAAATTACGGACATGGCAACAGGAATATTTCTCAGATATTTCGCTTTATTTTCCAGATTAAATCATAGACTCGTTCTTACGCACTAGAGCTCGTTCACACATGCGCACTCTTCAAAAACTACGCTTTAAATCTCTTGACAAACAAAAAGACGTAAATGACATTTGTATGTATTCTAAATGAAAGATACAGGTTGTTCTGAATGTCAGCTTGCTTATTTTGCTCAAGATCAGGATTTATTGAGTCCACATGTCATGCAAACAAGAAACTCTGCTTCTAACCGCAGCTCGAGATCTGTCGCTCAAACACACAACTCTGCGATGCTGTTTGCGAATGTAACTATAGTTTCGGGAAAGACCGACTCGTTGAACTGCTGATAATGATGGAACTCATGACCGTGGTTGGCTAACGATGCTTTCGGGAAACACAGTCCAGAGCGTTACTGACAGACTGGGAAGAGAGGAGCCGCAACAATGGAGAATATGAGGAGAATAATCAACATTCAAGCAGGAAAACCTGTTCTAGTAGAGCCTAAAAATAAAAGGGCATAAAAAGGGCATTGGCTGGGAAAGCCCATACCGTATAATCCAGAAACCACACAGAGCGTGTAACTCAACTCCATCCATCCACACTTGGGGATTTTAACCGCAAATTCACAACCCTCACTTAATGCAGGCTTGGGTTCAAACGCTTAATTTTATGCAGCATTGACGCCCAGAGTTTGGTGGTTAAAGGACGGCCTTTGATTTTCCCATCTTGCTTCATTGTGTCACCAATAGTTCTGCCCAAGGTCTTAACCTGAGGGTTATTACCCCTCCGACTAGTTTTTTTTTTTTATCCAAAGTGTCATTCTCTAAGCCAAAAAACTAAACTGCATTGGCATGCCAGCAATGAAAGGAACACCAAATGAAACATGTACAGCCCCACAAAATCATTTCCTGAAAGTCATCGCCACAAATAAAATCAGACAGTAGAGATTGAGCTTTATAAATCTCTTCTAAGATGAATCTTGGAAAGAGATTCGGAAAATGTATTGTATTTTAGGGATGTCCAAAGAGGCCAGTGATGCAACAACAGGCATTAGAGGCCAATCTGTGATTCTCTTATTGTTAAGTGGGATTTCCTTCCCTTTTTTCAATGTTTTGTTCCCCACACTTCATCCATCTCGCAGACGTTCTTATAACACACTGCCTAATCACTTTAAAGCCACCCACATCAAATTTTGCTGCAAATATTGTTCGGTGACATCATGCTCATGAAGATGAAGTGCATTGTTGCGGTCTCGAAACAAAGATTAATGGACTGGCGGTTCGCGGTTTCTGCGTAAGATCGATGCCAAACTGATGTATTCTGTTCTTCGCTGACAGGCTATGTTTTTACAAAATGTCAAACTTGTCAACACTCTACAACTAAACTTCCTCGGGATTTGAACAGCCGACGCAAACATGTTGCTGCATAATTTGACTTGTATCTTAATAGTGCTTAATATAATTTTCACTTCTTCATAGACATTGGTTGGGGCAGATACCACATTTAAATAATTTGTAATTAATGTCAATTATTAGCATATTTTTGTAATTTTTTCACAATTTTTTATTAACATTAAAATTAACATTAAAAAAGAGACCTGGCACAAAATGCACAAAAAAGAAAGACACAAGGTGACAATGCTATATGCTTAATTAAGATTGTGACAAGTGTGCATTAAAACACTGATATTGGCTAAAATATGATCATTCTTTCTAAAATCAATCTTTGTCTCATGCAGTGATCGTAAACCATCTAAATGTGAGCTATAAAATAAATTTGATTGAATGTTAACATGCATGCCAATCATTTGTTTTGGGGTCAGTAAGACTTTTAAATGTTTTTGAAAGAAGTCTCTTCTGCCCACCAAGGCTGCATTTACTTGATCAAAAATACAGTAAAAAATTGTGAAATATTATTACAATTTCAAATAACTGTTTTCTATGTGAATATATAGTAAAGTGTAATTTATTCCTGTGATCAAAGCTGAATTTTTAGCATCATTACTCCAGTCTTCAGTGTCACATGATCCTTCAGAAATCACTCTAATATGATGATTATCTGCTCAAGAAACAGTTATGATTATTATCAATGTTAAAACAGTTGAGGAAACCGTGATATATATTTGTTTTAGGAATCTTTGATAAATAGAAAGGTAAAAAAAAATACCCCAGCGTTTTTTTGAAACTGAAATCTTTTGTAATATTATAAATTTTCACTGTCACTTTTGATCAATTTAATGCATCCTTGCAATTAAACAAAAAAACAAAAACAAAAAAAAACAGCACACTTTTAAACGGTAATGTAAGTTGATAGATATGAAGGTGCTTTTCTAAAGTGTTTGCTAAATAAATGTGACTCTCTGTTGAACAACCCTGGTTCAAAGCCTTGAAAAACAAATATCTTTATAATTTCTCTGTGATATAAAGCCATGATCAAGGCTCTCACACACAGAAACACATGACCAGGTGAATCAACACACACTCGCTCATCTCCAGCTTCACGTAAAGGCCGACTGAAAGTCTCTGAGTTCACAGAAGAGCAATAGACTCGTAATCTCATGAAAATGCGTCTCTATAGCATGTATTGTGTTTATCGTGCAATTTGTACCCGAAAATTAATTTTTACGTACATATGATACACAGTTTTCGTGTGCATATGATACACACTTTATTGCACACCACTTATTCTACCCAAACGTATAATAAACACACACCCCACACCACTACTAAACCCACCCATGCGTATCATATGCACGAAAAACACAATGTGTGCTATAGAGACGCATTACTGTGTCCGGGTTCGGGTTGTATATATAGACTTGTTGCACTAACGCTGCTGCGTGTCACGGTGTGGTCTCTGTTTCAGTCTGAGCTCAAACATCTGTACGGTCAACAGAACACAGTTCATCTAGTGTTCTTCTCACCAGCCTTAATGAACTTTTGCTAAATCACTCCAAGCCGTACTATAGGAAAAGCTGTGACGAAAACTGAGATTTATTTGGTGTTTCACAACAGCCCATGGGGAAGCGTTCTGGTGTCCGGCCTTTTTATTTTCCTAATATGAAATGATAGCAGTTTGGTAACGTTCCTCACCGGATGATGTTTATGCAGAGTAAAGGAGGACGTATGGATGTGTTTTTTCTTGCTGAAATCTATATTTCTTGAATGAAATTAAGTGTTTGTCAGATTAACATGCTCCACAAACCTAAACTGTTGTTCGGCAACACAGACTAAAAGCATTTGTGGTTAAAAAGTATATAATTTTTTTTTTTTTAATAAAATGTCCGCTGGTTTGTCTAGATCAGACTCTTATTCCTCGGCTGGATCGTGTCGAGACTTTGAAGCTGCACTGAAACTCACATCTGGACCTTCGACCCGTTGGACCCCATTGAAGACACTATATGGAGAACAATCCTGACTGTTTTCCTCAAAAACCTTAATGTCTTTTCCACTGAAGAAAGAAAGACGTGAATATCTTGGATGATGGGGGAGAGTACATTATCAGGACATTGTAATTCTGGGTAACGCTTTAGATTACAGCCCGGAAAGTACTGTGTAATTAAGAGGAATTTACAGAGTAACTTTCGGTAATTATAGTGTACCTATAAAGTACTTGCATGTAAGTATAATATGAACAATATGTAAAGTTTGGGGAATAAAGGTGTAACAACCAGGAGAATTAAAAAAATATCTATACTGTAAGTGTTATAGAACTAAGGGGTGCTTATTCTACTATTATGATACAACAATCTTACATTTGGGAGCAATTTAGCAAGAACATACACTGCATACCTTTTTGTAATAATTGTGTACCAAGGCAATACATACTGTATAGGCTTTTTAAAAATGACAGGGTACATATCTATGCATTTATACTTTTATAAAAAAATTTTGATAGCAAAAGTGCAGATGTTTAAGTTTGGCCTAACATGTTTCAAGGCAAGAAAAGCTAAGACTATTGCAATTTTTTTAAATACTGGGAAATATATCTTGTTTCATGTGCATTGTAAGATTGTGTGTATGCATTTTTTTGGTACCCTGTAACTACATGGAACAAGAGGGTAACAAGAACCACTTTAATTTACAGCCCTCAATGTCACATTTACCCTACATGGACCAAGAGGGTAACAAAATACATGAAACAAGAGTGTCTTTCCCCAATATTTAAGCAAAAGTTTAAATAGTTTTCGTTTTCAGTGCACTTTTGTTAAAAAGATTACATTTTAAATATTACAGGGTACATATCTATTATATCTATTTATAAAGCCTATACAGTATGTACTGGTTCACCATTATTTCAAAAAGGTACGCAGTGTATGTTCTTGCTAAATTGATCACAAATGTAAGATTGTTATATCATAATAGTAGAATAAGTACCCCTTAGTTCTATAATACTCACAAATATTATTATTTTTTTAATTCTCCTGGTTGTTACCCCTTTATTCCCCAAACTTAAAATATTGTTCCCTTATACTTATATTGTAAGTACGTTATAGGTACACTATAATTACCGAAGGTTACGCTGTAAAATTGCTTTAATTACCCAGTACTTTCCGGGCTGTAATCTAAAGCGTTACCTAATTCTGAAGTGAAGTAATCCTTTAAAGAAACCACCTTTAAAACGGATCATTTCAGACAGAGGCTCAGAATGAGGGTTGCAGTAATACAGAGGAAGCACATCGCTGTATGCGGTACAGAAAGCACAAACACAGTCGTTTTACAGTACGCAGCGGAAAAAACAAAACCTGAGTGCTATAACTCACACGTGCCATAGGGGTCCATGCGTCACGGCAAGGCTGGAGTCCTTGCCAAAGACTGAAAATAAAAAGCTTTATATAGCCTATAGTTTCCTCCTTGAGACTGTGGGACGTGTCAGAACTCATGGTGTGTGATGAGCGTGAGGACCACCATTACAAGATCCCGCCGAACGTATTTAACATATGAAACATTCAACAATCCGGCAGTGGCGATAAACCTTTAATTTAGTAATGTGGAATTAGATCTTCCTCTGCATTTCTCTCTTGTTTTCCAGTACAAACATCTAAACATCTTAAGGCGAGACACTACCGGCAAAAACACTGTTTATTCATGCATGACATTTTTGAGATTTTGGCCTTTTTTCCAAACTAGTAGAAAGAAAACATCCATAACACACTTTTAACTGTAGCTTTTAGAGAATTTATCTATTTGCGTCTGTAGATTTTAATTACAGTATATCGGGCCCTATTTTAACGATCTGAAACGCAAGTGTCAAGCGCAAGTAACTTTGTGGGCGGATCTCGGCGCTGTTGCTATTTTCCCGGCGGGATAAATGACTCTTGCGCCTGGCGCAAATCTAAAAGGGGTTGGTCTGAAGTAGCTTCATTATTCATAGGTGTGGTTTGGGCGTAACGGAAACAAACCAATAGAGGGAATGCATTAACGTCACTTCCCCGCCGGAACACGCCCCCCTCAGCCGACTGAGTGGCAGAAGAGCTGCTGCGTGACTGGAGTTAATAGTGGAAACTGCGAAAACGCGAGTAAAACAAACTATTATCAGTTTAAACTAAAAGTTGGACTCGATATAGTGTTCCTTACAACTTATCAAAGATCCAGTCAGTGATCTATGGATATTGACATGCAGCCAGGAATCGTGTTTCCTGACATTTATATGTGCCTGATTTCGACGCCGGGGAAATAAATTAAGAAAATTTGCCTGTAAACGTTTTATATAAATAGAATATAGATAGGTCTAAATCCGAGTGATCACTTACATTAATGTTATACTGTATATCATCATATCGTCCAGCCCTAAAACTTGTATAGTTTTTTGTCAGTGTTTATTTAAAAACATCCAATTATGCAGAATATAGTCTGTTCTGTAGCTTTTTGCAGTCTGTAAAAATATACAGTAACTCAGATTTCTGGTCAAATCTAGTTGTACAGTCAATCGCAAAGCTCTTTCCCATTTTAGATGTGTTTTGTGTGTTTTTCACGGCATTCACGCTGAAAACAAATGCCGCCGCTCAGTCTTTTTGCCACTTGTGGGCGTGACCGCATTCACTCCGGCCGACGGTGACGTCATGCGCATACCCTCTATAAGAGCGTCATATCACATTCCCTTTAAGAGCATGATGAACGAGGTGCGCTTGTTCCATGGCGCAATACTATTATAACGGCGCATTGACCAGCGCGCTTCAGAATCGGTTCACAGCCGAGGAGATCGATGTTCTCGTCAGGGCCGTAAAAGAAAGAGAAGTGACATTGGGGATGGGACAAACCCACCCAAATTAGCTTCGGTTAAACATGCATATAATAATTTGGGTAAATGTTTAAGCTTTATGCCTATTTTTCCCATCGTCATGGACACAAAAATGATTTCCTTCGTGTTTTAATATTTTTCCTTATAATAATGTATCATTTGCAAAAAGTAAAATGCATCTGTGTAGATGAGAGAATCATCTACAGTGTATGCGCGTTGTTCACACTCTGTATTATGGCCAAGCATGCGCGCTTAAAATAGCATCTGCGCAACGCGCCACTGACTTTAGACAAGGGGTTTTTCTGGTCAGTGGCGGAATTGTTTTCTGGAACTGCAAAATAGCATGAGGGAAAGTTTGCGCCGGAACACGCCTCCTCTGTGCGCTGAACCGCCCCGGGAGCGCAAGTGTATTTCTTAGTTAACCAACGTGTGTCTGTGGAGGGAAAAGTCCGCTTTGCGCGGGTGCAAAACAGGAATGATACATGCGTCAGTGTACAAAGTCAATTCCGCCGGGTGCAAGATAGGGCCCTCTATCTTTAAAGGCGGTTTTCTCAATTTTTAGTTTTATTCCTATCTATATTATGAAGGGTTTGTTCATATACAATTTTCCTGATTTTATTCAACATTTTATTCCTAATTTTGTTTTGAAAATTAATGTTTTTCTGGCTGTTGACAGTATTTTCTGATTTATGGACTGATAAATAGAGATATCCAAAATCCCCTCAGTAAAAAACTCTGACTCTAATGTCAACAAAATCAAACATGCATTTTGCACCTGGCTTTATCCAATGTCCAGATGTTTGTTCTAGAAATGTATGCAAATTAGTGCATATTTAATTAGACAATGGCTTATTTGCATATTTAAACATAATTTTTTTTTTAATTATGAATGAATGTATGAATGTAGTCAATCAACTGGGGAAGTATGTCGATATCTATTAGTTATTTTTTTACCCTATTCAACTGATCTGTCTTGCCTTAAATCAAGATGCATTTCCTGAAGCAAAATGATTGAAGATCTTTTAGGAAAAATTGCTTAAAAGTTCATTTTCAAAAGTAACAATTCCTATATTTCACTGTTACTACTTTTTGACATCATTTGGAAATAACCTTGAGCAAATCATGTACAAAAGTTGGCTGTCAATAAAACAGACCTTTGAAATGTGTGTGTGTGTGTGTGGTTTTGCTGACAGCGCTTTGGAAGAACCCTGTGATATTGATAGTACACACATTAAATGCTTTAGCAGAGAGTTCACAGCCTACAGTGTGTGTTTGTGCCAAACCACCGTACAAAATTCACACCAGACACAGCTGAAGAAATATCTGCAAAATCTGTGGATCTCAAACTTGGCTGGATGAAAGAGTTATTAAATCAGGATCATTTCTTCTGCTTCAAGAACAAACATATACCGTGGCAATTAAATCTCTTCAGGACCTGAAAAGCAGAGCGATGTTGTCACAGGTGTGTGTGCAGAAACACTCACTCTTGGTCTACAGTGTCTATTGAAGCCACACACACACACACACACACACACATCGGTGGCAAAGACGGCACCGTCGGTCTCTCAGTCTCTGTCTGCAAATGTGACTCTGTTAAATTTGTGAAACAATATTGTAGTAAAGCTCTGGAAGAGAGCGAGCCCCGGTTATCATGAAGCTTTTCTCATTCAAACTTCAATAAGACTTTTTTTGATGTTGCCAGACTGTAGTGAGATCATAATTGCAATTGAATACACACACACACACACACAGGTTAACCAGCAAGACTTGGTGAATCCGCTGGACTGGTAAACACGGTGTCTCTGCTGGCACAAACCAGTTATACACACACACACCCCACTCCACCAGTACACACACACTCCAATCCATCAGTACACACAGCAGGAGTGTAAACACAGGGAGTCTGGGAGTCTCAGTGCTGTGGGCATTGGCTCCGGGTCAGTGGCGTTCGGCCCAGGAATATGAACAAGACCCGCTCCTCAAACTGTCAGTCAAACCTCATAACTCCGCCCACCTCTATCACGACACATTCTGGAGCGTCTCTGGTGGTTCGCAATGCAAGGGCAAATAAAGAACTGGTTCTGAGAACAAGTACATCATTTTCTTTACTCAAGAAACACTATATTTATGAAGGCTGATGTACATAAAGGCTCAAATACATGTTTTATGTATTTGAGGAGCGGAGAAGAGCATCTAGCATTTGTAGAGTCAGAGCCACTAATGTTTTAAACAGCCTGTATGAAGCACTTCATCTTATATAGCATGAGATTTTGTCCAAATGAGAGAAAAAACTGAGCGCACACATATAGCTACAGTAAACTTTATAAGCTGTAAGTTGATGAAAACGTAATGCACTGACTGCCTCCAGGGCCGGCCCGTGGCCCGCGTAAGGAACTTTCCGCTTTTATTGTAACATGCAACATCTGCGCGCGCCGCGCCACAAAGCAGGATGGGAAACCACCTCCACCAATCAGACTTCTTTTACCCGCGGCGCCATTCGGTTTTCGTTTTTATTGCGTCAAAAAAAATTAATATGTCAAAGCGTCCCAAATTATCTGGTGCCCAGGCGAGGAAAAAAAGAAAAGAAGAGGAGGAAAAACGCGACAAAGACAAAGGTATGTTACAGTAAAGATGTTGTTAATGATATTATTTTGATGTTACAGAACGATGATCAATAATGCCATTAGTCATTAGCATACATGGTTAGCTAATCTATAAATAACCAGCGCTATCTGCTAGTTCTAACCAAAATATTGACAGTCAATGGTTCTAACAGATAAGCCTAGCGCTATTATTATGGAAAATAGTAATATGAGTACCTTCCTCGGACAAATGTGTAAATATTAGATCTAATCAGCAGGTGTATTAATGTTAATTTCATTGACACCATTATCTCACGTTTTCCCAGCTTGTAATAATCAATCAAAATACCATTAATAATCATAATAATAATTCCATAGTTGTAACGCCAGCTGTTAACTGTGTTACAGCTCATATTGTCTATAAAGTGTGTTTGTTTATCATGTTAAAATTTACACCTGTGGCTGTGTTAAAGTGCACATCATTAATGTTAGAGCATAACTTAGCATTCCCACATGCAATATTATACTGCAGTTAAATAAATACAGAAATGTACCCCAACATGTGGGTTGCTTTGAGAATCTCTGCCACTCTTCCTCTTCCAGTGGCTGCTGCTGAAAGAAGCTTCTCAAAGCTCAAACTGATTAAAACTTACCTGAGATCTACTATGATGCAAGAACGTCTCAGTGGACTTGCCATCATAAGCATCAACCATGTGGTCTCTAATCAGTTGTCATATGATGATGTTGTAGATGACTTTGCCTCAAGAAAATCCAGGAAAGTCAAGCTGTAGCAAGTCATGTGAGATTAAGGAGGTGGTGGTGTAGTTTCTGAAGTAATTAAGGCAGGACCAAAAACACCAATAGAGCTATTTTTAAGATCATCTTTTCGTTTTTTTAATTCAAATCCTTGTAGTATTTCTGTGCCTACTTAAAGATACAAATAGATAAGATATATAAGATAGATAGATAAGATAAGATACTAATGTCTTATTTTGCACAGTGCCGTATTTCTATTGTATTTAAGTTAATGTCACTTGTTTACACTTTTCATTTCGGGAGTATTAACATGTAATACTTTATATAAGCTATCTATATTGTATTTCATATGTTGAGTTCATTTTTTTTAATTTGTTTCTTTAATTATTATTTTTATAATTAGTATTTTGAATGTGCAATTGTTTTAGTTAAATAAAAGAATGTCTAAAACAAAGCAATTAGGTTTCTTGTGAGTATATGTACACTAACAGTGCAAGTACTACTGCGATGCAAGGGGGCGCCACTCAAAATCTTGCCTAGGGCACCAAATTGGTTAGGGCCGGGCCTGACTGCCTCTATGACGCACACAACACGCATGTCTGATATTAGCAGATCAACTCCATTTCAGCTTAATTTTGGTCACATGTTAATAATATAATCAAACATGCAAGTGTCCGATCATATATAAAGCCACAATATCAACTCACACATCACAGTGTTCAATAATTAAAAAAAATACAGTGTTTTTTTTCCATTTCCTGAAAAGCTGTTTTAGCTTAAAGGGTTTCGTCAGGCACATTAGAGGTTCCCAGCATGCGATCATTTTCACAAATTCATTTTGTCTTCATGCATTTTTTATTTTATTTTAAATAAATTCTATAAATATAGCAGCTCGTAACACACTTTACCACTGGGGAAAAAAAATTAAAATGGGCATTAAACATGAGAATATTATGCATCATCATTTAAGACATTTCTGCTTATATAGAATCTTTTTAAAATTACAGAACCCTAGAGTTCTAAATAGAATCCCACTGAAACATTGTATCCTCCGTAACGTATTTTGTGGCGCCATAGAAACAAAACACTGCGCTCTCTCAAACCCTAGCTCACATTAAACTTATGCACATTATGAAAATAATCGAATTCATTTTGAATTATGGTTAAATGTCATTTTTCAGCTCTTCCTAAAGTGGATAAGAAGCTTCTGCTCAACAGGAGATTGGCAGTGTGAGTTATGATCATATTCAATACGGTGATGTAGAGCTGTACAGGTGCCAAGATAACATCAGTGTTTTAAAGCAATTACGCTCCAGATCCATTCAGCTGATTATTACACTCCCCGAAATGAAAGAGCTTCAGGATTCATAAGTGTAAGCACGGCTGTAATAAGAGCTGGTGTTTATCAGCGGCATCTCCAACAGTCAAGACATTAAATACACAGTATAAATGGTGTAATGGGTATTTTTCCTCATTCTTCATGTTAGTTTTCTCTCTTCTTTTTTTGCCGTGCTCCAGATTAGGCTATTTTAACAGTTTTCTATATTATCCGTGGACTGTCTCAGTCTCACAGTTTAGTTTTGACTGGTGAACAACAGACAGCGTTTGATTTATTAGGGATTTTGCAATACTTTGTTTGCATCAGCCATGATGGACGGGAAACTGCGGTGGATCTGACGAAACAATGCATCCATTCAGCCCTGAATGTTAATATAATAATCAATATAATATACCTGCAATGACAACACTGGAAAATATAATGCTCTGCATACAAAACATCTACATATTTAACCCCGAACTGTCTATTTATGTATTTATTTTATGATTATGATGTTTTAAATGGACTATATTCCTGCCTCCAGGTATTATAAACCTACTTGAATAAAATGTTTTAAACTGATGTCAGATAAACATTTTTAGATGCATCTTTCTGTATATGTGCTATATATCACTCTTATGTATTTCTCTGCATCCTTTTAATATTATATTTTCTAGTGAGTGTGTGTCACAGTCGTTGATCATTTTCACAATTGCTGTTATGGTCTGTCTATTCAGCTTTCCTGAAACGGTTGCATAAGCCCAAGAGTGTGTATCGGGCAGCGCTGTGGTCAGGTAGCGCCACCGAGGCATATAACATTACCTAGATAACTGGACCTGAGGTTTACCAAAAGAATGCACAAGACCTGGAGAAAATATATATTTGGAAAGATTGTTTTTTCCAGGCCAAAGTCAAATTTTCATCTGGTTTCAGTGTTTACACTAGAGTATATCTAAATCTACACTTGATTTGTTTGCTGAAATATTCTTGACTTAACTTCATATTGTAGTACAGAGGTTAAACACACACACACACACGCGCGCACACACACATTCGCACACGCACACACATACCTTAAATGCAACATGAAGATGATAAATATACACAAAATATTTTCTGATAATTCTGATAATATATAATTCTAAATATATACATTTGATAAATCCTTGCTGAATAAAACAATTTCTTTAAAAAATATATAACTATGTACAGTAACTATATATACATATATATATATATATACACCCACACACACATACACTGTATACACACACACTTTTGGATGGTAGTTATTCATATTTACATTATCAGAATGATATATAAAAAGTGACTGACTTTGACAAAGGAGTAAAAATGATCTCAGTTTAACCGTAACATTAGAGATTTACTATTGAAATGATTAAAGTGTCAAATCTAATATGCATTTGTAATGTTACTGTGTGTGTAATAATGCTGACTGATTTGTTGGATCACACCTCTCTCTCCGCTCATATACCCAAAGTTAATACGCTCGGTCCTGCCTGCGGAAACTCGGTTACGTGGAGAAGAAAATAGATCGTCATTATATGAAATTTATTGTTCTGAGCAGCGTCTACATTCAGCCAAGAGCTGTTCTCTCACTTCAACCTTTACCCTGTGTGCAGTTTGGAAATCATTAGGACTAAAGGAAGGCATTAAACTTGACAGTTAGTCCTTTTCCTGATTTAGGTTTTGGGATTACGATCAACTATTTCTGTGTGCAATTACTGCTGTTCTAATGCTTTAAATGTAGTGCAAATATTTCCTGACTGACTGGAAAGTCTCTATGTTGGTTCTGACAAATAGAAATGCTTGTGCTTCGTAATATTTTAAGCTCTAAATTATCCTTTGTGGATTCATGCACACGCTTGCAGAATTTTAAAGTGCTTTTATGATCCACGTCTCCAATGTGTGTGTGTGTGTGTGTGTGTGTGCATATGTACAGTATGTGTGCATGAACTGGATCCTGATATGCTGGAGCTTTTTAAGGGGATTATTTACTTTCCCTCATATCATTCCAAACTTGTCTGATTTCTTTCTTCTGTGCAACACTATATATACATATATTTAAAGTGTCACACTGCATCCAAAATGGCATATTATATAGTAGGGACTATATTTGGTTGAAAACGTGCTTTGTGACTGTTAAAAAAGTACGTTCTAGGTAGTATGAATGTAATCCAGATATACCAGATGTACATCCGCCATCTTGTCATTGTCATGTGACCTACCGTCGCTTTACTGTCATTCACAAATCCTCTCCTGTGGCCTCATGGGATATTAAAGAGTCCATCATACACACACTTCAGGTCATCCGTCTGTTTTTCACTGTTTTGAGAATAATATGCATTTTGACATCATACTCTGTTGGCGTACTGTTTTTCGCATACTAGATAATTCGATTTTGGATGCGTCAGTGTTTTATTTTATTTTTGGACCCCATTATGTTTCATTGTAAGCTGCAAAAAGAGGTTCTTACTCAGTATTTGTGTCTTGTTTTCCAGTGCAGTTATCTAAATATTCTTAATAAATCACAATACATTTACTTGAGAAGCAAAGTGGTGTAAGACATTACAGTCCCTGAGGTGAAAATCCAGCTTTTAATGTTGTTTATGTGTCTATGTGGTGTGTTTAATACGCTTTAAGACACACCGTGTGTAAGTTCATAAGTCGACAGCATTGCTGAGTATTTCCTGCTTAAAACTGCAGTGAACCAAAGACAGTCTCAAAAACACGGTTTGAAATCGCTGGTGTTTCTGACGTCACAAACGACCTTGTAACCAATCAGATCAACGTGTGATCGTCAACCAGTGGATCTCTGAGCTGAGTGAGTGAGTGGAGGCGGGGCTCATTTGCATATTCATAGCACCACGCATACTAAATGAGGCGAGGATGTCGAGTTACATTCAAGATATTGTAAGGCATGAAGACATTTTTTCATGTTAAAAATGTTTAAATATGTAATTTTGGTGATCAACGATGAGTTTTAAAGAATGCAATTATTGACTACGGGGGACTTCAATTCTTGGTTTCTGAAATACAAACTATTCAAAATATTTAGATTTGTGTTCCACAGAATAAAGTCGCACCGTTCTGGAATGACATACTAGGGATGTAAAGATAAATGTAGTCTAATCAATGATGATAAATGTTATAAATGTATGAATGTTCATTTTTGTGTCAACTAACTTAACCTACACTTCCTCTTCAATAGAAAGTCTATGTCTGGCATAAAACAAAACACGAACCACATTGGAACAGCATAAAAATTCCTTTGCATAAAGAAAATCAGGCTGTAAACATTTATCTGTCGCTGCTGGGATTTAACAGCGACCGAACTGGATAAAGCATATCTTCATAGTGCATCTACTGTGTGCTTTTTATAAACACAAACTAAAAAGGTTCTCAGGTTGGAATCTGAAGGTCTAATCTGAGTTTCCAGAAGTAGCAACCTCTCGCACACTTTGTGTTGGGCCAAAGAAAGGCTCAGTATTCTCAAGAGGCAGTGAGTGATTACCATAGCATAACCGTTCGAGAGAACACATCTATTTTTAGAGATGAGAATGCAGATTAGATTCCTGAAACTCTCCATACGGGCCGGCCAAGTGCAGGCCTGCTGAGATACACACATCTGAGGTGTGTGTAGCCGTACACCTGCCTGTGTGTGTGTGAGCTACAAGTGCAGTGAACAAACACTGATCTCTGTGTATTCTTTGACTTTTCTAACCCTAATTCAACCCCAGATAGAATTATCCTAAATAGTTATATAGTTTCATCCATGAAAAACATTTAAAAATCCCAGAGAGAGAGTGAAACTATGAATGAACAGATGAACTTCAGGCTAATATAATACACGCACACACACACACACACACGCACGCACGCTTGCACGCATGCACGCACGCACACACGTACGCGCACACACACACACACACACTATATTATAGACTTCAAAATCATCATATTAGAGTGATTTCTAAAGATCTTGTGACACTGAAGACTGGAGTAATGATGCTGAAAATTCAGCTTTGATCACAGGAATAAATGACTTTTTAAAACATATGACAGTAGAAAATAGTTATTTGAAATTGTAATAATATTTCAGAATATTACTGATTTTACTGTATTTTTGATCAAATAAATGCAGCTTTGGTGAGCAGAAGACACTTAAATCTTCCCGAACCCAAAAACGTTGAACGTTACTCTGTATAAAAACCTAAAATCAAAGTGTATCTTTTGTATATCTGTGTTTTACTAGGGGTGTAACAATAAATTGTGTCACAATACATCGCAATACAAAAAGGCATCAATATGTATCGTGGACAGTGACAATATGTATTGCGTATAGTTCACCCAAAATAAAAATTACCGTGTGAGAAAAAAATGAAGTTTTTAGAGTTTTAGTGTCAGTACTACATTAAACTACTATATAATGTTGAATATAATGTATAATAATGCAATGGGGGAATATCTGTGTGTCCTGATAATGCCAGATGTCTGATGTTACCAGTAAAAAGTGGCCTACATTATTTTAAATATATCTAATCAGTGACAGAGTGCAATTCGTCTAAAATAATTCTGTATTTTCAGCTTCAGAATCATGAATATTGTTATTCTGGCGTCTCTATTGTCCTGTGCTTTGGGTTTCAACACCAAGTCCAAGCCTATTCATTTACACACACAATGTAAAACCAAATTTACCATTTTAATCAACAGTTTATTTTTTGTTAACCTTTCATCACGTCTTGGAGTATCGCAATAATATTGTATCGTGAGTTCAGTATCGTGATATGAACCGTGACATTAGTGTATCGCTAAACCCCTATCTTTAACATACATTTAACTTTGAGTGCAATGACAAGATGTGTAACTGGCTGTGGCAAAACAACAACATCAACAATAATATATATATATATATACACAGGTAAAACTCGAAAAATGTGAATATCGTGCAAAAGTTCATTTATGTCAGTAATTCAACTTAAAAGCTGAAACTAATATATTATATAGACTCATTACATGTGAGATATTTCAAGCCTTTATTTTTTATAATTTTGATGATTATGGATTACAGCTTATCAAAATTAGAATATTGTGCAAGGGTTTTCATATCTGTAAGACATAATCATCCAAAGTATAACAAATAAAGGCTTGAAATATCTCACTTTGCATGTAATGAGTCTATATAATATATTAGTTTCAGCTTTTAAGTTGAATTACTGACATAAATGAACTTTTGCACGTTATTCTAATTTTTCGAGTTTCACCTGTATAAATATGTATAGCATTATACATATATGCACATGCATTAAATAACACATATGCATTATACAATATACACACACTGTATAATGCATTAAGAATAATGAGAAAGTACCTGTATTTGTGTTTTTCGCTGTCGATGTGGAAACTGTCGTACTGGGAGAAGGCCTGGTGTCCGTCCCAGTCGCTCAGCTCCACACGCAGGCCGAACTGCCTCTGATTGGTCAGAACGTGAACGAACTCGTTTCCCAGCCAGTGTTCGGCCGACACACTCCCGAAGCCCTAGCAGAGAGAGAGAGAGAGAGGGTCGAGCACGGGTCAGTCTAACACTCGGGTCACGGGAGGCTTTGGATGAGGCAGTGGGAAAGAAAACCCTGTCCAAGATATTTCAAGCCTAATAGAATCAACTCAGGGATGGAATTCCACAATTCATCATTTTCTGAAGATAATAATTACAGATTTCCAGAAATTTTTGACACACAAGGGTATCAATAACCACTGGTCCGTTTCTGAGCCTGAATGTTTAACGGCTGCATCAGATCTGGAAGGACTGTGAGAACACACTCTACATTATGACATCTATGATTTTTAGTGCAATGCCAATGAAAAATGCAGAACTGTGTATATAGTATATAATTAAACCTGTGCATGACTTGAGTCTAGATGAGAAGCAGTGTGTTTCCGTGTAATTTCTATGCACACAAACACACACACACCATTTAACAGTCTGGTTTTCGCTTCCAAA
Organism: Tiaroga cobitis; assembly: GCA_030578255.1. Lineage (NCBI taxonomy): Eukaryota > Metazoa > Chordata > Actinopteri > Cypriniformes > Leuciscidae > Tiaroga > Tiaroga cobitis. Next base: position 1,528,793 of record CM060609.1, on the reverse strand, counting down.
AGATGTTTTGGACGAGTTTCCATGTGTGTAATGGATCCACTGAGCTCAGAACAGCTGGAGAACGGCTTCTGAAACATGTCCTAATGCAGAGCAGGTGCTGACAGCAATAATTACAGCCGATGCAAAGCTTTAATGAGGAACATCTGTAATTAGCAAAGCGTTCTCTGCATTCCTCCCCGAATCAACACACTCCCAGTGAAGGCGATGGACATGACCAGTGCGGGACGGGTTACTTACTATTTAACTCATTCTGTTCTGGATGCAATTTGCTTTTTATAATATTTTATAATAAAATATTTTTTGTAAATATTTGACCTATCTGATTTTTGTCATAAGAGCTACATTATGTCAAAAATCAATTAGGACAAATATTTACAAACATTATTTAATGTTTATAAACAAAAATAAAAAGGATAAATAAATAAGGATCAATTAAAAAAGGATCAATAAATAAATAAAAGCAGTATTAATCACGAATGGTAGTCAGATTTGAACACGTTTGCCATCACGTGTTTTATAATTTATTTATTATTTATGGTACAAATTTTCCCATACGATTTTTTGACATGAATTAGCTCTGATGACAAAAATAAAACGGATGGATGGATTGATGAAAAAACAAAAAACAAAACAAATAAACAAACAAATATAAGTGCCGGATGGATTTTAACAGGTTTTTTTTTTCATTTGATTTTTTTAATAGCAACAATAACAAAAATAAAAAATGTAAATATATAAATTATGTTTAAAAATCTTTTTTTTTTTCCTGGAATTAAACATATTCCTTTATATGTTGATGCATTCGTTTATATTTGTTCAGTTTTAGGCTTAGTTTGATTTATTTCCAGTTAATAATTTTAGTGCTTCAACGATTTTTTACTTAATATTTACATTTCGTTTCAGCTTTATTTCAATTAACAGAAATGTTTTTAGTAGTTTTATAGTTTTATTTAACGATTATAACCCTGGTTATATATGCGCTACAGGCAAAGTGAAGATGATCTGACTCGTGCTGCGCTCCAGCAAGTGTGTGTTCTGCTCCTGGGATCCGGTGATGGATGAGCGGTGAATATGAGACACGTATGAGGGTCTTTTTCCCTGAAACCTGACGGCTGTGTTGCTGGGTCTCCCTCGAAGCCCGAGCTGATCGTCCTCGACACGCAGAAACCGCAGCGTTCCCTACAGTGTCAGTGAGTAATGTAGAGGAACCGTTGATATTGTATCCTCTAAAACAGGGAGTGTGTGTTTTCTGTGCAACATCGGTGTCTCAGCAACTCACTCGTTGCTATGTTTCCTTCCAAAATCCAAAGTCAGATTAACACTAAAACCTGGAACAATTCTTTCCATAGTTTAAATATCTGATTCCATTCGGATGAAGCGTTTCTCCCATCTTCCTTTGGGAAAGTGTTTGGGGAAAGAGAAGTATAAGCGTTGATGGAGCTGATAGTGATTGGCTGGAGCGGATACTCATGAGGAGAGCTGAAGTTATTCCAACGCTTCACTGGATCCAAACCAGGGAATACAAAACTACACATAAAACTCTAGTGAGGAGTGGAATGACTGAACGTTACCGGGGAATGACTGTGTGACAGCATGCCAGACCGTTCTGCAAACAGTTATACTAAATAAATAAGATGACATGAAAATGCTGCTAAGTTTGTGATTACTTTATAATACCAAAGACAAAATGCAAACATTAAATAAAATCTGAACAAAATAAAAAAAATAAAAAAATAATAAAAAAATACAGCTAAGGTTGATTACTTTCACTTCTATTTAAAATAAAAAAAAATTAAATAAAAAAAGCAGTAAACCAAAGAAAAAAAAGAAAAATTAATAAAAAAAATTTTAAATGAAATGAAATAATGTAGCTAAGGTTGTGATTAATTTCACTTCTATTTCAAATAAAATATAAAAGTAGTAAAACAAATGAAAATAATAAAATAAATAAAAAATAAAAAATAAAAAATAAAAAATAAAAAATAAAAAATAAAAAATAAAAAATAAAAAATAAAAAATAAAAAAAAATAAAATAAAATAAAATAATATATATATATATATATATATATATATATATATATATATATATATATATAAAGAAAAAAATATATTAAATTAAAACACAGCTAAGGTTGTGATTAATTTCACTTCTGTTTAAAATAAAATATAAAAGTAGTAAAAAAAAAAGAAAATAATAAAATAAAATGAAAAAAATTAAGAAATATTTGTTTAAATAAAATAAAATAAAAATAAAAATGCAGCTAAGGTTGATTACTTTCACTTCTATTTAAAAAAAAAATTTAAAAAAAAATAATAAAAAAAAACATATATATATATATAATAAAATAATAATAATAATAATTACATTATATATATATATATATATAAAAGAAGAAAAATTGTAAATTACAACGCAGCTAAGGTTGTGATTAATTTCACTTCTATTTAAAATAAAAATTAAAAAGCAGTAAAACAAGTGCACATAAAGATCTGTGGATGGAAGCTACGAGTGTGTGAGATAGACTTGTATGTAAACCTACATAGATGTAAACTAATAGTTAGGTTTCTGTGTCGAGAAAACAAATCCAGCACTGACGTCCCACTTTACCCACGACTTCTGGATTTTATAATGCTCATTTTTTCCAATAAAGAATAATACTGACTATAACAATGACTGTATGTGTCGTGCAAACTATCATTCTGAAGGCTAGGAAGAATCCCGTCATGCCATGGCTATCCTTCACTCTTCTGAGAGTTAATCAGAGACAGATGAACACAGAAGATATATGGCACACACAAGCACTGCTTTAAAGAGAGACAGAGAGAGAGAGAGAGAGAGAGATGAAGATCAAGTGAATCGCTACAGGAAGAGTCAACCAGAGGTCAGTGTGAAGGATTCTGGCTTTACGCACCATTTTATATTCTTTCCATGATCTCTGGAAGTCCACGCTTCCATCCTCACGTCTCTGGATGACGGTCCAGCCTCCGCCTGCAGACTCCATGTTGCAGAACACCTGTTCAGAGACACACACACACACACACACACCGTTTATCTTGACCTTATGGATCCGCATATCCTTATAACAACATCAGAGATCCCCATTAGCTTAGTGACTTCTCCAAACAGTGATTAGAGGAGAGGTCGAGGAGCAGATAGGAGATCACACCTGGGTGAAATCCAGCACAGTCACCTCACACACACACACACACACACACACACACACACACACACACACACACACACACACACACACACACACACACACACACACACACACACACACACTACTTAAATAGAGCCATTACGTCTCGTATTAATATGAAATTGGACTGGACTCCTACCTTTTTGGTCTCTTGTGGGCTAATGTTGATCGTGTAAACTCCATTCTTTTGGAATCCAGCTTGGTAAAGGTCGGCACAGTCCCGAAACTTCCTCTCCTCGTCGGCTTGCTTTGTGCTGTTCGGCACCACTGAACACACACACACACACAACACCGGGTCAGAACCAGCAGAAACATAAACCACCAGCAAAATAATACATCCAACTGTTTATATTGGTACACGCACAACAGAAAGCACCTCTGGATCTGAATAAATCAGTTTCCACTCACTCTCGCACTCATTCAGCCGAACAGAACATGTTCAACAAGACAGCAATGATGCACACAGATAACCCAATGATGTTGACAATCTCCTGAAAACCTGGCAGGTGACAGCTATTTATCAAGGGCTATTTAATTTAATTTAATTTAATTTAATTTAATTTAATTTAATTTAATTTAATTTAATTTAATTTAATTTAATTTAATTTAATTTAATTTTATTTCATTTCATTTCATTTTATTTCATTTCATTATATTTTGTGCATTTGTTTAATTTAATTTCATTTAATTTCATTTAATTTCAATTTATTTCATTTCATTATATTTTGTGCATTTGTTTTACTTCTTTTAATAGAAGTGAAAGTAATCACAACCTTTGCTGAATATTAATTTAATTACATTTATTTCGTTTTTTACATAGAAGAGGCTTATTTATGAATGAATAATAGTGATTGGCAATGCGTATAGTATTTATTTCTTCATCTTCTGTCAGCATGTGTATAGAACTGTCCGTATCTAATATCGGTTTCATGCTACAAACCCATTCAAACAGATCAAAATATGTCAGCATAGCAGAAAACATCAATGTTGTAAAATGTTGCACGCCGTGGAATAAATCACATGTAACCCCTTCAAAAACAAATACTGAGTTAATGGAATAAACAACACAGGCCAAATTCTAAATATTGTATCAGTTTTCATGCAACATTTCCAATCTGGCTGGAATTATTATGAGATTAAAAAGGACAGCGAGTACATTGGTGTGTTATCAACATAATCGTCTTCCAGTGACTGACATTTCTGCAAGTGTGAAAGTGTGTTAATCAAAGCGCTGATCTCGTCTCTCTCCATCTGCACTCGATTACTGCGCCAGTGTTATGAAACCAAGCAAGATCTGCCGACTAAATACTACAAGCTATAAATTTCAAGTTCCTGTTATAACAAGTGGTTTATATTTACCCACCGTGTCCCAGTTATATAGAAGGACATTCCTTCCGATTCTCCTCTCCTCTTTCTCTGCTAAAGATCTAGGTTTTCACACTAGTGTGGTTTCTTTTTTCTTTTTCTTTTTTTATTAACAAGACAAACCTGCACTTAAAAAAGAAATAGACCAATATACAAATAAGTAAACAAAGAGGGGAGAAAAACGGAAAAAAGGAGAAGAAAAGCTAAATATATCACTGTAAAAAAATTCTAACCTCCCCAACTCAAAAATTTCTAGTGACTGGTCACACCTAAATTTTTCAATTGGCCCAAGTGAAATTCTGCAAAGTGATCAAATTAAATTTGCAGCATTTCACTTGAGCCAACTGAAACATTTAGATGTGACCAGTCACTAGAAAATTTTGAGTTGGGGAGGTTACATTTTTTTTTACAGTGTATAATAGTACATACAGGTAGAGTAATAGGTTATTCAAGTGTGACAACAACATTTTTTATAATATATATAAAATCAAAAATGTTGTTGTATCACAAT
>CM060609.1:1481214-1521214 GCA_030578255.1 Tiaroga cobitis | reverse complement strand
AACAACAGCAACGGCTTTGATTCAGGGGCAGATTATCAATTAATAAAGACTTATTTTTACGCAGTTCCTTAAACAACACCATGTGACATTTTGACGTTTACATCACATCACTAGTACAAGTCCTGTGAAACATGAGTCACGATAAAACAGCTCAAAGATTCTCGTTCTCCTGGTTTGGATAAAACTGAACACACACTTTTAGCACCACTCACTGGATATTTAACTTTTTAAAGTGTTGCAAAACGTGCAAATGCAACGCAATATTAGGCACGTTTTCCTGGGTTGCATTTTTGCTGAGTGAAATGAACGCATTTACAATGCATTTAAAAGCAAACAAGTAACCGGAAGTGGAGTCAGTCCCGGTGCTGTCCCGTCTCAGACGGTAGGGTATATTTTGTGTGAGCACAGAGCCGAGGGGTCGCGAGGTCACGAGGGTAATGAGTTCAGGACACTGACTCCTGCTGCTGTGAAGACAAGCGTGAGGGTTCGAGGAAACGATCACTGTGAGCTCGCGCTGTAACTCAACCGGGAGCTGTTTGACACTCACTGGACTGTTAAGCACAGGCGGTGTGTTGAAGCGTGATAACACACATCCGTTGAGCTTCAAACGTCACGTCTAACCAGAAAACCACACATTTCACACCAGCAGGAAGAAGCTTTCCTCATTGATAACATTCATGTATTTCTATCCCAAATTCCCTGCTACACTTATACTTTTGTTTCTCTTCCTGGCTGACGTGTGTTTTGAGCTTGTCTTGCACCAATTTTTGTTTAGTTTTGTCCTGGATCGCTTGGTGACACATGAGGTGAAACAATATATGACTAAAAAAAAGATAAAATATCAATTCAATTAAATAAATTAGTTTGGAAATGGTGATTGAATGAATGAATGAATGAATGAACTAAGTATATATTATAAATTAATATTTTATTTTATCTATAAAGTGTCTGATCAATACCAAATCATGACCTAACAAATATTTAATAAATATATATATAGAAGTATTTAAATAGAAATGTATATATGATATATAATTCATTTGAGCCCAAGAACAAATCCTGATCTAACAAACAAACTAATAAATATTTATTTATGAATGTATGTATAAATTCATATACCTGGGACCAAATCCTGTCGAAACAAACAAACAAACAAACAAACAAACAAAAATAAACAAACAAATAAATATGAATACATTTATGAACCCCAGACCAAACAAACAAACAAATACATAAATAACAGAGTATTTAATTTTGATATTATATATTAATGCATATGAAACCAAGACCAAATGCTGACCTAACACACAAATAAACAAACACACATTTATGAATGCATGAACCCAGGACCACATCTTAACCAAATATATAAATAAACCAACTTAGCACCAAATATAATCCTGCCTTAAAAATTAATTAATGAATAAAATGTATTTCTCTAATAATAACATGCACCTGGTTCTTGGTCCACAGCTAGGAGTGTGTCTCCATGTTTAAAGAGTGAGGGATGTGTGCTTACAAGCGGTGACGGCGTCCCGGACAAAATATAATCATTCCCTAAGAATGAATTAATTAATAAAATGTATTTCTCTAATTATACACACTCTAGGAGTTTCTCAGCATTAATATCAGTAAAGTGTGTGTGCTCTTACGTGCAGTGCCGGCGTCCCGGTTGCAGAGTTGGATCAGGCTGCGCACGGTCTCCATCAGGTCCTGCTGTTGTGTCTGCAGGGCGCTAGTGTTCCCGCTGGCTCGGGTCAGCTGATCCTCCATCTCTCGGATCACTGAGCTCTGTCTGCTGACCAGCGCCTGTAGACTGAGCTTCTCCTCACGCACGACCTCCAACTCCTGCTGGTGCCGGTCCTCCATCTCCTGCATCTTCACCTCCAGGAACCTGAAACACACATGAGATCATCATCTGATGATCCACACAAGAGATCCTCATCTGATGCTCCACACAAGAGATCATCATCTGATGCTCCACACAAGAGATCATCATCTGATGCTCCAAACAAGAGATCCTCATCTAATGCTCCACACAAGAGATCATCATCTAATGCTCCACACAAGAGATCATCATCTAATGCTCCACACAAGAGATCCTCATCTGATGCTCCACACAAGAGATCATCATCTAATGCTCCACACAAGAGATCCTCATCTAATGCTCCACACAAGAGATCATCATCTAATGCTCCACACAAGAGATCCTCATCTGATGCTCCACACAAGAGATCATCATCTAATGCTCCACACAAGAGATCATCATCTGATGCTCCACACAAGAGACCATCATCTGATGCTCCACACAAGAGATCATCATCTGATGCTCCACACAAGAGATCCTCATCTGATGCTCCACACAAGAGACCATCATCTAATGCTCCACACAAGAGATCATCATCTAATGCTCCACACAAGAGATCCTCATCTGATGCTCCACACAAGAGATCATCATCTAATGCTCCACACAAGAGATCATCATCTAATGCTCCACACAAGAGATCCTCATCTAATGCTCCACACAAGAGATCCTCATCTAATGCTCCACACAAGAGATCCTCATCTAATGCTCCACACAAGAGATCCTCATCTAATGCTCCACACAAGAGATCATCATCTGATGCTCCACACAAGAGATCCTCATCTAATGCTCCACACAAGAGATCATCATCTAATGCTCCACACAAGAGATCATCATCTGATGCTCCACACAAGAGATCATCATCTGATGCTCCACACAAGAGATCATCATCTAATGCTCCACACAAGAGATCATCATCTAATGCTCCACACAAGAGATCCTCATCTGATGCTCCACACAAGAGATCATCATCTAATGCTCCACACAAGAGATCATCATCTGATGCTCCACACAAGAGATCCTCATCTAATGCTCCACACCAGAGATCATCATCTAATGCTCCACACAAGAGATCATCATCTAATGCTCCACACAAGAGATCATCATCTAATGCTCCACACAAGAGATCCTCATCTGATGCTCCACACAAGATATCATCATCTAATGCTCCACACAAGAGATCATCATCTGATGCTCCACACAAGAGATCATCATCTGATGCTCCACACAAGAGATCATCATCTAATGCTCCACACAAGAGATCATCATCTAATGCTCCACACAAGAGATCATCATCTGATGCTCCACAAAAGAGATCCTCATCTGATGCTCCACACAAGAGATCATCATCTGATGCTCCACACAAGAGATCATCATCTAATGCTCCACACAAGAGATCCTCATCTGATGCTCCACACAAGAGATCATCATCTAATGCTCCACACAAGAGATCATCATCTAATGCTCCACACAAGAGATCCTCATCTGATGCTCCACACAAGAGATCATCATCTAATGCTCCACACAAGAGATCCTTATCTGATGCTCCACACAAGAGATCATCATCTAATGCTCCACACAAGAGATCCTCATCTAATGCTCCACACAAGAGATCATCATCTAATGCTCCACACAAGAGATCATCATCTAATGCTCCACACAAGAGATCCTCATCTAATGCTCCACACAAGAGATCCTCATCTGATGCTCCACACAAGAGATCATCATCTAATGCTCCACACAAGAGATCATCATCTGATGCTCCACACAAGAGATCCTCATCTAATGCTCCACACAAGAGATCATCATCTAATGCTCCACACAAGAGATCATCATCTAATGCTCCACACAAGAGATCATCATCTAATGCTCCACACAAGAGATCATCATCTAATGCTCCACACAAGAGATCATCATCTAATGCTCCACACAAGAGATCATCATCTAATGCTCCACACAAGAGATCCTCATCTGATGCTCCACACAAGAGATCCTCATCTAATGCTCCACACAAGAGATCATCATCTGATGCTCCACACAAGAGATCCTCATCTAATGCTCCACACAAGAGATCCTCATCTAATGCTCCACACAAGAGATCCTCATCTGATGCTCCACACAAGAGATCCTCATCTGATGCTCCACACAAGAGATCATCATCTAATGCTCCACACAAGAGATCATCATCTGATGCTCCACACAAGAGATCATCATCTGATGCTCCACACAAGAGATCATCATCTAATGCTCCACACAAGAGATCCTCATCTAATGCTCCACACAAGAGATCCTCATCTAATGCTCCACACAAGAGATCATCATCTAATGCTCCACACAAGAGATCCTCATCTAATGCTCCACACAAGAGATCCTCATCTAATGCTCCACACAAGAGATCCTCATCTAATGCTCCACACAAGAGATCATCATCTGATGCTCCACACAAGAGATCCTCATCTAATGCTCCACACAAGAGATCATCATCTAATGCTCCACACAAGAGATCATCATCTGATGCTCCACACAAGAGATCCTCATCTGATGCTCCACACAAGAGATCCTCATCTAATGCTCCACACAAGAGATCATTATCTGATGCTCCACACAAGAGATCCTCATCTAATGCTCCACACAAGAGATCCTCATCTGATGCTCCACACAAGAGATCCTCATCTGATGCTCCACACAAGAGATCCTCATCTAATGCTCCACACAAGAGATCCTCATCTGATGCTCCACACAAGAGATCCTCATCTGATGCTCCACACAAGAGATCCTCATCTGATGCTCCACACAAGAGATCCTCATCTAATGCTCCACACAAGAGATCCTCATCTGATGCTCCACACAAGAGATCCTCATCTGATGCTCCACACAAGAGATCCTCATCTGATGCTCCACACAAGAGATCCTCATCTGATGCTCCACACAAGAGATCCTCATCTGATGCTCCACACAAGAGATCATCATCTAATGCTCCACACAAGAGATCCTCATCTGATGCTCCACACAAGAGATCCTCATCTGATGCTCCACACAAGAGATCCTCATCTAATGCTCCACACAAGAGATCATCATCTGATGCTCCACACAAGAGATCATCATCTGATGCTCCACACAAGAGATCATCATCTGATGCTCCACACAAGAGATCCTCATCTAATGCTCCACACAAGAGATCATCATCTGATGCTCCACACAAGAGATCATCATCTGATGCTCCACACAAGAGATCATCATCTAATGCTCCACACAAGAGATCATCATCTAATGCTCCACACAAGAGATCCTCATCTAATGCTCCACACAAGAGATCATCATCTGATGCTCGACACAAGAGATCATCATCTAATGCTCCACACAAGAGATCCTCATCTGATGCTCCACACAAGAGATCATCATCTAATGCTCCAAACAAGAGATCCTCATCTAATGCTCCACACAAGAGATCCTCATCTAATGCTCCACACAAGAGATCATCATCTGATGCTCGACACAAGAGATCATCATCTAATGCTCCACACAAGAGATCATCATCTGATGCTCCACACAAGAGATCCTCATCTGATGCTCCACACAAGAGATCCTCATCTAATGCTCCACACAAGAGATCATTATCTGATGCTCCACACAAGAGATCCTCATCTAATGCTCCACACAAGAGATCCTCATCTGATGCTCCACACAAGAGATCCTCATCTGATGCTCCACACAAGAGATCCTCATCTAATGCTCCACACAAGAGATCCTCATCTGATGCTCCACACAAGAGATCCTCATCTGATGCTCCACACAAGAGATCCTCATCTGATGCTCCACACAAGAGATCCTCATCTAATGCTCCACACAAGAGATCCTCATCTGATGCTCCACACAAGAGATCCTCATCTGATGCTCCACACAAGAGATCCTCATCTGATGCTCCACACAAGAGATCCTCATCTGATGCTCCACACAAGAGATCCTCATCTGATGCTCCACACAAGAGATCATCATCTAATGCTCCACACAAGAGATCCTCATCTGATGCTCCACACAAGAGATCCTCATCTGATGCTCCACACAAGAGATCCTCATCTAATGCTCCACACAAGAGATCATCATCTGATGCTCCACACAAGAGATCATCATCTGATGCTCCACACAAGAGATCATCATCTGATGCTCCACACAAGAGATCCTCATCTAATGCTCCACACAAGAGATCATCATCTGATGCTCCACACAAGAGATCATCATCTGATGCTCCACACAAGAGATCATCATCTAATGCTCCACACAAGAGATCATCATCTAATGCTCCACACAAGAGATCCTCATCTAATGCTCCACACAAGAGATCATCATCTGATGCTCGACACAAGAGATCATCATCTAATGCTCCACACAAGAGATCCTCATCTGATGCTCCACACAAGAGATCATCATCTAATGCTCCAAACAAGAGATCCTCATCTAATGCTCCACACAAGAGATCCTCATCTAATGCTCCACACAAGAGATCATCATCTGATGCTCGACACAAGAGATCATCATCTAATGCTCCACACAAGAGATCCTCATCTGATGCTCCACACAAAAGATCCTCATCTAATGCTCCACACAAGAGATCCTCATCTGATGCTCCACACAAGAGATCATCATCTAATGCTCCACACAAGAGATCATCATCTAATGCTCCAAACAAGTGATCATCATCTAATGCTCCAAACAAGTGATCATCATCTAATGCTCCAAACAAGTGATCATCATCTAATGCTCCACACAAGAGATCATCATCTGATGCTCGACACAAGAGATCATCATCTAATGCTCCACACAAGAGATCCTCATCTGATGCTCCACACAAAAGATCCTCATCTAATGCTCCACACAAGAGATCCTCATCTGATGCTCCACACAAGAGATCATCATCTAATGCTCCACACAAGAGATCATCATCTAATGCTCCAAACAAGTGATCATCATCTAATGCTCCAAACAAGTGATCATCATCTGATGCTCCACACAAGATATCATCATCTAATGCTCCACACAAGAGATCATCATCTAATGCTCCACACAAGAGATCATCATCTGATGCTCCACACAAGAGATCCTCATCTGATGCTCCAAACAAGAGATCATCATCTGATGCTCCACACAAGAGATCATCATCTAATGCTCCACACAAGTGATCCTCATCTGATGCTCCAAACAAGAGATCATCATCTAATGCTCCACACAAGAGATCATCATCTGATGCTCCACACAAGAGATCATCATCTGATGCTCCACACAAGAGATCCTCATCTAATGCTCCACACAAGAGATCATCATCTGATGCTCCACACAAGAGATCCTCATCTGATGCTCCACACAAGAGATCCTCATCTAATGCTCCACACAAGAGATCCTCATCTAATGCTCCACACAAGAGATCATCATCTAATGCTCCACACAAGAGATCCTCATCTGATGCTCCAAACAAGAGATCATCATCTAATGCTCCACACAAGAGATCCTCATCTAATGCTCCACACAAGAGATCATCATCTAATGCTCCACACAAGAGATCATCATCTGATGCTCCAAACAAGAGATCATCATCTAATGCTCCACACAAGAGATCCTCATCTAATGCTCCACACAAGAGATCATCATCTAATGCTCCACACAAGAGATCATCATCTAATGCTCCACACAAGAGATCATCATCTAATGCTCCACACAAGAGATCCTCATCTAATGCTCCACACAAGAGATCATCATCTAATGCTCCACACAAGAGATCATCATCTGATGCTCCAAACAAGAGATCATCATCTAATGCTCCACACAAGAGATCCTCATCTAATGCTCCACACAAGAGATCCTCATCTAATGCTCCACACAAGAGATCATCATCTAATGCTCCACACAAGAGATCATCATCTGATGCTCCAAACAAGAGATCATCATCTAATGCTCCACACAAGAGATCCTCATCTAATGCTCCACACAAGAGATCATCATCTAATGCTCCACACAAGAGATCATCATCTAATGCTCCACACAAGAGATCCTCATCTAATGCTCCACACAAGAGATCATCATCTGATGCTCCAAACAAGAGATCATCATCTAATGCTCCACACAAGAGATCCTCATCTAATGCTCCACACAAGAGATCATCATCTAATGCTCCACACAAGAGATCATCATCTAATGCTCCACACAAGAGATCCTCATCTGATGCTCCACACAAGAGATCATCATCTAATGCTCCACACAAGAGATCATCATCTGATGCTCCACACAAGAGATCCTCATCTAATGCTCCACACAAGAGATCATCATCTAATGCTCCACACAAGAGATCCTCATCTGATGCTCCAAACAAGAGATCATCATCTAATGCTCCACACAAGAGATCCTCATCTGATGCTCCACACAAGAGATCCTCATCTGATGCTCCACACAAGAGATCATCATCTAATGCTCCACACAAGAGATCCTCATCTGATGCTCCACACAAGAGATCCTCATCTGATGCTCCACACAAGAGATCATCATCTAATGCTCCACACAAGAGATCCTCATCTGATGCTCCACACAAGAGATCCTCATCTGATGCTCCACACAAGAGATCATCATCTGATGCTCCACACAAGAGATCCTCATCTAATGCTCCACACAAGAGATCCTCATCTAATGCTCCACACAAGAGATCCTCATCTAATGCTCCACACAAGAGATCATCATCTGATGCTCCACACAAGAGATCCTCATCTAATGCTCCACACAAGAGATCATCATCTAATGCTCCACACAAGAGATCATCATCTGATGCTCCACACAAGAGATCCTCATCTGATGCTCGACACAAGAGATCATCATCTGATGCTCCACACAAGAGATCATCATCTGATGCTCCACACAAGAGATCCTCATCTAATGCTCCACACAAGAGATCCTCATCTGATGCTCCACACAAGAGATCCTCATCTGATGCTCCACACAAGAGATCATCATCTGATGCCCCACACAAAAGATCATCATCTGATGCTCCACACAAGAGATCCTCATCTAATGCTCCACACAAGAGATCCTCATCTGATGCTCCACACAAGAGATCATAATCTAATGCTCCACACCAGGGGATCATCATCTGATGCTCCACACAAGAGATCATCATCTAATGCTCCACACAAGAGATCATCATCTGATGCTCCACACAAGAGATCATCATCTAATGCTCCACACAAGAGATCATCATCTGATGCTCCACACAAGAGATCATCATCTAATGCTCCACACAAGAGATCATCATCTGATGCTCCACACAAGAGATCATCATCTAATGCTCCACACAAGAGATCATCATCTGATGCTCCACACAAGAGATCATCATCTAATGCTCCACACAAGAGATCATCATCTAATGCTCCACACAAGAGATCCTCATCTAATGCTCCACACAAGAGATCCTCATCTGATGCTCCACACAAGAGATCATCATCTAATGCTCCACACAAGAGATCATCATCTGATGCTCCACACAAGAGATCATCATCTAATGCTCCACACAAGAGATCATCATCTGATGCTCCACACAAGAGATCATCATCTAATGCTCCACACAAGAGATCATCATCTGATGCTCCACACAAGAGATCATCATCTAATGCTCCACACAAGAGATCATCATCTGATGCTCCACACAAGAGATCATCATCTAATGCTCCACACAAGAGATCATCATCTAATGCTCCACACAAGAGATCCTCATCTAATGCTCCACACAAGAGATCCTCATCTGATGCTCCACACAAGAGATCATCATCTAATGCTCCACACCAGGGGATCATCATCTGATGCTCCACACAAGAGATCATCATCTAATGCTCCACACAAGAGATCATCATCTGATGCTCCACACAAGAGATCCTCATCTAATGCTCCACACAAGAGATCCTCATCTAATATTCCACACAAGAGATCATCATATATTTTTAAATATGAGGGAAGTACAAACATTAAACTTGTTTAAGGTATTCATCTGACAAAATGATTTGGGAAAAAAAAGGCAAATTACAGCTACAGTATTATGCCAAAAAAATGCATAGAAAAACAAAAAGCTGACAGGAAAAAGCACTTTAACTAAAACATAATCAGTTATTAATATTTCACTGATTCTCTCTTGTTTTGCATGTGTTCATAATTTCTTTGTATAACAGCCTGGCCAAAAATTATATCGCAGAATATGGCATGTTTCATTGCGTTATTATCAAAATTAAAACAAGCACAGTTATGCAATATGCTTTCAAAATATTGTAATGATATTTGAATAAAGGGTGAAGATGTCAATTTTCCTCACTTTTGGCCACTACTGCACTTCAAATGTTATGAAACAATAATGTTTCTGTATCGCAATTGCTTTAGTCATACAGAGCAAATACACACACTTAGATAATACGGATATATCATATTGCATGGTTTGTATGTGTGGATCCAGGTAAACAAAATGACTTATAAAGAAAGTAGAAGAATCCCTGGCTTCATCAAGGCTTGATTTGATGATACTATATTTACAGTATTTTTCAATAAAAGAAATGGAGAGCGCTTCATTACAGCTGTAATGCACACTGATATGAATGAAGTCAGACTCTATAATTCACAAAGCATACAAACATTGGGGATCAGCGAAAATCTAAAATGGATCCAGGTCTTAAATCTCAGAAGCCTGATGCTGGATTCACTCGCTTATTACAGCAAAATTCAATCCACATAAAGAACTTAAAAGAATGCATTCAGATTGAAATAGGAGAAAGTAAGAACGTCAATCTATATAAAAGGATGAGTAATTACATCAACACTGGTAACGACAACGCGAGACATAAACATTTATTTTTCTATTTTTCTAAGTAGGAATGCTTGTGTGTGTTCAACAACAGCTGGGCTCAATGCAGAGCGATCACTGGGAATTAAAGCTCGGAACATGTCCTGTCGGACCAATCAATACATAGAAAACTGGAACGAGCTCCACACGTCTGCATTGCTAAACTCATCTTCACTGAAGATAAAGTTGAACGGCAGGTCACTCATCCACCGGACGGGACCGAGCGAAAGCCTGAGAGCCTGCGATGTCAAGAACTGAACATCATTTTGTGTAATGATCTATATTGTGGTTCTGGCATTAGAATCTGTATTTCTTAGTAATTGCAGGCGAGTGAGATGTGAACATCTGTGTTGGCAGAGTATACAGTGAGACGACTGAAGCGCGGTCACTACTGTAGATATGAATGTGATATGAATGTGAATGTGATATATCAGTGTCTCAGTCTTTGTGCAATGTTGAGAAGCAACAAATTAAAAGTAGCAAGCAACGCTACAATCTTAACTATATTTTATCAGTGGCATAATAGTAGTAAAAAGTGATTCACATATTTGAGTCCCAATGCAGAATTTTATAGTGTAATAAATATTTTTTTTAAATGCTGCAATTTATTACTGTGAACTGATACATTGCCGACTATGAATTATCTATCTATCTATCCATCGTCTATCTATCCATCCATCCATCCACATATATATCCATGTTTCATGTTGTATATTGGTGTGTGTGAGGGGTTGTTGGAGTGTGAGGCGAGTGTTTGAGGTTTTTTTACCCATTCTTGTCATGGATCTTGTTTATTTCATTTATCTGTATCATGAGTTGTTTCTCCAGCTTGTTGGTTGATAGTGAATTCTCCAGAAGCTGAATTTCCAACCGTGATGTCTGATTTAAAACCTGGAAACAAGGACATTCCAATAAAAATACAGTAATCCCTCCACAAAAACACAGACCTTAAAACCATTAAGTAAGTTAATACTAGCCGAGCGGCACCTCGTGAAGTCATAAACAGAACCGCTTTACCGCAGAACCATACGGTAGCACTTATGAACAGTTATTCTCTCAAGTCAACCTCTTATTTGACAAATCAGCAAAACACAACTTTACTGTGTCCCTCTGTGTCTCATTGAAGCGCACAGGTCATAAAGAGAGTTAGCAATAAAAACATTAGAATGATACATAAAAAGAGACTGTATGTCTAATGCGGCACTAGTGTTTTTCTTGGCGTGTTAAGAGCCGCATTAAGGGGATACATAGAAAAGAAAGATAGTTGGCGTAATGGAGCATGAAAAGTATTCTGGGAGGAAGATACCTGTGTCTCGACGTCGGTGAGCTTGCGCGTCTGCTCGGCTGTTTGCGAGAGAAGACTCGTGCCCATCTCTAACATGGCCGCTGTGTGGTTGTGAACGGCACTCTGTTGTAACTGCACCATCTCCGTCTTCATATTGTCTTTCACGTAGTTCTCAATCTGACAAGCAAAAATACCATGTTTGAAAACATACACCTATATTGACACTCTATGAATGTTAATGCATTACATGACACAATAATAACCCATGTGGCTTTTACTACAAATCAAAAACACTTCATTTTAATTGTCAATTCACTATTAAAGGTTCCTAGTTTAGTTTTTGAGTCTCCCACAAAAGATTTACATGCATCCGAGGTTCAAAAAACACAAATTTTCTCATAATATACTGTACATTGCAGCATCAGCTCTTTTCTCACAGTGTCTGAAACGCTTCGATAAAGATTCTGTCTCTCTAAACCCCGCCTCTCTGAGAGCGGCTCTGCTCTGATTGGTCAGATGGCCCAGTCTGCTGTGATTGGTCAGAAAGCAAACGCTCATTATCATATCTGAACCTCAGCTCTTGATCACAGTGATACGAACAGTAACGATGGCGTGGGTTTCACCGCATCAATCTCATCAAAGTGGATTTGCTTTGTCAGCAGAAAACAGCGTCTTCTCGACACGAACAACACGAACCGAACTCTCCCAGTCTCAGATACACTACAGTGTTTGAGGGCGGGGCTAAGAGACGCTCTTCAGCCAATCAGGAGCATAGGCTGGCATTATGCAAATGATTACAAACCTACTTAGATTCAGGAAGTGAGACTGAATTACTGACGACTCGTTTCAGTTCAGAATCGCTTCTTTCTTTTAGGAGACAGTAACTCCATCCTCCATTATTTGCACTTTGATCTTTTACATTCACAAACAGCTAAAAAAAGCATAATACTAAATGCCAAAACTAAAGTTAAATAAAAAAGAACTACGCTCGGATGTCAACATGACCTCTTAAGCCTGATATAATGGACTCTCCAGTGGCTGTAAAATCCATTGAGAGGTTAAACACCCTTAACTTGACAACTCCAACAGTCCTAAAGACACTTTAACACCCAGAGCACATGCAGGGTTTGACAAACTTTTTAAGAGGCCAATAAAACGAAAGGAGACACCATTCTGCACAAGGACACGGGGGTAATCAAACCCATCAACAGTTATGACTTCCTTTTAAAAGCTACACAGTAACTCTTTAAAGAAAGGACATTTCCATGTTGGCATAATTTTAAAGGAATTTCTTATCTAAGCCTCTTCATGATGACCTCGAGCGGCTCAGTTTTAAACGAACTCCAACAGAGCAGTAACAACTTCTCGAAGAGCCCGTCTGAAAGGTAGTGGAAGCAGATGTGGGTCATTTGTTCCGAGAGGAAGAGATGTAGATATCTATACGCTCGGCTTTATCATGAAGGCTTTCATTCTAATCTTCTATAGCTGGAGGGATGACAAGAGCAGAGCAGGCTTTACAAACACAAAGTACTTCTGTTGATGAATCCTCGAGAGATGCCCACTGACACTGAGCTCATTACAAACGACTAGAATTATATCTATGCTCATCACAAACCATCAGTTTCCAAACCTGGTGCTGAGGCTGAAAAGAGTTCAGTTTTCCTGAAAAATATGGCACAAATCTGCAATAATTAAGTGTTAAATAACACAAATGCACATTATACTCTCACTTCATTGACCAATGTCTTTGCGGCTGACCTTTAGTGATCCAGTTCAACTACACTAACCAGCAAAAATGACTTCAGATGAACGTCACATTTGTGTTTTTGTTGCTGAAATTAGCGTTGAACTGATTTTCCTGAATTTTATTGTGAAAGGACATTTGCATTTGGCAAAAAATAGAACTTTTTTTGTTGTTGCTATTAATAAACAAACAGGCCCGCTCCGCCCAGGTGAGAAAAAGTAATCTAAAAGTAATGCATTACTTTCCATAAAAAGTAACTCAGTTAACTACTTTTTAAGGGAGTAATGCAATACTGTGACGTAAAAAGTAACTTTCCCCAAATGTGTGTGTGTATCTATCTATATCTATACACACATACCATATGTCATGTCTTTTATTTTTGATATTAGTCATGTTTTCTGTTTTGTCATGTGATCTGCTCCTTTGGTTTGTTCTTGTCAAGTGTTTGTTAGTTCTGTCTTTATTATCTTAATTATAAATATCTCACAGGTGTATCGTGTTAGTCATTAGTCTCTGTATCTAACTGTAACATTACAAACTTATTTCAGCTGATTGTTTCGAACTGGTTTACATCAGGACACGTCACTAAGCGGAAACGAAACACTGTGATGTGTGACGGAAAATATCTGACTGGAGACACTTCAGCAAATCGACAGTGAAAACAGAGTCGGTTTTCTCCATGACTGCAGCTGGCCATGTTGTTCCACTTATTAAATCATGAACGATCCCTTGTGGATCCACTGAAGAGAACAGACCAACAGGGACTCGAGTTTTAACAAGACTTCATGACAAGTCAGACCGCACGTCCGATTCAATTGCAGTTCAAGGACCTGATTGTCACCATGCTTCAATGGCATTTCAATGAACAGTTTTATCATAGTTATTGCTACTCCAGTCATTCCGACAAGTTTGCGTTGTTGCGTATGAAAGAGTCAAACTCGGCTTGATTTAATATCATATATTTAATATTCAATATCATCACTTTAAGCTGAACAAATCGCTTGGCAAAGCATGTTTGTTTAGAAAATGGTGGCCAAATTGGAGAAATTGGTTGTAATTAGAGCTGGGCAACGATTAATCGCATCCAAAATAAAAGTTTGTGTTTACATAATATACATGCGTGTACTGTGTATAATGATTTTATATATAAATACACCCATATGCATGTATTTAAGAAATATTTGCATGTATATACTGTATATATATTTATGCATCATTTATATTATATATAAATATAAATGTTTGATATGTAAATAACACATTTGTCTTAAATATAGACATGCATATGTGTGTATTTATATATACAAAATAATTATACGCAGCACACACACATATATTTCGATTAACCGTTGCCCCCAGCACTAGTTGTAATTATAAAGTTTTGAGCACTTCAGCTTACGACTCTATCCAGAGATATGAAGTCGTTGTGATATAGATATTAAACAAGAAACCGAGTGAAAGGGTGTGGAGATCTATCTCTTTACTTGCCAACATCTACACCGACAAAACTCAACCTGTTACTGCTTTAGCCACCAGCAACTCGTCATGTAGAATTAACATTGCAGACGGCAGTGATTATAAAGCCAATGCCTTTGTACGTAATAGTCGATTGTGAAGTTATACTGAGACAAGTGTCTCTTTACAATAAACAGCCAAACCTTGATGGAATTGATTGGAAGGAATACAAAGGATAAGACCGCAGGCTGCAACTCGATCAGGAGTTTTGCCGAGATGTTTGAACTATGACATTAAGCTTCCCAATCTGGGTCTGTGTCTTCCATTAAGCGCTCTCTACGGATAACATGCTTGACTGGGATCCAGTTTAAGAGGCTACAGAGACGATGTTGGCCAGAGCTCTGCGAGCGAGTTAAGTCACCTTCACAAGGGTGTGGAAGAGCTTCTGGTGGCCTGGAGAAACATTAGACCACAGATCCTTTGCTTGGGAATATCGCTTGTGTCGTTCTCTAAACTAGCGGTGGAACAACGGAAGGAGAATCAAGATTACACAAACAGAAACTTGGTGTAAAAAACTACCAGAGGACGCAGTAAAGGGCTTTAGTGGGTGTATAGTTATTTCCCACTTCCATTCATAAATAAGCGTGCCTACCCAAAGACAACAGATGAGGTTTAGAAAGAGAAATAGTCGTGTTGTTCAATTGGAGTCATTTAACCGAGTCATTTTCCCCGCCAGAATGTTTTTTTTTTAAGTTGCCAGCCATCGCAAGGGTTCTTGATAATTTTCCCAAAAGTTTCATGACCCTCACAATATTTTGTTGTATGAATATCTGAACATGCAATATGTCAAAAGAAAGAACAGAGCCTCTGCTTTAATTAAACAAACAGTTTTAGCTTAATGTATTCTTTTTTTATCAACACTTGAATATGGGTAATTTTCCAAAATAAAACACATTTTGATAACGATAACAATATTAGCGTTCACACTTGTTTATTATAAGCAAGCTTTAAACGCAGGATGGATTCTGATTGGTTGTCAATGTGTTTATCGCTCATCAGCTGAAAAAAGTTGTTTGATATTGTTTACTAGTGTGTGCAGGACACTATAGTTCATTTATGTAAGTGAGGAGAGCAAAATAAAGTAAACTGTGACATTATACCCAACAATTCTTCATACAGTGACTAATTATATATAAAACTTATAACCAATAATGATTCGGCCACTTTGAGCTGATCATGTTGTGCTGAAGTGTGTTTTCTGTAATTGCTAATGCTCTTTTTACACACACACTGAACAACATGAAGCATTGCTTGGTCACTGGTTGAGCTAAACTGGTATTATCTAATTGTGTAGTTAAATTTAACAGCTGACAGATATTCAACATAATTCATGTGTGAGAGTCTAACAGAAGGACGGACAAAATCACTGAAATATCAAGTTCTTGTCATATTTTATTACCATTTTCTAAACTATAGCGAATAAACTGTGATAATGTGAGAAGTGTCTGAATAAATTTTGGCTTGGCTGTATATTGTTTCTCCTTGGCGCTATCGTTATTGCTGTGCTTGTGCATATTTTGAACTAAATGTGAATAAAGGCAAACCCTGTGAAGACTGTCACCTGCAGTTTGTCTCAGAGATGTGTGTGTGTGTGTGTGTGTGTGTGTGTGTGTGTGTGTGTGTGTGTGTGTGTGTGTGTGTGATGGAGTCGCTACACCTGGGGATTGTCTTACGTCTCACACTCGCCCACCAGCAGAGGGTCAAGCCGAACGAGTCGAGGTCAACCATATCAGCACTCACAGATCTGACCCGAGAGCACTCACGTCTATATCCATATCACTGCAGCGCGTCACGCCGGGGAACTCCACCGCTACACTCGCAGATTGATTGTGTTTATTTGCAAAGTGCAGCGATGTGAGAAGGTGAACGGGCGACGTGTTCAAGACACACACATTTCAAACGTTCCTATAAGACTTTGTCTTTTTCTATTCAAAGTTTTGCATGCAAAAATCACATTTTCATAAAATGCAAAAAAATGCAAATGTATGAATCACCAAAAACGTATCAAATCTTTATTTTCCACATTTAAAAAAAATAAACAGTTAAAGCAAACTGTGATGTAAAATAGTCAATTTGTTAGTTTGTAAGTATTGATAATAATACAACTGCAATTATGCAACTATACAATAATAGCGGAGAATAAATCTGTGATTATACATTTGCTCCTGATAAACTATACTAAAGGGCAAATTATAAAGATTTGCTTGATTTGAGTGTGTATGACATCATTTGTATCACTAAAAAATAGAACGATTTAATCAGATGTGAAATTGATATTTTACTCAAGAAAAAAAGAGTTAAATTTGTCCGTTATAGTACACAGTTGTTGCCATATGGCAATATATATCATTTTATATATATATAGGCTACATTTTATTTTCCAGAAAATCTATTATTTTTGTAACTGAATCAACTTTAAATTATAATAATATTATTAGTAATAATACATTTATATTTATACTTTTAGCAGGTGCTTTTATCCAAGAAAGGAACAAAGCATTTTGTCAAGGAGCCAACAATATTCGTAATAAACAATATTCAGGGTTTATGTAACATCTGGATTAGGAATAATAATGATGATGATAATAATAAAATCTAACTAGAAGAAATATTCCAGCTAACATGCATACCATATAGGGTTAAACGTTTGCTTTGGATGATTGTTAGTTCATCAAATGAAACAGCCTATGCCTGATTCCATGCAATATAGATATAGATATACACACACACTTTTTAAGTCCTTCAGAAGAAAGGAAACACTCCTTCCCAGAATGATCTGTGGAGGTGAAAAGAGGCTTTACTCATTTAGAGAGTCATAACAGCCGAGCTGCTTATAGAGCCACTAAATCATCCTCTGAGCGCTGAAGAAAACTGCTAGTTTACACGCGACTGTAAACGTTTCTGGGTCTGAGAATCACAGGTCAGGTCACATGATGAACACTGAGGTCACATGATGAACACTGAGGTCACATGATGAACACTGAGGTCACATGATGGACACTGAGGAGGTCACATGATCTCTGGAAAGCATTCTCTGGGCTGTGTGTATAGAGTGTGTGTTGGACAGAACTAACTCAAGCTTACATTAAATCATGTTGTGTAGCAGAGACTTACAGAGAGTTAGACAGATGTTGAGGTGTAATAGCTAAAGCTCACAGTTAACCTTTACAACCTCAATCCCCGAGTTTACAGACGCTCACTCAATCACAAACACTACTTTAAGGAACTCTCTCTCTCTCTCTCTCACACACACACACACACACACACGCGCACGCATGCGCACACACACGCACACACACACACACACAAACATTCATGAAACATTCAGAGAGAAATATAAGACAATGTTCATACACTTTTCTTGAGCATCAAATCATCATATTATGCTTCTAAAAAGCAAAACATTTAAATTTAAAATGAATAAAAAGATAATTAACAAAAAGAAAACCATTAAATGATCCCACGATGGGAACCCCTAAAAGCTTCTATATACGAAGCGTCTGACGAACCCTTTACGGCTTTTTGTAGAATATTTTCTTCTAAGAATGTTTAATTGTTTAAAGTCCCCCTGTGGTGTAAATCCAGCGTTTAATGTTGTTTATGTGTCTATGTGGTGTTTTTAATACGCTTTAAGACACACCGTGTGTAAGTTCATAAGTCGACAGCATTGCTGAGTATTTCCTGCTTAAAACTGCAGTGAACCAAAGACAGTCTCAAACACACGGTTTGAAATCGCTGGTGTTTCTGACGTCACAAACGACCTTGTAACCAATCAGATCAACGTGTGATCGTCAACCAGTGGATCTCTGAGCTGAGTGAGTGAGTGGAGGCGGGGCTCATTTGCATATTCATCGAACCGCGTATACTAAATGAGGCAAGGGTGTCGAGTTACATTCAAGATATTTTAAGGCATGAAGAATTTTTTTTAAAGAAAAAAAAAAACGTTTAAATATGTAATTTTAGGTTTTAAGGGATACAATTATTGACTACAGGGGGACTTTAATGCTTTTAAAGTGCATTTGGAGTCTGTCCCAATCCAAGTTTACTGTATATGGAAAAGCAGCATGAACATTATGTTTCTAAGCGTTTCTTTTAGTGTTTTATGGAAGAAAGAAAGTTATATGAGTTTGTAATAACATAATTTCGAGTGAATTAACGCTTTAATATGGAGCCTCGGACAGCGTCCAATCAATCGCCACAGACAGCAAACGGACTGCGATCATTACACAAAATTATCTATATTTATCGGCACAGTTTGAAGGCTACGGTTTATACACGCAATGTAAATCTAAACCAACCATCTTCCAAACAACTTAAAGCATTGCCCGGGTGCCATGGCACAGTCCGCCAGAGTCAGTAAAACATTAGGCCTACATTTTGAGATCTGGCATATTCCCAGCTGGAGTTGTTTGGTATTACAAATCCCGGAGATATTTGGTGTGTATTTGGGTCCTTCGCTGCAGAGGTTCAGAAAGGCTTGATACTTCAATTCCAATAAAACGAGCTCTCGATTTAATGTGTGATTGTGGAAACCTTTGATTGTTATGTTAGTCGCCTACTAATTTCTGTGTCAGATGTGGTTTGAAACTTTAGATAGAAATCTAAAACACATGGTTGTTTAAAAGCAATGCACACTGGGGGTTCATAAATGGCAAAATATTGAAGTAGAGATAAGTAAAGAGGCAAATGTAAATGTTAATTGGTTGCACAGAAACACAATATCAAAACAAAATCAACATCGGTCACAGCAGCCATCGCAATCTAAACATATGACTCGAAATAATGGGAAAAAGAAAAGGAAAAAAGTACTTTACAGAATCAAAATGAGGTTTAGGAACACATGACTACGTGCCTCAGTGTCTTAATACACATCTAGTACAATATTATATGTCAGAACAATTTTATGTGCACGCCAAAATTACATATAAAGTAAAAAATCGAAAAGTAGGCTAAGCAGTTTTCACAACTGCCTCGCACTATTACCAGTGATCATTGAAAATAAGTTCATCAATGCTACACACTAAAATAGATCATAAATATATTCATATATTACATAAATATATTAAAGATTGCTTACCAAACAGCATGAACAAACAATGATGCCAAGAGGACGAGAACTGGATCTGCACAGTCTCTGCCAACTGAGGTTTCGCAGGGAGGATTGATCTCCTACCAGCACTAGACTCAACTTTGAACATTAAAGCTACTCATAAATCCATAATATCTTAATCATTGATCACCTTTTGGAAAGCACGAGCGCTCTGCTCTTTCAGCTCATTCATTTTTATCTGTCCAAAGCCACTGTAACTGATACGGATCTGTACCACAAACACAGACCGAGATGCTGATGTGTCGCACCAAACCCAATAAAGCACAGGCATAACGGAATTAATATTCGCTAACCCGTCTCGAAAACATGAAGTTACGCGCGGGACAGGAGGAAGATGGAGAGGCTGTTTGCTTTGACTCGGTGAGAGATGAGAAGACGCTTCCAAGAGAAATGTTTGCGTTGTCTTTTTGACTTTGGTGGCGTGAGGGGAAAAGTGCTTGTTATTATTATCAATACTCTGTAAATGGATTTTTTTAGTGTCCGTCCAGACAAGCTGTGGAAAGATTATTTGGCCTTTGAACTGGTTCGACTCAATATACTATAAGTGCTGCACAAAGACAAAAACAAGGGTGTTTCATCAACGACAGGCGTTTTTATGCCCCAGGGATTCGGTTTTATTGTAAAAAAAATTATTGGTTACAGAAAGAACACAATATAACTTTTACTATGCCAACTTTTTTCTACTTTTTACATTTCTTACTTCTTACATTACTTCTTACATTTTATAAAGAGTATAGAGTTTTACCATTTTACATTTAATTTTGAATTATGAAAATTCATCATACTGTGTGAAATCAAATGTCATGATATGATAATCTAAACCTGCATTATTTATTTATTTAATATATATATATATATATATACATAATGTATATAACATACATGTATATACAATACATTTACATAAACAATTATATATATATACAGTAGTACATACTGTATATACTTGTAATGAATAACTTATTGTGATATAATATATATATATTATGAATGTACTGTATATGCATTGTAGATATTATTTGGAGAAACTAGTGACAGTAAGAAAAGTGTTTTAAAAGAGTCCACAGGGTCAAAAATGTCCATAGTTGAAGAAAGTTAAAGTCCCGCGAGTGTAAACTCTGATAACCGTGCAACAGCTTTAAATCTGCTTGTCAGTTTGCAGATACACACACAATAAAGCGGATATCATATAGCATAAACTCATATTTATGTTCCCTCTGCATTTCTCATGTGAAATCACATTGACAGTGGAGATATATTTTCCAAATGAGATGAATGTATATTTGCTCAAATCCTCAAATTACAGGACTCCACTCATCTCTTTTGCCCGAGTTGGTTTTTCAAATTACTGTGATTTCCTTGAATTGCCCTGATTAATTATGTGTATCTGGATATATGGGAGAGGAAATGTCAGCATTTACCCGACCCTAGAAAAAAAAGAAGGAAACAACAAACAAACTGCACTGGAAACCAGTGATTTGCCCCATACCAGCCCTACAGCAGACCTCAGGTTTCCCAAAATGAGAAGTGATCATGGGAACTTTTCTGCCTTGATGGATCACTGGAGGAATGTGACTTTCAATGGCCTGGTAATCCCCTTGGAAACATTCTACTCGGTTCGGAATCACACAGGGACATTGAGGAACATTATCTCAAAAATGTTTGCAGAGAGGTGTCTATTCCAGATTCTATTTTGGGGAGAACCTTCCCAAAGAATAATTTCCTTTCAAGGATATCTATGCCTATGTACATTTCAGAGTGTGGTGTGTTTTATAAAGCCCTCGAACATAATCCGACGAGGCTATCGGGACTTATATTACGCTCTTCTACAAAGTGTTGATGTTGTTTTCAGGCTCTACTAGAACAGGTTTTCCTGCTTGAATGTTGATTATTCTCCTCATATTCTCCATTGTTGCGGCTCCTCTCTTCCCAGTCTGTCAGTAACGCTCTGTTTACTTCCTGTCTCTATGAAGCCCCTCCTTCTGAAAAGCACACTGTGCTCTGATTGGTCGGCTGGAGCAGTGTGTTGTGATTGGTCGAGCGCTTCGAGTGTGTTTGGGAAATGTCCCGCCCCTTCCCATAACCGCCAGTTTACCACACTACTGACTAACTCAACCAGGCCCCGCCCCTTTATTCTGCGCATTAATTATTATAATGAGGAATATTGTGACGTGTTCGTTCCCGGAAGAAACTCAAGATTACAATGGAGGCGTTTCAGGAGTTCAGAAACACTGACACTGATATAGTTAAAGGTATTGTAGGAAGGAATTGTATAAAAAAAAACTTTTTTCCAAATTTGTTTAAACTTTCTGTATTTATCAATGCATAATTAAAATGTAAGTACTCTGAAAAAGAAAGTATAAAAATCGAGTGTCTGTAGACCTCTCACGACTGTTTTAAAGACAGCTCATTATTTCCATTCACTCCACCCCCTCCCTCCTGGGCTCCTTCCAAAGCCACGCCCCCAAAACACATGAACGCGCGACTCCGACCGCTGAGCTGAAGACGCATTATTTACCAGAGACGAGCGGAGAGGAAGGAGCGCAGTGCATGTAGTGACATCATGTCAGAATCACATGTAATAAAAAAATCTAACTTTATCATTATGAAGATAAACAAATAAGATGTATTTTAGTACTCACTATCAAGTAGCATATTGATATTGGTAAAGATTAAAATATATATTTATTGATTCGCTAACGAGCTAGTTATCTATAAGGCAAAGCTAAAAACAGGTTGCATGATACAGGTTTTTCCATTGCCATCATTTACACTGTGATGAAGATGAATTTCGTGTAACATTCATAACATATATGGTGTTCTGCATGTAAGAGTTTATAATGAAAGCATTGTTGACTCTGATGAGGACTACACTCCAGAGACAAGTACCGCATCGTCAGCTCGAGGACAGATCCGGGGTCGAGAGATTTTTTGTTTAAAAACAAAACAAAGGCGAAAAAACCGTGCAGGTAAACTTCCAGGTGAACATGGTAAAAGAGTTAGACAGAGGGTAAATATAATTCTAAGAAAAGTTCCTGGATGCGGATCGGCCTACTATCTGTTAAACATGTATTTAGTTATCTAAAGCAAAATTATGCACAATTCAACACTATAGCTATCATCTTGAGCTAGGCATATTATTATCATTTCTACTACGGCTCGCTAAGTAATGTTATGTTAGCTATATTAGGCAGCTACGTGTGCTAATGACACATGCTTCATGAAAACATAAAGAAAAAAATATGTATGATCAAAATACAAAAAGAAAGATTTACCTGTCCAGCAGAAATATAGCCATCCAGGCGTCACTTTTCAGCCCCTTGAGGTCTCTCAGTTCTCGCCATCGCTGGAAAGCCACGCCGATATTGGCATGCGTTTTATTTTGTTGTTTATCCAAAGGCTTTTTGTTCATTACCTTTTCTAGTAACGTTACTGTCTTCCTTTTTTTGCCTGGTTTGCCTTCGCGAACTGCATATGTGAATTTTGGTTGGTCTTTCTCTGCCATTGTTTTGCTATTCCTAGGTTCCGTGCCTCTTGAATTCCTCAAATCAAACGGATGCGCGCGCAAGTGGGCAGGTCCTGTGTGGCAAAAGGGTGGTTGCCATGGTTGCGAGAGAGTGACAGTCGCCTAAGCCAATCCTTTGTTTCGTCCCGAATGTAAATAATGAGCTGTGTTTAGCGCAGATTAAACGGTCTAGAGTCACTTGATTTTTATACTCTTTTTATAAGAGTACTTACATTTTAATTATGCATTGATATATACAGAACGTTTAAACAAATTTGGAAAAAAGTTTTTATAAAATTCCTACCTACAATACCTTTAAATGTCTTTATAAAGACACAGAACTGAACAAAAACTCGAGCAGTGAGTGGATTCTAACCTCTGATTGGCCATTGCGTTGAATCATCAGATATGTCTGTAATTGGCTATATTGCTCAACGACGCACAGCAAGTTGTAAATAAAAACCTTTGATGCTCTCCAGAGGAGAAACACAAATACGCATTGGAGCGGCAATTATTTTTCGCCATTGTAAAAAGTGATAACTTAACTTAAACATACAGTATGTAATTGTTGGCCACCAGGGGTCGCTAATCTCTTAAAATGACAAAGGCGTATATCGATGACGCAAAGCATCAAGCGGAATTCGCCTTTGGCTAAGCCCCACCCCCCTTAGCTACTGTTGCTACGTCCGACAAACAAACTTCATCTGGGCTCTGGTATCAACATGGCTTATGCTGTGACAGCTCTTCCTGCTGAAATTGTATCAAACTTTTATAAAGCAGCAATATACGTTCGAAGGCTATATTCACGACAACGCAAGGAACAAGGCATCCAAATAGAGGCGAAAGCATACCGGTCACAGTCGAAAAATGAACCACCGCATATTTTACTAATCGAGACGGAGGCTGGGACAAACAATATCAAGGAGCAACACTGTTCATGCAAAGCTGGGTAGGTCTCTATTCACTTCTATAATCGTTATTACAAAGCAAACGGACTACGCGAGTATAACGTTGTGTTTATTAGCAGCGTGTGCTAGACGACACTTGTCAGGATTTGACTTCGGTTTTGGGAAGGATAAAAAATGCACACCCCCTTCCAACCTCTCTGGGAAACTCGTATATGTGTTACAAATGCCCCAGGCACAACGTTTAACCCAATTTTTTATAAAACTACAACGTTAATAGCCTGCCGAGACCAAAAATATGAGACGCCTGTGTTAAAGTCAATGGAGCGCTGCGAAAAAGTGTCGGACCTCTGTGGGAGCTCGTTCTTGACTGCGCTGTGATTGGTCAATCTACATTCTAGGGTGTGGCTTAGCCAAAGACGAATTATGGATCCTGTCGTCAAGCTGATGGATATTTTATGGATGCGTGAATACAGTGATGTTTGTAACATGACTGTGGTGTGAAGCAGGGCAACGCGAAAGCAACAAACGGACTACGCGTTAATTTTAATTATTTAATTATAATTTTAATAATTAAAATTAATTATAATTTTATAAAGGAAAAAGGACATTTCATTCTACCGAACTACACGCAAGTGCTGAATTAACACTCACACAGGTCAGTTTATTAAGCGAATTAAACTTGAGGTAACGCAGCGCTGCTTCACTCGCTCTAACAGTTACACTATCACACTAAACGGCATTTGAGTGTGTTGAATGTTGTTAGTTAGATTGTGTGTCGGCTGTATGAGACTAAGTACGTTAAGCTAGATCAACATTAGAATAACATACAGATCATATTCTAACATTTCATCATGTTGAACTAAATAACATTGATTAGTTTTATGTACTCTGTCGAGTCGAAGTTAGTCGCGGACGTGGAGCTCTCGGCATCTCGAAAGATGTTGATCTTCGTTTAGTCCTCTTTTTGACTCAAAGTCTGCTTGCCATGGTCCATAATGTTTGAACAAAACAATAACAGCGTGAGCGTCCTGCTAAGCATAACCCAGTTGTCCACGTCTGTCGCTATGGTTACTATGACAGTACAAGCGTAACCGAGGGTAACGCGGATATATGACTAGCGACTCCTCCCCCCTGCTCACACGCCCCGATTCCTTGGTTAAAATCGCAATTTTCTCACGATTTACAAATAGTTGGAAACATTGGGGATATTGTAAGTAATCAACTAAACAAAATATCTAACGTTGGCCTAGTGGTTTTTGGATATTTTACTGCAAAAATCCTACATATTGTACCTTTAAAAAAATTGAGGAAACCCATTGCCTTTAAAATTATTACGTAAATAAACTATTAAGTAATGTGGTATTAAGTTATCCAAATTAAGTAATGTGGAATTGTCAAGTTCACATAACTTAATTTTTTCAATTAAGCGTTAAGTTTTACTTGGTTAATTTTAAGGCAACGGGTCTACTAAATGTTTTTAAGTAAGTGAACTGAACGTTTATCTGGCCCTAAGAGGCCGCTTGCCTCGCTTATTGCTTACGCCCCCGCTGGATATAGAGAACAACTCCCTGTGGAGCGACTTTGTGTAACTTTGCAGACCATTTTCATGCTCAAACAGCAAAATTGTAAAACATCATAATAGGTTCTCTTTATGTCAGTGATGTAATTTAACCATATGAAGGAATTACAACTGCAAGCTCTCGTCCAGCATGGCCCGTTTGCACGCATTCTGGACGCTTCTCGGCCAGAACAACAGTCTCTCACAGCGAAAGTTGGCCATGGCACACTGATTGCCTCATTTCAAACAGTGGGCAAGGGTGAGGCATCATGGTGCCTCTGTCCCGGTCCTTTATGAAAACACATCAGCAGAACCGTCCCAGTGGGGAATTACACAGACAGCCGTGCACAACTCAAAACAGAAAGCTAGCAGTGTTTTTGGGTACAAATTGGACTGAAGGCATTTTATCTGCCCTGTTGAGCTTGGCATGCTGTCTCTGCCCATATAACAGATGTGTTTGCTGTGGAAATACTGTATGAATGTGCTCACTGCAATTTGTCACATGGTAAACAAAAAAATTTACAGCATTTTAACACAATGTACTGGCAGTTCTGTGAGGCGTCTTATGACTGCCAAGGTATTCAGGCAAATGTGAAAGAAGACATGCTGAACTTGGTTGTCGGTTTGTAATTCCAAACATAATAACTAAGATAATCACAAGAAAACCAAACACACTCTGCTGTCTCGGAAATATCCCAGCAAAGCACACAGAGACAAGATGGGGGATTTTATTTTTAGCAGAAAGGATCATTCTGAAGACTGTAAAACAGAAAGTAAAATAAATAAATAGCATTATATTTATTTATTTATTATTAACTTTATTTATTTACTTAAATGTATTTGTATTATATTAATATATTAATTTTCTATGTGTATATATGTATATATACATATATATATATATATATATATATATATATATATATATATATATATATATACACACATTTATATTGCCCCAAAATATTTTTATTATAACATTAAAATTGTCAAAAGAATCATTAAAATTCATATATATATATATATTTTTTTTTTTTATTGATTTTTTTTTTTTATTGATTTTTTTTACAACATCTAGTGATGCATAGGCCTATAAAACCTGTTGATAAATATAAAATTTCTCCCTTCTTTCCCCCTGGATTTTCTGTTTTTGGCATAAAACAATGGCTTAGCAATGGTCTGATAACTCCTTTATTTCTGTGCATGCATATATAGAGAAATGCATCAAAAAAGAGAAAACAGGCCAGAGGTGACAGGCTCTTACGGACGGCCCGGCACAGACGGGGACTCGTGGCATTGTGTCGTCACACTATTCAACGCTGTATAATTCAGAGCCTCTTTAGTGTCTGTGCAAGTTGTTTTGTGTCCGAGCAGAGGGAGGGAAGAGGGGAGAAGAAAAGATACAAAAATAGAGTGACGGGAGGAAAGTGTGAGGGAGTAAGAGAAAGACGTTTGCATTGGCAGACAAGACCATAAATAAGTCGTATAAGAGAAAAGGATTAAAACCAGATCTATCCACGCAAGCCTCATGCTCTTAAACAGCTATTAGTGTGTCTCTGTGTATGTTGCTTGATGAGATGAGCACAGGAACACATCTGTAAATGACATGCCGGTGTCAAAACGCTGATACGCAGAAAATCAGTCTTATAGACACAAGCCAGAGATCCATTCACACACATACACACACACACACACACACACACACACACACACACACACACACACACACAAACACTAATGCATTCTCCTCATGTATTCTCTCAGCATTTTAAGAGGAGTGCAGAACAAGATGGCTTCCTGCCAATGTCTGATGGTTAACATCTACGCTTTTAATATTCTTTTATCTCGACTGACTTTTAGTTTTGTTGAATTATTGACCTCATGAAATGGCCTGACTAGCACAGTTTTCTTTTGACATTTCCTGTTGACATATTTCATGTTGAAAAGGTTGTCCATCTTTTTTAAATACCCAGCAGGCTTTACACTAGGGCTGGGCGATATGGCAAAAAAATATTATCACGGTATTTCTTTCCATATCATTCATTACCGATATTTATCACAATATTCGTTTAACATTAACAGGGAAGGAATGGGGAAGGAAACCTTGAGACCATTGTGCATTTGTCAAAAATGCCAGATTACACTTTTAAATATAAAGTCCCCCTGTGGTGAAAATCCAGCTTTTAATGTTGTTTATGTGTCTATGTGGTGTTTTTAATATGCTTTAAGTCAAACCATGTGTAAGTTCATAAGTCGACAGCATTGCTGAGTATTTTCTCCTTAAAACTGCAGTGAACCAAAGACAGTCCAAACATTACTGCAGCTAGACGATAAGAGCAATACTTTGAAGGCTAGACCGTCCCGTTTGACAACACTCGGTTCCACCTTCACGGACTTTGAAGGATACACCCTCTGAATGGAAACCAGCTAATATCTATTTCATCCCAAGAGGCGATTAAA
Source organism: Tiaroga cobitis (assembly GCA_030578255.1). NCBI lineage: Eukaryota > Metazoa > Chordata > Actinopteri > Cypriniformes > Leuciscidae > Tiaroga > Tiaroga cobitis. The sequence continues at coordinate 1,492,405 of CM060609.1, read as the reverse complement.
AATCAATGTGAACTTCTGAGTCAAGACCTTACCTGTGCAGTTAGTGCTTTAAAGTGCCTTCATCACAAGGGTAATTGAACGTAAATTTTATACAGAGTTACTACTTCTTGAGGCCATAGCTTTTTTCCACTTCTGATGGCATAATGTGGAACGATCTTTGACCCCCTACTATTAACCACTGGTTCAGGTTGCTTTCAGATTGATGAGAGTGAGGGAGGAGGTGACCAGCTTTATATTGCCGTATTCAACAATTATACACAGGCTGTCCTGACAGACACACAGTTGGTACGAGGTGGAATGTGAGAAGCTGGACGAGACCCAGACGAGGCCCAGACACGAGGCCCAGACACGAGGACACAGACGAGGCCCAGACACGAGGACAAAGATGAGGCCCAAAGACGAGGCCCAGACACGAGGACAAAGACGAGGCCCAGTCGAGGCCCGGACGAGGCCCAGACATGAGGACAAAGACGAGGCCCAGACACGAGGACAAAGACGAGGCCCAGACACGAGGACAAAGACGAGGCCCAGACGAGGCCCAGACACGAGGACAAAGATGAGGCCCAAAGACGAGGCCCAGACACGAGGCCAAAGACGAGGCCCAGACACGAGGACAAAGACGAGGCCCAGACACGAGGACAAAGACGAGGCCCAGGCAAGGCCCAGACACGAGGACAAAGATGAGGCCCAAAGACGAGGCTCAGACACGAGGCCCAGACACGAGGCCCAGACAAGGCACAGTCGAGGCCCAGACACGAGGACAAAGACGAGGCCTAGACAAAGCCCAGACACGAGGACAAAGACGAGGCCCAGACACGGCCCAGACACGAGGACAAAGACAAGGCCCAGTCGAGGCCCAGACACGAGGATAAAGACGAGGCCCAGACACGAGGCCCAGGTGAGGCCCAGTCGAGGCCCAGACACGAGGACAAAGACGAGGCCCAGACACGAGGACAAAGACGAGGCCCAGACACGAGGACAAAGACGAGGCACAGTCGAGGCCCAGACACGAGGCCCAGACGAGGCCCAGTCGAGGCCCAGACACGAGGACAAAGACGAGGCCCAGACACGAGGATAAAGACGAGGCCCAGTCGAGGCCCATACACGAGGACAAAGATGAGGCCCAGACACCAGGACAAAGACGAGGCACAGTCGAGGCCAAGACACGAGGCCCAGACATGAGGACAAAGACGAGGCCCAGACACCTGGCCCAGATGAGGCCCAGACGAGGCCCAGACGAGGCTCAGACACGTGGCCCAGACGAGGCCCAGACACAAAGACAAAGACGAGGCCCAGTCGAGGCTCAGACACGAGGCCCAGACGAGGTGCTGGCCATGCTTCAGACGAGACCCTGAGGGGTTGAGGGTGTCAAGTCGTTTGTGGCTGAAAACCACTGAACCACAACGCAGACATAATATCCAACCACAAGCTGCTTAGGTATGAAGCAACCGATTATTTCTTGTGCCTCCGTTAAAAACAGTTATTGAAAATCAGGACATGATGATAAACATAGAAAACGCCTGCAAACATGCTGCTACTCTGCAAAGAAGGGATTAGTTCAATCCCCAAATTCTGTTATCAGTTAATCACCTCTATGTCGTTCCAAACTTCTGTGAAACACAAAAAGAGAAATTTAAGGAATTCTGCTGGTTGCTTGTTTGGGAACTCAATGGGAACTGAAGCTTCAAAAAGGCCTGTTGTCTCTTTTTTCTGCATTTTTCGGCATGCACAATTGTATGTACTTTTATAGATAAAACTAATAAATGAGTTATCAAACCATTGCTATGCCAATGTTTTGTCCCCATCGAAAATGATGCCAAAAACAGAAAATCACGGTGGAAAGAAGGGGAAAATTGTATATCTATCAACATGTTTTATAGGCTTATGCACCACTGAAGTATCATACAAGTGGTGCACTGCAAAAAAAAATTATGTTCTTCCTCATTATTTCTGTCTTGTTTTCCAGTACAAAAAAAAAACACTCTTAAATGAAGATACATTTACTGGAGAAGCAAAATGACTTGAGATATTAAGTATTGATTTCTGAAAATATCATTGTGCTTAAAACAAAAACATATAAAACATATTATATTTCTGACTCCACAGACAGATATTGGTTCTTGTTTTAAGCACAAATTCTCTTCATTTCTGATGCTTTTTTTTCTAGAAAACTATGCTTAATATCTTAAGTCATTCTGCTTCTCCAGTAAATGTCTCTTGCTTTAAGAATTTTTAGATATTTTAAATGAAAAGCAAGTCAACATATTAAGCAAGAAAAACATTTTACAGTGTCTCAGGAAAAGACTGAAATCTAACTCATTTACACGTTCATTATAGAGGTAGAGATGTCTAATTCCTGAACTGATCCTTTTTGAGTCGGATCTTTTCACTGAATCAGTTGATTCAGTTCACAAAAAGAATCTGAATGATTCATTTATAAACACTTTTGAATAATTTATGAGTTCAGCTCTGAATAAATGATTCAGTCATGTTAACAGTTCACTTGACGACAAGTTTATTGGCAAATAGCTTAAATCGCAGTCTGTTTCAAACATAATAATTTGGTATGATTTCAGAATAATCCAAACAAGTCGTATGGACCACAAATACTGTTTCAAAGTCTATTTTTCCATGGGCATGAAAAAAAAAAAGTTCAAATCTCTTTTTGTGTTTTACAGAAGAAGCCATACAGGTTTAGAATGTAAAAAATGATATGATCAATAAGTCATGTGTGCTTGTGTTTTTATTATGTTTTTAATAATGTAACGAATTTCAACTTAAGTTATACAAAATTCAACTACTGCATGCAAGACTTTTTTTTAAATGACTTGAACTGAAAATTTGATTAAACTAAATTTAAGGCACCATCTGAACTGAATAGAATTTGTTTTGTTTTTTTGGTGAAGTGTCCCTTTAAGGTTTGAAAACAACAATCAACTATCTGACAGTTTAAGGCCAGTTGAAGACCTCGGCTAAGCTTACAGACCAATATATTGTTTTAATGGAGATTATAATGCAAGATTGGCGTCAAGATTGGAGATCATTAAAAATCTCAATGAAAAAAACCCCTGATAAAACAAACTACTCCTTGAGTTCTGGCCGGGAGAAGTAAGACCTGTGGCTCGGATACAGCACAAGTGTTACAAAAACCTTCATGTGAGAATGATAAGAGAAAATATAACTGATCCAAATACTCTGCTTCACACACACACACACACACACACACACACGTTTAATTTCCCGTTCCTTCTCGACTCTGGTTTCCCACAGGGAGGGTCACATTAATGCTCATTACTTATCTGCCTCTCTTTATTCAACAATTTTGCAATTCGGCCCAAGAGTCATCCATAGCACTCTTTCATCCACAAATGTAATGCTTTGATTTGATTTCATAGAAAAATGGATGAATTTATACACTATTAACGCTGAAATATTGGCTAACAGGGACCGGAGAAGACTTTTCTCTCGGGTTTATTAGTGTCAGAAGGTTCTGATTATAACGAACGAGTGGATAAAATAGGAAATATACAGATGTACTTCGTATCAATGTGTATTTAAGATATGATATGCTTTTAGGATTATGCTACATTTAGAACATTTTCAATTATTCAAACTGTTGAATTGCATTTCTAAAATGAATGAGAAGCCAAACCTAACAGGAATATGGAAACACATCTCATGATTTCTGAAATCACACACTTGCATTTCAAAATGTTATTACATTTGATGTCAAATACTGAAAAGTTAATCAGGTTAATCAGTTAAAAAGAAGAAAATCTCAGAGGAAGAAGAAAAGAAAAAGCTCAGGTTTGAAAGATGTCCATGTCTATTTCTGGTTCAAAGCAAATTGAACAAAAGTTATATTTTAATAAAAAATTTAAAGTGATATTTTTAATGCCAACAGTAACAGCGTTTTCCAAAGAAAATACTCCAGGGCAACACAAATGCCAAAATATACAACACAATATTCTCATTTTTATTCAGCACACATTTACTTTTTAGCCTGAGGAATTTCCCCCCCAAAAGCCCCAAACACCTAACGTAAATAAAATGACAATTAAATTCACATTAATCCTAAAGCGAGCTGCACCAGAGGACGATTTATTAAAGTCACAGACTGAAATCTGAGCGCATAAATGCATTACGCTGTCTACAGTGAGGCGGGAGAGAGTTTACAAAATTAGGAAGAGTTAAGTGGCGTATTGGTTTGAGTTTCGGGGTGTAGATTTCAGGAAGTTACTCTGCCCTTTATCAAACACACACGGCAGACTGAGCTTAATGACCCAGATGAAACACAGTTTGGGGGAAATTGCTTCAAAAATAGCATGGATCATCAAGACAGACTAAATTGTTTTTTGCTGAAAAAAATATTTGTTTTAAAAAAAAGGTCACGGCATGTATTGGTTTTTAATCACCCATATTAAGGTGTTCACTTGTGGTTACTCCTCACACATTAAAGAGGACTTCAGTGTGTAATGTTGCTGTTTGAGGATGAGAAAGCTCCAGTTCTTCTCTATATCAGTGTCAGTGTTTCTGAACTCCTGAAACGCCTCCATTATAGTCTTGAGTTTCTTCCGGGAACGAACACGTCACAATATTCCTCGTTATAATAATTCATACGCAGAATAAAGGGGCGGGGCCTGGTTGAGTTAGTCAGTAGTGTGTTAAACTGGCGGTTATGGGAAGGGGCGGGACATTTCCCAAACACACTCGAAGCGCTCGACCAATCACAACACACTGCTCCAGCCGACCAATCAGAGCACAGTGTCAGAAGGAGGGGCTTCACAGAGACAGGAAGTAAACAGAGCGTTACTGACAGACTGGGAAGAGAGGAGCCGCAACAATGGAGAATATGAAGAGAATAATCAACATTCAAGCAGGAAAACCTGTTCTAGTAGAGCCTGAAAACAACATCAACACTTTGCAAAAGCACATAAAAGGTCCTCTTTAAAATTGAAGCAGTGACGTCTCTCTGTGGTGCTCAGATAAATGTGGCACTGTTGCGTGTAAAAGCTATGAAACAGGAAGGAAGAGCTTTTTAGTCAGTTAAATGAACGTTCATCCAGCTTGTTGCTTTTGGCTGCTTCTATCAGCAAAACAAACTCTGATACAAAGGAAGTCACCCTCAAAATAGCTCAGCCCTGCTTGGGCTTCATAGACACGCTGTGTGGCCGAGCGAGGGTTCAGTCTTCATGAATACCATCAGTGACGGAAACCCTCTCGAGCGTCGGGATTAACCTCTCCGTTTCTCTCTAGTCGAGGGTCGAGCAGAACAATGGTGAATTTCACAGGGCCAGGGTTCGAATGTGTGCTTTTAAATCTGCTGCTTGGCAAGACGCACTATCCTCAGAAACATGAGCTCGGAAAAAGTTCTTTTGAACACGGAGTGTGAAGATCCATCACTTCCAGTCCCCTGACATGTGACATGGCAGAAGCTTGAGCTTTTCCCAAAATAGACCTCGAGGCCTACTGACAGACGAATTCCTTTAAATCGGCCATTTATGCCCTTTTCAAAGTCTACTAGAACAAGTTTTCCTGCTTGAATGTTGATTATTCTCCTCATATTCTCCATTGTTGCGGCTCCTCTCTTTCCAGTCTGTCAGTAACGCTCTGTTTACTTCCTGTCTCTATGAAGCCCCTCCTCCTGAAAGCACACTGTGCTCTGATTGGTCGGCTGGAGCAGTGTGTTGTGATTGGTCGAGCGCTTCGAGTGTGTTTGAGAAATGTCCCGCCCCTTCCCATAACCGCCAGTTTAACACACTACTGACTAACTCAACCAGGCCCCGCCCCTTTATTCTGCGTATGAATTATTATAATGAGGAATATTGTGACGTGTTCATTCCCGGAAGAAACTCAAGACTACAATGGAGGCGTTTCAGGAGTTCAGAAACACTGACACTGATATAGTTATAAACGTCTTTTCGTTTTCTGATCAACTTAATGCATCCTTGCTGAATACAAGTATTAATTTCTTTCAAAACAAAGTGGTTTCATTTTGATTTTATGAAGAAGAACGGCCAGGAGATTGTGTTCCACAGAAGAAGGAAAGTCCTACAGGATTGGATTGACATGAGGTTGAGAAATTATTAGATATCCAAGGAACTGGATAATACCCTTCTCTCAAATTTAAAAGCATCCCTTCATTAAACAGCTGATAGTTTAAGTATTTGAGATTAGCTAGAGGCTAGTTTCCTGTAACAAATGATTAAAGATCACAGTCAATCCACAACAGTCTCCATGCCTGCTTCTGGGATAATCCCTGGACAAACAGAAGCCACCTTTGACTGGACAAGAATGTTATCGGGATACGCTCTTCCCCCGTCCCAGATGAATTCCTCAGTAAACGTGTATGTCGACCCCACACAGACCCCACACACCTCAACAACACTCAGTATCTGCAGTGTTTCATCAGCCGGAGGCTCGAGTGGAGAATTACTCCTCAGTCACGGCTCGCTTGATGAAGACAGATAGAGCAGCGGAGACACTTCATCTTCTGTCGGATGAAATATGTTAAATGCATCCTCATGTTCCTCGAGCACTGAATGAAAACTGCACCTCAGTCCACTAAAACAAGCGGCTTCATTAGTTAACATTAGTTAACTAACATGAACTAACAATGAGCAATACATTTGTTGTTATAGTATATATTAATGTTTGTTCATAAAAATACAGCTGTTCATTGTTCATGTTAGATGACAGCTAAATGTTGAAGGGTTCGTTCACCCAAAAATGAAAATGATGTCATTAATGCCTCTCCCTCATGTCGCTCCAAGCCCGTCAGACCTCCGTTCATCTTCGGGACACAGTTTAAGATATTTTAGATTTAGTCCGAGAGCTTTCTGTCCCTCCGTTGTAAATGTGTGTACGGTATACTGTCCTTGTCCAGAAAGGAGATAAAGACATCATCAAAGTAGTCCATGTGACATCAGTGGGTTAGTTAGAGTGTTTTGATGCATCGAAAATACATTTTGCTCCAAAAATAACAAAAACTACGACTCTATTCAGCATTGTATTGTGTTCCGGTTCTGTTGTGGATCCGCGTTCACGAGTCCGCAGTGACGCCGCTGACGTAAGACGCTGCTGACGTGTGTCTGGTGCGTCCGTGTATTCGGGTTCAAATAAATATGGCTGGGCAAAAAAATGCAAGTCTTCCTCTGTGTGGAAATCCTTAGACATGTTTGCGAAGATTGTTTTGTTCCCAGTTTTGTATCCTCTCCCTATGGAGGATCCCTTTCCCACTCTACAGATAAAGCGTTGTGAATTCTGGCTCGCGTACCCCGAAGTGATAAAATAAAACAAAATTCTGTATCAAAATGTATAGGCAAGAAAAGTAGTTTGTTTAGGCTGGGTTGTATGAATTACAAACCTGCGCACATATTTTCAAAAGCACATAACTATAGAATCAATTCTGAATGAGCATGTGAACGCCGTCAGCGTTAATCACAGGTTCGCGTTTAAAGTCTGATCATTTCGACGGAGGTGAATCAATCAAAGTTAACTTTAGATGGAAATAACATTATTCAAGAACCGCTGTAAAGCCAAAAGAATCTCTGTTACCTTAAATTATATGTTTATCTCTGTAAAGCTGCTTTGAAACAATCCATTGTTAAAAGCGCTATATAAATGAAGATGACTTGACTTGACAGCGTACGTCTCCCTCAGACTGTAACCGAAGCTCGGGCGCACCAGACACACGTCAGCGGCGTCACTGCGGACTCGTGAACGCGGATCCACAACAGAACCGGAAGACAATACAATGCTGAATAAAGTCGTAGTTTTTGTTATTTTTGGAGCAAAATGTATTTTCGATGCATCAAAACACTCTAACTAACCCACTGATGTCACATGGACTACTTTGATGATGTCTTTATTTCCTTTCTGGACAAGGACAGTATACCGTACACACATTTACAATGGAGGGACAGAAAGCTCTCGGACTAAATCTAAAATATCTTAAACTGTGTCCCGAAGATGAACGGAGGTCTGACGGGCTTGGGACGACATGAGGGCGAGTCATTAATGACATCATTTTCATTTTTGGGTGAACTAACCCTTTAACAAATACAACCTTTGATTTTAATCATTTATTAGTAAATGTTGAAATTAACATTAAGATTAATAAATGCTGTAGAAATATTGTTCATTCTTAGTTCATGTTAACTAATGAACCTTATTGTAAAGTGCAAGCTTTTCTTCTTCTACCCGTCCTGTTATATTTCAATGTGACTTAAGTAGAGCTACCGAACAAGACAGCTTCTCTCTGCCATGATCTATTAACATCGTGTAATCGACGCTATGTGTTTTCCAGCATAAAGTACATCAGTGAGGAGGAAAATGGGCATTAGTAATGTTAGCAGATGTGCTTATACTCCTTTCACTATATTTTATGATAAGCCAGTTACTCACCGGTGTAGAATCCAGACTGCATGAACTGCCAGACGGCTTTTTTATGAACTCTGACATACTAAAATGTTCAAGTACGTCTTTTGATAGCATGCATGTCCTGGTAAAAAGGCTTTTTTATTTTTCTTGCTTTCCAACATGACATCATGACTTTTGCGTAAACAGACACGCCACTTTCAAGTCAAGTGGCGTGTTATCTATACGCATTTTGAGATATCCGCGTGTATGCGTGTATGTCTACGCCATTAATGTCCAAGTGATTCCGCGTATATGTACACGCCATTAAATTTCCGAGCGAAACGAAGCAAAATGTAGATCTAGCTACATCTGGGGAGCGATATTTTTTTTCCTAGGATGGCAGGGGAAGACTCATAAATGCTATTAACCCCAGTGACGGGTAGGTTTAGGGACGGGGTGGAGGTAGGTCATATATTTATATATACAGTAATAACGTTAAGTCAACTGCGTTCATAAACACGCTGAAAAGCGCTTGTGCGTGTTGATAGCACGCCAAAAATGGAAATACGAATTGGCGTGTCATACACACGCAATTTTATGAGATCAGTCTGTGCTTTCATGCTTTTGTTTTTTAACCATTGCAGCATAATATTATTTCAGCTGAAATGCAGCCAATGAGATTTTGTATTCATATAAGTGTCTGGAAATACTAATCTGTGGCTGTTTTACATCCATCAGTGTAATTAAGTTGGACGGCGCTGCAAAATGAAGAGGAGAATGGAAATGCTGAGAAAAGCACGTGGGATTGGATCGTTGGAAGGAACGCTTTAGATCAATTATGATTCTGTTCATGTTGCAGCCATGACTTCTGCTTAAAAACATCATGCTAGATTATTGTTTTAAAAAGGACTGGGCCACCCAATCTATCATTACATAACACTGAGTCATCACGTCAATTCAACAAAAATGAGCAGAGCATAAAACAGGTTACACTATATATATACACACACCCTTAATGTAATCCATCATATTTTAAAAGTGCAGTTTTGTTTTATAAAAATAACCAGATGGATTATAATCTCAGAAACTCGCAAGATCCCAATATTGATAAATATGAGTGTTTTAGATGTAGTTTGTTTGTTGAAACTGACAAACACAATGTTAGATTAGTTTGCCATGCCAAGTAACTTTTGGTTGTTTCTGTAGATGTTTCTGCTTTAGAAGCAATTATCATTAACAATTTGTTGACTGGCCGGCCGGTCTATAAACCCATTATAATTGAACTATAATTATAATTATAGCGAAATGAAAATTAAATAACATAGTCATTTAAATTATCATCAGCATTTTATCTATTATACAGGAATGTATAAATTACTACACAAATGCATGCAGCTATCTAAACAAATTACACTATTTTAAAAAAAAAACTACAAGTGAGGTCCAAATGACCACTAATAATAAAAAAGTTGTAATTTTATCGTTTTTGTTTTTAATCATTTAAAAATTTATTTTAATAAAAGTAATAACACATTAGTTTAGTCTCAGCTTTTTGGACATTTAATAAATATTATTATCACTATTATCATGGTAACACTTTGCAATAAGGTTCCTTAGTTAACATTAGTTAATGTATTAACTAACATAAACTTACAATGAGCAATACATTTTTTACAGTATTTATTAATCTTTGTTAATGTTAGTTAATACAAATCCATCCAGCTGTTCATTGTTTGTTCATGTTCACATGTGTATTAACATATACAACCTCTGATTTTAATAACATATTAGTAAATGTTGAAACTAATATTAACCAAGATTAATAAATGCTGTAGAAGTATTGTTCATTCTTAGTTCATGTTAACTAAGGTAGTTAACTAATGTTAACTACTGAATCTTATATTGTAAAGTGTTACCATTATTAATATTATTATTTAATTCAATTCACATTTATTTGTAGAGCGCTTTTTACAATACACATTGATTCAAAGCAGCTTTAAAAACAGTTATGTATTTCAGAAATGTACATATACAAATCAGAGTTAGCTAAAAAAAAAATAATTTAAACAATGTAATAATTTAAGGCAGAAACTGATTGAAGTAATGAATACGTGTTTGTTAACAAAAAGTACTCATTATGTTTAAGTCATTTAGTGTATGTCAAAATATTTTTGTTCCCATCAAATTTAATTCCAATCAACTCAGCTTAAAGGTTATGAAAAACAAAAGCAAAACCCTCTCAATCATGTGTCACGGAGTGTTGCACAGGGAACAAGCTGATGCTTTTAGAAAGCTTTAGAGAGTTGTCTGTTATCTGGCAGGACAGTTAAAGTGAAAGTTTAGCCCATGATTGAAGATTCTCCTTCAAACGCTCCCGGGGGTCCGGCTGACTTCCGGCTGGCTTCCGGTCATTAAAGAGACAGCGCATCGACTACCATCTGTGTGACTGACAGCCCGTCATCAGCTCGCCGTGTGGAGTCCACCTGAACATCTGAACATCTGTGAAACCCGCCGGACGTCACGCTGGTGGAGCGAGACACTCCTGAACACAGCGAGTGTGTTGATGTAAATCAGCTCTCTGACAGCTAAAGTGCCCAGCGTAATGCTTTTAATAAGACAGCTCTGTTATTGTAAAAGCTCGTTCTCTGCCTTGTTGCAAAACCCGCAGTGCAGTGACCATAAAACTCGTCCTCACAATCTGCCATCTGAACATCGGCCAAGAGCGCAGCTCAGAACAAACATCTGAGAAGTTTCACTGTGTCTAAACAATTCTAGACGACAATCGAACAGCCGAAGTGCCGAGCGTGAGGAAGAAGCGCTGATCCCTGTC
>CM060609.1:1463714-1476214 GCA_030578255.1 Tiaroga cobitis | reverse complement strand
TATAAAAAACGTTAGAAACGTTATGAGGACATGATTAAAGCCCAGATTTTTTTAAACAAACATTCTATTAACGTTCATGTAAGAACGTGTTCACAACTTTGAGAAAACCTTTCCAGAATGTTCCCTGTTCGCTGGGATTGTTCTGTAAGCCTTTATTGCACACTGAAGATGTTTGGATGGATGGATGGATGGATGGATGGATGGATGGATGGATGGATGGATGGATGGATGGATGGATGGATGGATGGATGGATGGATGGATGGATGGATGGATGGATGGATGGATGAATGGATGGATGGATGGATGGATGGATGGATATTTGGATGATGGATGGATGGATGAATGTTTGGATGGATGTTTGGATATTTGGATGATGGATGTTTGGATGGATGTTTGGATATTTGGATGATGGATGGATGGATGTTTGGATGGATGTTTGGATATTTGGAGGATGGATGGATGTTTGGATGGATGTTTGGATGGATGGATGGATGGATGTTTGGATATTTGGATGATGGATGGATGGATGTTTGGATGGATGTTTGTATGGATGGATGGATGGATGGATGTTTGGATGATGGATGGATGGATGTCATCTGTGTTCAAGAAAATAAACAAGTGCTTAATCATAAAAAACTGCAACTGTAGCTATTTTTACAATAAAATATATATATTCTGTATCTTGCAGACGACTCCAACACGACGGCATAAAGAAGCCGACACAGAGGACGCCACAGACAACAGTCAGAGGTGGACGTGCCGAGCTCTGGATCGTCTCCGGCTCTCCTGCGGCCAGACTCCGGCTAAACATTTACTCACCGGGGCTTTTCTGTCTGTGACGGAGCTGAACTGATGCCAGAGACTTATTCATCCATTTCACTGGAGCATTCCCAAACACTAATGTGTCACACAGACGCATTCTTCCGTCTTCAATGGCCCAGTTCATCCCGTCCACAACCCAGGCCTCAGTTCAACAGAGACTCACACTAAAGCCTCTCGACGGCTCATTCATCTCATCCGACGGCATATCCAGATCAACACATACAATAGAAAGAGGAATTTCAATGGCGGCTGCACATTCTGAATGTTTTCTAACCATCTTCTTTCACAAATCCAGTGGAGATCAAAGGTGGCTTTGAGTGTTTAAGTGGATGCATCACTGCAAAAAATGCTTTGTCTTGTTTCCAGTCCAAATATCTAAAGATTCTTAAATCAAGATGCATTTACTAGATGAGTAAAATGCCATAAGATAATGTCTTGTTTTCTGCGGAAATAAATCAGAATTAAGTGAGTTGTTGCTTAAAACAAGCGAAATGATCTGCCAATGGGGTCAGAAAAATGATCAGATTTCTGTTTGAATTATTTTAAGATTATTTTTCTGACCCCATTGGCAGATTATTTTGCTTGTTTTAAGCAACAACTCACTTGATTTTGAGATATTTGGACTGGAAACAAGACAAAAATACTACTAAGAAAAGCATTTTTATAGAGTGGAGAGAAACGAACTGGACTGCGAAAACTATAAAAGAAAAGACGGGAGGGGAAGAGTTTATAGTAGAGAAGAGAAAGACATGTTTAGTCTGCTTTCTTGCACCTCAGTCTAATTCTTCAGGACAGACGGTTTGATTGACAGCTGGTTGTGGCACATGATGATGTCATGATCCGAATGAATGACATCAGCAGTTATTAGATCAAACTCCTGCTCGTCTCCGGTCGGATCTCTTGGGCAGAACCGACGGATCAGACTGAGGTCTGGGTTTGTCAAAGCAACCCTCTGTCTTCCTCACTGACGCTGAAGTTCATGCCAAGTTTAGGGAATGTGCGCTCTTGTACCTGTCAATCAAACGCTGTGCAGCACATCAGTGTTTATGGCACTGATTACAGTGCGCAGATGTGCTGATGTCACAGATGAAACCACTGCAGCATTATTACTGGAAGGACAATATTTGGCATTACAGTATTTTATTAATGGAATCTTGTCAGGCATTTTCGCATTTTCATAAGCATAAGCATGCCTTTCATTCTTCATCAGCAGCCTCTCTGCAACCTATTGTGACATTCATAACACAATCCACGCTGACACGTGTCACATACAATGAAAAAAGTTGTTGCTTAGTATTTTTGTCTTGTTTTCCAGTACAAATATCTAAACATTCTTAAATTGAGAAACACTTACTGAAAAAACATCAAAATGCAGTGAGTTTGTGCTTAAAACAAGAACGAGTCAGAAAAATCATCGTTTTCCCTTTATGAAGTTTATTTTTGTGACTCCACTGATATACAGTTGTTCTTGTTTTAAGCACAAACTCACTTCGTTTTGAGTGACTTGTTTCTTTTTAGAAAACTTAAATCATTTTTCTTCTCAAGTAAATGCATCTTGATGGAAAAATAATAGATTCGTTTTTAAAAGCACGAAAAAAAAAAAAATGTGTGCAGGTTAAACGGTTAAAGTCAGACTGAAAAGATCAGGAACCTTAATAACAATAAAGTTTCAGATCTGTATTGATGTATTTATCTGCGTTCCATCAGAGAGTTGCAGAAGTACAGCACTTTCGTTTTAAAATCTATTTATTTAATAATCACTATTAATAGTTGCTCATTAGAATGCATTTTACTAGGATATTGGCAGTTTATAAAGCCCATATCAATGACTTATTCTGCATGACAATATTACATCTCTTAATCCTAATACCTAAACTACCGTACTAACTATTAATAAGCAGTAATTAGGAGTTTATAAAAGTGAGAATTGGACCCTAAAATCATATGCAGTTGCAAACTTTATCATAACTACAGTACAAACTCATACATAATGTATTTTCAGACATTAGAATACTTCATTGTAAAGATTATTCCATAATTATTCAACAACTTTATTTTGAGATGCACGGATTGAAACAATGTACTTTTCACGTTTCTGACGTGAATGTGAAATAAATGCACCAGCCAAAGAACCGTGAATGGGGAACTTTAACAGATGCTGTAGTTAAAACTTAACCCTTCGTTTCCAGCTGATTTGATTTATCTTTATCTTTATGTTTTAGCACCGCTGCCATTCTCCATGAATTTTCCTTCTTTTAAAACCAGACTTCTCTTTCTCTGTTTACCATTTCAGCCACAGGGGATTTATTTCTCATTACCTTTATAGTTTGTGATCATTGTGAAACGCTAGATCTGACGAATGAAAGCGTATGATCCCCATCTTCACTGCCGCAGTAAACTTGACGTGCTTGAACGGAAGCTGCGTGTGTCTCCTCTGCATCCCAGCTGATGAAGGATCTTCTGCTCCGGTTCTCCGCTCTCCTGATCTCTCTGATCTATTGCTGATGTTGGGCTCTTATCTGCAGGCCACGGGAGGAGCTGCTCCTCATAAGAGTGTTTACACTGAATCTGGAACTATTCTTCATCTTCACCCGATCCTCCACACCACTGAGACGTGAAAACAGAAACAACCTCCAGATGAGGGAAAGTTATTAGAGGCGAAGGTGGAGGTCATAGTATCATTCTGGAGTCGCAATTTAAACCATTAATCTTTCAGTTCTAAAAACTGGTTACATTTACATTTAATGCGTTTTTAAACACATTTGAAACTTTTTAGTTCCAACTGGAAAAAACTTGTTAGATTTAAATTTAATACATTTTTAATCACATTTGAAACTTGCAAGTGTTAATTTTGGATTCTATATACATCTAATCTGTGCAACAGGTAAATGTTCTCAAATTCAAAATTGATTCTGAAAAACCTGTTTAATACAGTATAACACTGTTAAATATATAATGCCACTGAACTACAACACCAACAGGTGAAACTCGAAAAACTAGAATATGGTGCAAAAGTTCATTTATTTCAGTAATTCAACTTAAAAGGTGAAACTAATATATTATATAGACTCATTACATGCAAAGTGAGATATTTCAAGCCTTTGTTTGTTATAATTTTGATGATTATGAAAACCTTTTCACAATATTCTAATTTTGAATTTGGGGTTTTCATAAGCTGTACGACATAATCATCACAATTATAACAAACAAAGGCTTGAAATATCTCACTTTGCATGTAATGAGTCTATATAATATATTAGTTTCACCTTTTAAGTTGATTTAGCCTACTGAAATAAATTAACTTTAGCACGATATTAAAATTTTTTCGAGTTTCACCTGTACATTATAAATCGGGCCGTCTGCCTTCCCACAGTCACAGAATATATATGGTGTAATGAAGGAAACATGCTGCGGTTTGAGGCGCTTCCATGCATCGGGTTTCCACAATCACACGCATTATCCGCTAATCAGCGCGCTCAGATCCCGGTGTGTGATACTGTGCCGTTGGATGGAGGTCTGTCACTTTTCCACTTCACCTCCACGGTATATGACCTCTCAGATGTGACAGTAGCAGCGATTAAATGACTCTGAATCACAGGTTGACACACATCTGTCTGCAAACACACTAACTGACGCTCATCGTCGGGTTTGACGTCTTCAGAAACCCTGCTATCTTCTTACCCGACTGATTTCACGTTGGCTTGCATTGTTGCATTCGGTTTGGTTACGACTCCAAACATGATGCCATTTGTCAAGGTGGATTTTCTGTGCCTGGAAAGCTGCTTGTCATCTTACACATGACATCATGCTGGTTTTATATACTTTATGTACAACATTTTCAATATCAGATCTACACACACACGTGAGATCACACACATGTGCCTGTTGAGAGCACATTACTCATGCAATATGAAACACCCCAAACTGATACACCCTTTCTCATCACCATGACTGCGTTAGAGTCCCTGAAGTCAACGTGAAGGCATAGCAAAGAGGAATATTATTACAGTGTAAAATGTAATTTATTCCTGTGATCAAAGCTGAATGTTCAGCATCATTACTCCAGTCTTCAGTGTCACATGATCCTTCAGAAATCACTCTAATATGAGGATCTGATGCTCAAGAAACATTTATGATTATTATCAGTGATGAAAACTTGCGCTGCTTCAGATTTTTGTAGAGGATACATTTTCAGATTTTTTTATGAATTTAGATCATAAATGTATTTACTGTCTCTTTTGATCTATTTAATGCATCTTTGCAGAACAAAAGTATTTCTTTAGACTCAAAATGTTTGAACGGTAGTGTACATTTACACATCGTCGGTCCCAGTGTGGCAGTGTGTGTTTTCACAGTGTATACAACGCATGCTTTTTTACATATATAATTGGTCAAGTCATTCAGTCAGAGATTGTTGTAAATTGTGGTAATTATGGCAAGGTTTTGAAAGCTATGAGGTTCTGTTTCACTGAAACAGGCCCAAACTTTCCTTATACTACAGAATATGAATGGAGCCACATGAAAAATAGTGGAAAGTCAATAAACACACTCAAGTTAAACGTTATAAAACAAACTTTTAAGAGGCTCACCTACTCTAAAAATCATTAAGCAAGGATCATTTCAAACCCAAACACCTGGACTGCATCTTTATAAGATTTAAAAGTAAATATTTCGTTTTTAAAACCTGAAACCGTGAGGCGTTGCTGGAACAGGGAATGTGGCGACGGTCACATGCTGCATTTAGTTTGCAATGTCCTTTTCTTCCCATTTCATTGGAAAGTTTGAAGCAAAATCTCAGTCTTAGAAAAAAAAAGGTTCAATTTAGACAAAATGTTAAAGACCCTTTACGTCAAAAAGGTTCTAAATAAATGATTTACATGATTGCATTATACTTGCATGTTTTTTTTCTAGTTATAAAGTATATTTACGAGCTGATTTAAAATTAAAATTTCAAATGGATTAAAACTAAATTTATGAATTGGTTAAAAACAAATGATCCCATTAAAGGAACCCCTAAAGTCTCTTGACAAACCCTTTTAAGATTCTATATAGAACTTTTAAGAGTGGATTAAAGCTAAACTCAAATGGGACTTTAATCTTTAAGATTGTAGATAATATGTCACAACTTGTCGTCTTCAAATCCTATGCTCTCTGACATATGCTTTCTGTGGAATGATCTCAGATTGTTTTGCGCTGAAATATGTGGCTGATGTATGACCATATCGCAATATCATTCTCTGACATTTAATTGAACAGGAATTATTTAATTTGATTCCAGAAGAAAAGTCCGACTGTTTTTAACTCAATGCCCTGGAATGTCAAGCAACATTGGAAACGTCACACAAATCACTTTCACACAGTCTCTCTGTATTTTGACGTGTCCTTGACACGGTAAGCTCTATTGTGCATTCTTTCAGGAAACTAAGATGATTCAATAGTTTTGTTTTTGGTTTCATTATTACCCCACCCAGATATCGACCCCATTCATAGAACGGGAAGGCTAAAGTTTGCATTAAAGGAATTTGTTTCATTTGCATGTTGTTGCCAATTGCAATTCCCACTGACCCCAGCAGCAGCAGGAGGAGAAAACGCCTGTATTAACGTGTGATTAGACACATATACACACTTAAAATAAACTACACATTGTGTTAACCTGAACGTTTTCTGTATTTCTGTATTTATATGCCCTTTTACAAAGTGTTGATGTAGTTTCAGGCTCTACTAGAACAGGTTTTCCTGCTTGAATGTTGATTATTCTCCTCATATTCTCCATTGTTGCGGCTCCTCTCTTCCCAGTCTGTCAGTAACGCTCTGGACTGTGTTTCCCGTACAGCGCTGTAACTCGCTGCTTAGGCCTACGATGCATCAGAAATCAACAAGCGAGTCACGACTGTTTCCCGAAACCATATTGTCGCATATTGGTCGCTCAACCACGTTGGTTAATGATGTCACGCAGGAGTAATAGCAACTTTTAATGAAACTGTTTGAGATCGAATTAATGCTAGATGTTTTGCTATAAATTACCAACATGGCATCTGAGGAATATATCTCATTTTCTTCTCAGTTATTTTGCTTTATTTCCAGATTAAATCATAGACTCGTTCTTACGCACTAGAGCTCGTTCACACATGCGCACTCTTTAAAAACGGCACTTTAAATCTCTTAACAAATTAAAAGACGTAAATGACATTTGTATGTATTCTAAATAAAAGATATAGATTGCACTGAATGTCAGCTTGCTTATTTTGCTCAAGATCAGGATTTATTGAGTCCACATGTCATGCAAACAAGAAACTCTGCTTCTAACCGCAGCTCGAGATCTGTCGCTCAAACACACAACTCTGCGATGCTGTTTGCCAATGTTCGTTGGAACGATGTTTTCAGGAAACACCGACTCGTTGAACTAATGACGGAACTTGAGACCATAGTTGGCTAACGATGCTTTAGGGAAACGCACCCCTGTTTAGTTTTGTCTCTATGAAGCCCCTTCTTCTGAAAAGCACACTGTGCTCTGATTGGTCAGCTGTTCTGAAGTGAACATCAAGTATTACGGAGTAGTGAACACTGCGTAGGGACCCGGTCAATCAGAACATTGGATTGAGAACCACTGAATTAAAAGGTTCCATGGACGTTAAAGGTTCTAATTAATTAAACATGCAAGTATTATACAATCATTTAAGACATTTCTCCATATATAGAATCTTTTGGCATAAAGGGCTCTTTAAAACTGACTCAAGAACCCTAGAGTTCTTTAAGGAACCCCATTGAACCTTTTTGTTTTTTTATAATATAGTGAACACCAGAATAACTCTTTAATCCATAAGAGGGTTATTCCAGTATAAAACATGATGCTTGCAACACCAAGGTCCCGGGAAAACCCGGGCAAAATCCCGGGATTGATTTCCAAGCAATGCATGAACTGATAAACGTATAGTCAAGTCATCTTCATTTATATAGCGCTTTTAACAATGGAGATTGTTTCAAAGCAGCTTTACAGAGATAAACATACAATTTACGGTAACAGAGATTGTTTTGGCTTGATAGTGATTTTTGAATAATGTTATTTCCAGCTAAAGTTAGTTTTGATTGATTCACTTCCAGCAAAATTATCATTTGTTATTACATTAGGGGCCACTAAGACGACGGCGTTCTCTCTAAACAGACTTTAAACGTGAACCTGTGACCTGATGGCGTTCACATGTGCATTCAAAATTGATTCGATAGTTAGATTTAGTTATATATAGTTATATATAGTTATATATTCTATAGTTATTTCCAGAGCCACTTATACAATATAATTTATACAATATATTTTCCTCCGTCAGGCCAAACCGTTCTCGGTTAGCCAAGCGTGCTGAGAATTACCGGACGGAGAACGGTATGTCATCATGCAGTGCCGAACCAAGCTCAAGTGGAAATATAACTGGAATCGTTCCTTACCGTTCGGCCCGGCGGTGCAAAACTGGCTTCAGTTCCTCAGATATCAAACATTATATGTCAAGGCCACCCGCTCAACACCGCTGAGATTTCACCCCTGAAATCCCAAAATCCACATGAGACAGAGCCAAGAGAACCTTTCACATACAATCCAACACAAAAGCTGTTAATCAAAAAGACATTTAATGAAGAGGCAGCCATACATTATGCTCTGCATTACACAGCATTTCAGTGCAAGGCATTCGTAAGGAGAAAAAAACAGAATCAGAGCCAAGAAAACATGCTTTGTTTCTGGTCAAAAGGTAAAATCTCCGTAACAAATGGTAAGACTAACATCAGTGGGAAAATAAATAAATTTTCTAGTGAACGCTGCGTTGAGAGCCGGTTCATCCCTTGAGCCGTCGTTCCTATTACTGTAGACATTTATAGACCCTTGCAAACTTGATGGAGACGAACGATTATGAAATTGAGCCCAAGGGTAATTCTGAGCACCAAATCGGGGGGCATATTCTCTTCAGAATATGACGGTGAACTATTAAATAAGTCATTGCGTCAGTGTTGCTTTTTATTGCTCAAACACAATGGGGTCGGATAACTGCGACTCCTCTTTGTGAGGCCATTCTAACACATTGGAGACTTAAAACCATTAACCTTAATGCAAAACATGTATTGCATGACAGATCGACACATCTTTGCTGGAAGGCTAAGAATTTGCTCTATGACTTTAGCCATATATCAGACATCACACATCCAAAATATGAACACTGCTAAAACCTAGAGCTGCTTGACTCTCATGATGGGCTGGGATGGGCTATAATTTTAGTTTTACAGCAAAACTTTTCAAACATTCAGACAAAATGTATTCCAACAGCGAGTGCTCTTTGCCATTGCGGCTATTTACCTGTGTTCACAAATCCATTCAGACTCGGAGTCAGCATGGCAAGAACCGCCGTATGTACACAGAGACATGTCATAAATTACAGGAAAGTTGCTGACCACTAAAATAACTTTCCTCCATCTTGCCACTGAACTCTACACGAGTGACGGATCACATGCACTCCATAGACTTCACTCCTATTGGTTGTCGCTCCCGAAAGTCATTTGAATAAAGTTAAGCATATCTCAACTTTGTCAAGCCAAGGCCTGCCAAGAGAGCATTACAATAGTCCAGTCTGGAGAGAACAAGAGCTTGGATAAGGAGTTGTGTAGCTCTGGTAGGAAGGGCCTGATCCTCCTAATGTTGTATAAGGCAAATCTGCAGGACGGGGAGTTCTAGCAATGTGGACTGTGAAGTTTAACAGATCGTCAATCACAACTCTGAGGTTCCTACCCGTCCTGGATAGAGTTATGGTTGACGAACCTGGCTGAATGGAGAAGTTGTGATGAATTGTTGGGTTGGCTGAGACCATGAGCGGTTCTGTCTTCGCAAGGTTTACTTGAAGGTGATGGTTCTTCATCCAGCAAGATATGTCTGTCAGTAAAGCCGAGATGTGAACAGCTACTATTGGATCATCATGCTGGAATGACAGGTAGAGTTGTGTGTCATCAGCATGTCTGTGATAGGAAAAACCATGTTTCTGAATGACAGATTCCTAGTTATGTAATGTAGATGGAGAAGAGAAGAGTAGCGGGCCCAGCACCGAGCCCTGAGGTACGCCAGAAGTTAGATGTTGCTTTGTTCCTTTTCTTTTTCAGTCTGGACCAAAAGAACCAAGAGAACTGAACTACAAGTGTGAACACACCCTAAGAAACACTTACATTTACATTCATTTAAGAGACTTTTTTGAAGAGACTAAAAAAAATACATTAAGGCCCGGGCTTAGATAAAGCCAGGATTAGGTCTTAGTTCAATTAGGGCATTTCATTTTTTGCAAGCATTTGCAGTCGCAAATCGAAACCAGATTGACTAGAGTTACTGAGCAGGGACTGTTGACTGTTCAATCGCCCTATTGCTCTTGTACAGGAGTTTTCAGACGTTTTGATGCCCCAAAATATGATGATCCCCAATGTGAGAGACCTTCCTAAAATATCAAGCCAGCGTTATAGTATGAATGTATTTTTATGCATTTTTGTGTCTTATTTGTCAATAGAATAATATAATTTGATTACTCATGCCTTGGTGTGCATCTTGATACAAAACAATGGATCTGACGTATTTTAAGATATGTCAGTGCAAGTTGCTTTCATTTAAAATCGCTCAAACATGCATTTTAGTCTGTGACTAGGCTTAAGCCTTGTCTGTGAAACCGGGGGTATAAGATTGCATTAGAATAAAGTTAGTGTTAGCTTAATTTCTTTAATATTCAGTGTTTATTTAAAAAACAACTGAATGAAATATTCACATATGCATATGGCACTAGAAACTGTCACCACAACACCGTTCAGCATTTGATTCCAAGTTGAAAATAAACTACTGTTGCCTCCAGGTTAAATGTCCATCTGTGGTTACTCACAAAATATGTCATATCATACTCTATGTTTGCAAAGACTTTTAGCATGAAAAAATAAATAAAATCTAATTTGTGAGGAGAAAAAGCACAAATGCCCCAACACATGGTGTATAACCCTGTGACCTCGGGTCAGGCAATCAAACTGGCTTGTATTTGTTGATCTTAGTTTTCTGACAGTTTACCAAACTAGGAGCTTGTTAGCGAGAACATTTCCTAGTTTGCACAGATGGGTGACTATGTTACTTGTTTGAAAAAAAATCTAATTGACAGGCTCTCAAAACTAGCTGGAGCCCAGATGTTTACTTACTGTCAGACAAAAGGGAAGTCCTTTATTGCTTTAATTTGTGATGGAAAAACAACACAACAATTATTTAAGTAAGTAGTTATGGTAGTGAGCACACATTACTACAGAAATACCTCTCAGGACACTTTATGTCTAAAATCCAGATTTCTAATAGCATTTTTTGGGGGGGTTGAAATTCTACAATATATATTTTACATTTTTGTCTAAGATAACTAATTTGGTGAACTATTTATTATACTATTACACTATATTATTACTTGTTTTACCCATTTAGAATATTTAGTGTTTAGTCTTTTTAACAGTAAAATGATTAAAAATCAGACAATAAACTTTAAGCGACGCAAAATAAAAACTATTTAAAACATTTGTGTGCAATAACAATTAAACTACAAATAATAAATACATTTGCACACAATCTCCACTTCTGAATCAAGGGTCAAAGATTGCAGTGAAAAGGAGAATAAAAGTCTTTCAAAGATCATTCTTTCAAAACTTGAAACAGATCATATCCTGCAAGAGGAAGGAAAAAAAAGAATAGATTTCCTATTTTCCAGAAAGAGGTTTGGATCTGGTCACTGACATTTTAAAAACATCAATCTCTAGCAGGAAAGAAAAGATGATTGATATAAACATATGCAGAGCGCTAAGGAGATCATGAGCGAGATGTTTTGACCCATTGCGAGCAGATCGAATGCCAAAAAGCAGGTAAAGAAGAACAGGCAAGGAAAAGTGCAATCATAATTCTGATATTTCCGTCCAAAAGCAAAGTGTGTTATCAATACGGTCCAGATATGCTTCATCAATATTCCCAAAGCACAGTCCAACATTTACTTTTGAGGGTAGCTTTTATTTGATTACTTCTATTTTTTTATGCCATTTACTTATGAAATTGTTTTGATAACATGTTTTATATTTGTATTGTATATTTGAATGTTTCTTTTATATTGTTGTATCTCTCTTTTATTTTTTTTTATTTTTGTGAAGCGCTTTGAGATGTAACTTTTAAAAGGCGCTATAGAAAATAAAGTTCATTATTATTATTATTATTAAAACCACTGTTTCCAATTGTTTTGAAGTTGAGTTAGTAACCAAACAGCTGCTGGTCCCTATTGACTTCCATAGTATGAAAACATAAATAAAACATACTATGGAAGTCAATGGGGACCAAAAATGGTCTGATAACCAACATTCTTCAAAATATCTTTTTTGTTTTCAACAGAGCAAAGAAACTCATACAGGTTTAGAGCAACTTGAGGGTGAGTAAATGAAGACAGATTGGTTGAATTGTCCAAAGCATTTTTAATAGTTGTGATAATAACCCTGCTGTACAACACAAGATTATTTGGATTAATTATTTGGCACCATATTTTGTCAGACAGCCAGAGATCTGAAAATAATGTGTCTGTGTGTCAGAGGGGGAATCTCTTTGGAAAGAACACCGCACATTAACAGACGAGAGGTCAAGACTACTGTCCCGTTCTGTTTA
>CM060609.1:1416214-1458714 GCA_030578255.1 Tiaroga cobitis | reverse complement strand
TTAAAAATAATTATACACAGTACACACATATATTATGTAAACACAAACTTTTATTTTGGATGCGATTAATCGCGATTAATCGTTTGACAGCCCTAATATATATATATATATTGTACTCAACACTTATGCAAATGATTGCTTGCTCATTCTCTAGATCAAATCTATACAATAAAACAATAGCATACAATATATTTAAGATATATTACAAAATGCACAAAAGCTTTTTGCAAACTCAGTTTTGCTAATTTTGATCTGCTGATGTCATTCCCAATGCTCTCTGCGAGTGTCGAAATCTGCAAACATGAAAGCGTTCGGCAGAAGCGGCGTCTATAGGACTGGACAGGAACACGTCCGTCATTTCTCAAAGACATGAGCGCTTAGAACTCACATGTGCTGTAGATAACACTATTCAGCTCAATTTAGAGAAAACAAAAGCCCTGAATGACATCAAGTGTGAGACTGAGTGAGAGAAACAGACTCAAAGAGAGCGATAAGATAAATCAAAAATAGGTTTACAGTGTGTGGACGGAGATTACCAGTAAAACATGCACTTTAAAGACTGTATGTGCCAATAAAACGATCCTGGCAAAGGTTAATTCCAACATCGACAGGACACTCTTTCGACTGAGTGTTACATAGTAGCTTAAAGGTGTTGGATAAGCGTCTATTTCTCCTTTTCTTTCCCTCTTTTGGCCCAGGGACATTTTTACACCCTCTATTTTTGTACTGCACTGCATGTCAACAGGCTGGAATGACGTTAATCTGAAACCCCAAATTGTTTTCAAATATTGGTACAGATTGATTTTGCCAGGCGTTAGCCGCTTTTCCTGTGATTCCTGATTGGACCCCTGGGAGCCGAACCTATTCACTATATCAAATATAATTGCATTCACGGCGAATGAGGTGTGATCGAGTCCCGGCTTCTAGCGAAAATTCAATAACCGAGTTATTGCAATTAATGGGCGACTGTGTTAACAAAACCAGAGTCTGACAAGCGCTGTGCAAATCCAGGAAATGATACATCCTCATTTATTTGTAATTATGCCGTATTGCTCCCAGATGCAGTGCATTATGGGCAATCCATCAGGGGTTCACCAATTGTGCTGGGGTTTGTTGTCCAGCGCTGACTCGTTCACCTTCGGTCACTCTGTGTTTACTTTGGCCTCAACGAGCGCACAACTGTCTGTGTGACATCACTAATGCGGGACAAATCCTGAGCGGTTGCTATGAGTGTCAGCGGATGTGTCTCTGCGATATCTATGAGGAGAAGCCAGTTTCACTCTCTTGGAAATATAAACTCAGCTTTCAACAAAAGGTCACGCTGTTAACTCCTTACACACCATTGACGAGAATTTCCGTCATTTTTGACACTCTTCCTCCGCCATTGGCGAGTGTTGTCCATGTTTCCACTGTTAGGCGGTAGGGGGCGCTGTTGTGCATCTTCTGAAATAGCTTTTGGAAGCGTTGTGTCATAAATGCTGGAAAATCTGGCGGGCGAAATAGTTAAAAAACAAATCAAACTTAAAGGATTAGTTCCCGTCAGAATTTAACTTTCCTGATCATTTACTTTCCCCCACGTCATCCAAGATGTTCATGTCTTTCTTTCTTCATTTAAAAAAGAAATTAAGATTTGTGTGAAATTTCAATGCAGCTTCAAAGTCTCGACACGATCCCAGCCGAGGAATAAGACTCTTATCTAGACAAACCATCTGCCATTTTATAAAAAAATAAATGTTTATATACTTTTTAACCACAAATGCTCGTCTTGCACTGGCTGTGATGCGACACACATTACGTAATCAGGTTGAAAGGTCACGTGTGTTCCGTTTCAGAAATGTAGAGTATCTCATTTTCTCCTCCAACTTCAAAATCGTCCGACATCGTTGTTTTACCTTTTATTTATTTGTTTATTTTGTAAATGGCGTTTGACTTAAGCCGGGTGCACACTATGCGATTTTGGCCACGATTTGGCCGTATGAGACAAATTTAGCAAATCCTAAAAGATTCCTCTGATCCCAGGCTAAAATGTCTTTGATCATTAGTTTGACATGTTCACCGACAGCCGATTAATGACCGTTGCGATCAAATTTGACCTCCGATGAAATTCTGGCAGTGACGACCGTCAAATTGTCTTCGTTTTTCATGACCAAAATTAACGTTAGAGATTTCTTTGTAGCCATCATTTCAATCCCGCGTGTAACGCAGCTCACATCACCGAACGCGTTTTTAACATTTTTAACGTGTCTTCACTGTCGTACAGTCTGACATTAATGACATCTGAGATCTTACAGTGTGACATGGCTTGCAGCGATGATCATGTTCGTACAGTCTGACAAGCAACAATCGTAAAGGACTATTATAAATCGCACATGTGCACCGGCTTTAGTCTTCGCACGTCGGCTTTGTAAACAGTGGGTCTGTCCTTACGCCTACGTCACGCTTGACCTTTCAACCTGATTACGTAATGTGTGTCGCATCACAGCAAGTGCAAGACGAGCACTAGTGCTTAAAAAGTATATAAAAGTTCATTTCTTAATAAAATGTCCGCTGGTTTGTCTAGATCAGACTCTTATTCCTCGGCTGGATCGTGTCGAGACTTTGAAGCTGCACTGAAACTCACATCTGGACCTTCGACCCGTTGGACCCCATTGAAGACACTATATGGAGAAACATCCTGGAGTGTTTTCCTCAAAAACCTTAATGTCTTTTCCACTGAAGAAAGAAAGACATGAACATCTTGGATGACGTGTGTGTGTGTTTACGGGGGGGAGTAAATTATCAGGAAAGTTTAATTCTGAAGTGAACTAATCCCTTAAAGCAATTCTCAGAATATGCCAATCAACATTGAGTGCATCTTCAGGGACTTTCCTTCCCAAACCAGGCGACAGCGAGCGCTCTTTCGTCTCGAACCGGCGCTGATCGCATCTGCTCAGAATCTGTATTTTCATTCCAGCTGTGAATGGAGGCTTTGTGTGGTTTGAGGGAAACCTGCTCTCTGGGAAGTGTCAGAAGGGTAGTACTTACATTGTTATCTGAAGATAGAGGCCAGAAATGGTTTCCAGACTCCTGCTGAAACACTGGACTGATCCGCCGGCACGTGCAGCGCTCGAGACGTTTATATATCCATAAAGACTTTCCAATTGTTTGGCACTATTTCAAACTTCAGGCTTGTCATTTCTCGGATGGAAATGAAACTTACATTGGCATGTTGGCGTCAGCCAAGTTCGTCCTATTAACAGTTTGTTTGAATCTAACCTGGTTCAGAATGTCACTCTAATAGACTGAGTTCAGATTGCCAGCATGTGTTAGCGGCCCTGGCACATGTTCAGCTCTTTTAACCTTTACCTTTGGAGCACAATTGCTCTCAGAGCACTTAGTTGAGCAAGCAAATACTTTCCCTGGAGTTTGGGACGAATGCAGCTGAGATCAGCAATGATAGCAAGCTGTTTCTTACAAATGCATTGGACATAATAGGTGTTTCTCGTTGAAAACACCTCGGGAAAAAATAATAATGTTTGTATATGACATCAATGAATGCTAGCATTGGGGTCAGTACTTTTTTTTTTCTTTTTTCAAGAAAATAATGATGTTATAAAGCAAGGGCGCATTAAACTGATCGAAAGTGACAGTAAAGACTTGGTGAGCAGAAGAGACTTAAAGGATTAGTTCACTTGAGAATTAAAATTTCCTGATAATTTTCTCTCCTCCGCGTCATCCAAGATGTTCACGTCTTTCTTTCTTCAGTCGAAAAGACGTTAAGGTTTTTGAGGAAAACATTCCAGGATTGTTCTCCATGTAGTGACTTCAATGGGGTCCAACGGGTCGAAGGTCCAGATGTGAGTTTCAATGGTCACGCCTGACGTAGGCGGAAGTGTTAACAAAGTGAATGAGCAAGACTGAGTCAAACGCCCTATGCATAAATAAATAAATAAAACGTGAAACAACAATGTCGGACGATTTTTAAGTTGGAGGAGAAAATGAGATACTCTACATTTCTGAACCGGAACACGCGTGACCTTTCAACCTGATTACGTAATGTGTGTCGCATCACAGCTCGTGCAAGACCAGCACTAGTGCTTAAAAAGTACATACATTATATATTTTGTTATAAATGTCCGCTGGTTTGTCCAGACTCTTATTCCTCGGCTGGATCGTGTCGAGACTTTGAAGCTGCACTGAAACTCACATCTGGACCTTCGACCCGTTGGACCCCATTGAAGACACTATATGGAGAAACCCTGGAGTGTGTTCCTCAAAAACCTTAATGTCTTTTCCACTGAAGAAAGAAAGACGTGAACATCTTGGATGACGTGGAGGAGGAGAGTAAATGATCAGGTACTTTTATTCTGAAGTGAACTTTAAAAAATCATTCGACCTCTAACTCTGGTGTGTTTGAACACATTGGTTTGAGAGAAACTAAGCAGTCTGAGCAACAGGAAACTAGTGTTAGGCTTGCGTGTAAACTGTGCCGGAGTGTTTTTGTTACGTTTGGTTTGGTTTTCCTTTCAGGTGTAAAATACTAATCCCGTCAAAACAAATCAACTATAGGCCTAAACTCTCAGAAAGTTGCAGTAGCTAAAAGAAATAAACAATTGTGTATAACTTTTCACAAACAAAAGTGAAAATGACGTCTATCAAGGGTCCCTAAAGACAATAGAGACGCACTTCTTCAAAACATTCAAAGACATGTTTCATCACGGTCCAACAAACGGCCTTTTCTAGCTAAACAAGCTTGTTCTTCAATCCTGTGTGGCCATCAGTAGAAATCCCCAACATCTCTATACGAATCTAATATCTAAGTCATAGATGTTGTTAGATATCATCTATAGAAACAATATGAGTGCCCTTGTCATGGTTGTTTTCCTGCAATTTGAAGAAAACGTAATAAGTTTGTATGTTAACAATGCAGTCCGTCTACAAGTCTGTTGTTTACATGCACACACTTAAATGCGCTGACAACTCACACACTCCAGATTATTAAAATAACCTGTTATCCAGGTTTACATGCAAACCAATCAATAACCCCACAACGCAAGTAAACCGCATTTACAAGACTTTATTAATAATTCAGGTTATTTCCCGGTAGTGACGTCAAAACGTAATAGTTTGCGTAGGCCTATCTGACTCATTTGTAATGTCGGTTGTGATGTTAAATAAATCGTGATTATTAAAAACCGAAGAAGCGTATTGCAGCATGTCAAACTAACGGCTCATATATTCTCCACTCGTGCAGTTACAGATGCAGTGTTTTGACTGAATCACTTCTTCTTCTGCACGAGATCAGAGCACTTCTATCATATTTTTGGTCAAAAAAGAGTCTGAGTTTGTGAAATATGTCCTCTTTTCCCTTACTGAAAAACACTCGCTCCGTCTGAATGCGCTTAAATCCACAGTAAAGATGAGTTCCTGTCACATATCACACATGTGCACTTTAATAAGCCGACAGAAATGTTGAAAATCTCTGAAAGCTTGATTTCCATGGTTATTTGGTGCGATAACTAGTAGTAAAGAGAAGAGATGATCGGATACACTGATCTGTCACAAGACATTAAATAGCTAAAAATCTATTTATTGGTTGAATTTCAAGAACATTTCTGTCAATATGCCAGAATTAACCATAAGGCTATTTTTCATCTGCAGTCCCTAGACAGATGGTAAAGTCACCCTAAAAGAGAGTAAAATTACAAATTTACATAACAATATAAAATTACAATACAGTTTGTAAGAAATACTATTATGTTCAAATGTACAAATCGAAACACAGCAAACCAACAATCAAACAAACATCAGACAAAAACATGACACATACACACACACACACACACACACACACACACAAGGTAAGAAGCCAGCAGTGATGTTGGCATGAGAGCGCCATGACTTGTCAGACGTAGCAACAGTAACTAAGGGAGGGCGTGTCTTTGCGAAGCGGATTCATGCTTGTTATCTGGTGTGTTGCAGAAGTGTCAGGTTTGATCCCGACACCAGACACCACAGGTTTGAGCTAGAGCTGAGAATGCAAAACAATCCATCTAGGCTTACAGTGATGGAATGTGTCTCGACTCACACACACAGTCTCTCCAAACACACACACACACACACACACACACACAGAGAGAGAGAGCAAACAGTGAGCTGACGCTGCAGTGAATCATGGGATTTTCCTGTTATTCTGCATGTCTGTCTTCAACTAACGGATCTCCACAGAATACGGCCCAGTCCAGATCGTTTAAGTCGAGATGTCTTTCCTCCATGTAGAAGAAAGTGCTTTGACTCTAATTCTTGCTCAACTGCAGGGAAATTCTTAAAGCGATTCCTCAGAGAAACATTACAAAACAGGAAACTCGTACATTTTAGGTTTCAGATAACCTAGAAATCATGGCCTTTGCTATCTCAGTCACAGAGGATCTTCCCGAGCACAAATGAGCTCAGGCGGGATCCGGCATCATGACTCTGATTAAAGACTCTCGAGATTAGGGATTAAGGCTTTGTGTTTTAGGCCTGACGTAATTGGCCAGACGATCTTCTTTATCAGTCCTGCGCTGTCCAACTCATCTGAGGGGTCATTTAAACCTGCGGCTTTGAAAGTCCATTGATCAGAGAGGCACGCGAGCGAGGCCACAGAGACTGCATGTTTAAGAGCAACTATTATGATATTTCACATGTTCATCTCTCTTTAGTGTTTGAGCATGAAGAAGCTTTAGTTCTTCTCTATATATCAGTGTCAGTGTTTCTGAACTCCTGAAACGCCTCCATTGTAGTCTTGAGTTTCTTCCGGGAACGAACACGCCACAATATTCCTCATTATAATAATTAATGCGCAGAATAAAGGGGCGGGGCCTGGTTGAGTTAGTCAGTAGTGTGTTAAACTGGCGGTTATGGGAAGGGGCGGGACATTTCCCAAACACACTCGAAGCGCTCGACCAATCACAACACACTGCTCCAGCCGACCAATCAGAGCACAGTGTGCTTTCAGGAGGAGGGGCTTCATAGAGACAGGAAGTAAACAGAGCGTTACTGACAGACTGGGAAGAGAGGAGCCGCAACAATGGAGAATATGAGGAGAATAATCAACATTCAAGCAGGAAAACCTGTTCTAGTAGAGCCTGAAAACAACATCAACACTTTGTAGAAGAGCGTAATACGTCACTTAGGACTCTCTCAAATGCCACCAGATCACTCTGCAAATAGTTTGACTAAAAGTTTGTCTAAATGATGCAAAAGGAAAGGGGTATCTAATCTAAGCATGCAGAAGTGTCGTGTCGGGACGATCAAAGTTGAGCATGTGTTCCTCTGTTCTCCAGAGAGAGATAGTCTAAGGAAGGCAGATAGCCTCCTCTGACCCCACAGGAGAACAATCGATCAGCCGAGGGTTTATCCGGACGAGGTGACGGTGAAGATGAGCAAAGCACACTGTCCCTAAGAGGCCGATAATGAGGACGAGATACCCAGAGTCCAGACTAAACCCAGACCAGCGAGACCAGCTATTATCTGGAGAATATATATACACTCTAAAAATGCTGGGTTGTTTTAACCCAATTTAGGGTCAAATATGGACAAACCCAAACACGTGGTTAAAATTTTATTTAAAAATTAACCCAACGGCTGTCCATATTTTACCCAAATTTGGGTTAAAACAACCCAGCAGTTTTTTGAGTGTGTACATATAGATATAGAACCCCATTGAACCTTTTATTTCTAAGAATATAATATAATATAATATTATATAACAATGTAATGTGATATAAAGCTTTTTTTTATTATTCTATTTTAAATCAACCTGGTCTTTGCTAGTTGGTTTTAAATGGTCCTGCAGTGCGAGGGACAAAATCATTTTTAAAAGTCTATATATTCCATGTTGCCTCTCAATTAATACGCAGTTGTAAAACTGTATGTAAAGTGATATTCAAGAATTTGAGTTATCAAAATGCTTCTTGAAACGGTTTCAGATAAATACTTTTGCTTGTCAGCTGTAAATAAATGATAAATGTTAGATAGATTGTGTATACTTATATGGCTACTTCGATTCTGCATTGTTTTCTTTCTTTTTCTTTTCTTGCAATCCTGAGAGCCATTTCTGGACCGTGAGCCTCCAGAAGTGTTATTTTAGAGTTATTATAATTTTAAATACAATTTTGAATTAGCTTTTATTTTTATATTTTTATTTTTTTGTTATGTACATTTGTCATTTTATTAGTTTATATATATAGCCTATATAAAAAAATATAAATATATATAGTTTAATTTATTTTAATTTGAGCTTTTGAAAATTAAAACTGCTTTAGTTTGTGTTTAAAAAGTCCCGCTAGACATCAACTTCCTAAATGTGTAAAACACAGGCATCCAGGGACAGTGAACACTCATTAATCTCCACAAAGATAATGTCTTAATATCATAATTACTCGTACAACAGTGGTTGTAACAAAGAAAATGAATTGGCTGACTGCAGGCGTTGGGAATAGATAACGGATCAGATGTAAAGAAGTGGACCAGGTTCTGACGTGTGTTCGGGTCGGGAAAAGCATTTCAACAGAAGCAGAATCAGTTTTACACCAGAGACGAAAGTGCAGGTTAAAATCAATCAGATGTAAATACATGATACACAACTGCCCTCTACTGGAGAAACAAGCATCCACAGCATTCACTCTCCTGTCAGTGCTTTACCCACTCGCTTCAAGATACTGAGAACAAAATGTGTGTGTGTGTGTGTGTGTGTGTGTGTGTGTGTGTGTGTGTGTGTGTGTGTGTGTGAGTGTGTGCGTGTGCGTGTGTGTGTGAGAGAGAGAGTGTGTGTTTGAGTGTGTGTGTGTGTGTGTGTGTGTGTGTGTGTGTGTGTGTGTGTGTGTGTGTGTGTGTGTGTGTGTGTGTGTGTGTGTGTGTGTGCGTGAGTGTGTGCGCGTGTGTGTGGTAAAGATGAGCTACGGTGGCCCTTGAGGGCCCTAAAGGCGTGGGAATGATGCAGACGTCCGCTGACCGTCACGAGTCTCGAACCCCGAGGGAAAGTTTGGGTGTTCGAACATTAACATTAAACTCTGAACATTAAAAGCCATTTGAATCTAATTCGTCTCTCCTTCGATTCCTAAAGGATGTGAATGATATGAGAGAAATGACACTATGAGCCCAAATCCAATGAACTGGCACAAATGAATTATCTTTTGAATATTTAAAGTGATTTAATGTGTTTCCAGAAATCCACAGCTTGAAAAAGAAAAGAACTGAAATAATCTCTCAACATCTGATGAACAGCAGCGCTTCTGAATGATAATGTTAATATTACACTCTCTCTTTCTCATAGGGGTCCATAAGGGCTCCTGGTTTATTTGAAGGTGTCATTGTTACAGTGTAATTATATATTTAAGTACTAAGTAATATTAATGTGCTTACTATAGGGTTAGGGTAGGATTAGGGTTTGGTTTGGCATGTAATCATGCATAATGTACTGTTATTTCGATAAGTACATGAAACATAAGTTACAAGGACACAAAATAAAGTGTTATCAGGTTTATTTTAATGTGTGGATGTTTTAGAGCCGTGTCTCTCAGCTGGTCTCAGATCAGGAGAGAGCGGGGCACAACCCAACGCTTTTTGACTTTCTCAGTGTGTGTAAACCTACTTAGAGTTCAGAGTATTTATTTTGTCCCGCATGAATTTCGAACATGGCTAGTACAATTATGTGGTTTTGTTTTATTAATACAGTGTATACTTCTTTCTTGATTTACCCCGAAAGAATGGAAATGAAATGTGACAACATGCCCCATAGGTGGAGCATATTATAACATGACCATATGGCAAACTCACATATTTTCTCAATAAAATACAATTAAGTTTTTCATATAAAATAATGGCATTTTTTTAATAATAAAAATAAAGTAATTTTTTAGTTTGGCAACAAAGACACCGCAAAACACAGCTATACAGCATAGTTCAAAACATAATAATAATGAATAATTTCATGAGCATTGGCTCTCAGTCTTTATTCCCCTTTCTCTCACGGTTTCTCAATAGAATTCATAAAAGTCTAGAATAGAATTTCATAGTTCTAATAGGAGCTCATTGTAACGCAGTGTGACAACATGCCCCGCCTGAGCAACTGGGGTTTAAACCCGGCGAGTGTTTCTGCTGTTAGATCAGCATTAAACAACTATCTCAGCTGTTGAAGAACAGAGATAAGATTACAATAATATCAGATTTATCTCATTTTAAATAAACACAAAAAAACATTTACTTTTGTACAGTGTACACACATCTGCACTGGTAAGCACACTATACTGGGACACTAATGAATGACGGCCACATGACATCATCCTCATTGCAACATCACTACTGGGATTTATGATCAGCAGCAGAACTCATATCTCTCTGACATTATATTTTAATGTTATTTAAAGTACATTTTGTTAAATACTTTTGCTTGTCAGCTGTAAATAAATAATACATGTTGGATAGATTTAGTTTATATCCCGTAGTGATGTATGTTTATGCTGAAATGTAATCAAATAATGGTTTGTATTTTAAAATACTGTCTCATTATGCATAGTGAGTTCGCTCATAGTGAGCATCTTTCTTTATTATATTTATATGTTTATGGCTAATTGCATTCTGCATTGTTTTCTTTTCTTTGCCGATCCTGAGACCCATTTCTGCACTGTGACCCTGCTGTTATTTTAGTTTTAAATAATATTTTGTATTAGCTTTTATTTTTATATTTTTAATTTTCATGTTCATTTTTGTTTAATTTTTAGTCATTTTATTCGTTTGTTTAATTATTTTTATTACAATTTAGGTTTAATTTATTTTCACTGAGCTTTAGTTTTATTTATTTTTTATTTTTATTTAGTTCCAATTAATACGTTTAGTGCTTCAATGTAAACAAAACAAAAATTGGAAACGTTTCCTTGGTTTTTCAACTTATATTTTTATTTTATTAATATTGTATTATTATTGTTTTATTTTACTTTTTATTATTATTTTTGTGATATGTATTTATTTATTTATTTTATATGATTAATTATTTTATAATAACCCTTTCAGTAAATACAGAACAGAAATCACATATCAGGATTTCTTAACAATTGCATAATTATTGCACTAGTATTAGTTGACACTACATGGAAGATTTACACTGGAGTCTGGATGGTTTATATTTAAATCTTTTTAATAATTTAAACGATAATAACCCTGCTCACCAGTTGCAGAATGACTGGGAAAATCCCAGTACTGGGCGTTTACCAGCAGATGGAGTCATTGTGCTGTTGTTACTCAAACTGCTCCACATTTTTCTCTTTGTTCGACTGGGACAAATACCTGGCAACCCATCAGTGTGTATGACGGTGTGTGTGTGTATGTGTGTGAGCAGATTATCAGAAGTGTGTGAACTTGTGTTGCGTTCCTGTAGCACACACACCTTAAAGAGTTACGTGAATCTCTACGTACACACACCTTAAAGAGTTACGTGAATCTCTACATAACAGCACCACACACACATTATCAAGGTATATACAACGATGAGTGGATGTTTCATGATGCCGCTCTAATACAGAATGATATTGCCCAAAGAAAACAGAACATTTTAATGAATTATTGTGGAAATCTGGGGCTTTATTAATAACTATAACCTTTGTTGTTTAATAGAAGTGCATGTTTTATTCTGAATATCCATTCCTCGTGCCTGGAGACGGTGAGGTGATGATATTATTCCAGGAGACTGGCTTCAAATAAGAAGAGATGAAAGGAAAAATAATAATTAAACAAA
This sequence comes from Tiaroga cobitis, assembly GCA_030578255.1. Lineage (NCBI taxonomy): Eukaryota > Metazoa > Chordata > Actinopteri > Cypriniformes > Leuciscidae > Tiaroga > Tiaroga cobitis. Next base: position 1,446,962 of record CM060609.1, on the reverse strand, counting down.
AGCTCAGCGTAGATTGTCGAGGTGTGTGAGGGAATCGCTCGATACTCCACTGTTCCTTCAGGATCACGAACATAACAGTCCAAAGCCGTCAGTTCAGTCGAGTTTGACAGGGGAATAGAACATTCCAAAAATCATATCAAATATGTGTGTGTGTGTGTGTGTGTGTGTGTGTGTGTGGCTGGCTGGTTTTGTCTGTGTGTGTGTGTGTGTGTGTGTGTAACCAGTGAAGGAAAGTAGTAGACAGGATGTAACGCAGACATTGGATTACTACATTATTACATTATTAAAGTGCATTTTTAAAAATAAAACATTTAAATGAAGTGTTGTGCATCACCGGACCACGCAATACCGTATGTTTATCATCATCATCATCTGCTGTCTTTTAATGAGAAACGCTTCCTTGCAAATGTGAGCGTGATCAAATGAAGGTCAGCCAATGGCCTCGAGTTTCCCTTCCTGAGCGAGAGACAGTTCTGAGATCTGAGATGGAGAGATGAAACCAGGAGAAGGACAGCAGGATCCATACGCCGCATTCCAGCTTCATGCCTTATCTTATATCTTTATGTCTGTCTATAAAAGCTCCTGGAGCGTTTGAGGAGGCCGAGAGACTGAGCGAGACACAAGGGGATTTCCTACAGAGTCTCCCTCTCACACACACTCTCTCCCTCTCACACACACTTTCTGTTCTTTCTTCTGTTAAACCACAAATCTAAATATTAACTCATATGGGGGAAACCCAAATAGCCTACTCTATTCGGACCGGACTAGTTTTAGCGAAATTCGTGTTTCACAGGTGTAAGTTTGTGATTTTATGCTTTAAAGAACGGGAATCATAGAGGACACCAGGTTTATTCTTGCCTTTTTACTGGGAAAATCTCAATATTTTCGGGGATTTTGTCGATTATTATAATCAGAGTGTATTATTGCGCTGGTATGTTGTCAGCTTTAGGACTGCAGTGGACAGCTGACTCCTAAATTTTAGTTATTCTTTATATTTTGTGCCGTGGTTTGTTCACAGCAGTGTCAGAAATGACATTTTCCAAAAAGTTTAAATAGATTTTTACCTTTAATCTGCATTTTTACCTTTATTGGGGCAATCATTTTAGCATATGCATCATTTACTACGTCAAATTATTACATTTAATCGGTAAATACAGAATAATAAGACCCTACAGGGCTGTTACCAATCAAATATAATCAGTATCAACAAAATCCATCTTTGCAGTGCAGAGGAAACACAGAAACTGCATCTATTTACACACTGTCTAATACATGAATGCATTTAACCTGCAGAAATAATGATATATGAAAATGATATATGAAATTATTTTAAAATGGAAAAGATAGTTTAAATATGAAAGAAACTAAAACTGCCAGTAGGTGGCACTGTTCACTTCAAGTTACTGTTAATAAGTGAATCATTGATTCATTCGAACGGGTGATCACTTTAAGAACGAAGCATTTGACTTTCTTAATGAGTGAGTCATTGAATCATTCATTCAACCATTCGTTCAAATGGACTGATTCACATTTACATTTATGCATTTAGCAGACGCTTTTATCCAAAGCGACTTGCATTGCATTCCAAGGTACACATTTACTTTCTTACCAGTTCTTGCTTTCCCTGGGAATCGAACCCATGACCTTGGTGTTGCAAGCGCCAACGCTAAAATATGAAACTATTTTCATTGGCAAATTAGAGCAAAACCGGCAATATTGTGTCTAAAGCGTCTAAGTCACTTAATCGTTTTTGAACTGTTGTATAAAATCATTATATGTAAATATGCAATACTTTAACGACAAGACAAGGAGATGTTGTGGAGAAAACTAAATCACAGCAGCAATCGTCGTTTAATGAGTGTGGCCCGCCAATCAAGATCTTCCCAGTGGTAAATACAACCAGCGGCGGCGCCAGGGGGGGTCTTGGGGGGTCTCAAGACCCTCCCAAAAAATGCTTTGACCCCCCATTTGACCCCCCCCACCCCCTTCCTGATTAAAAAATATATATCCGGGATAAATATTTAAAAATGTTTATCTTCAAACTACGCAGAACAATAATAATTAATAATTTATTCGACATACAAAATATATAAACATAAGAATCACGTTCCCTCTAAGCTGCGCGCGTGCGCGGTCGTGCACTTCTGATGCCGCGGCCGCGCAGAAAAGAATAATATGCCACGCAGAGGACTGACGCGAAATGTGTGGGGAAATCCATTTGATTGTATGTGAGAAATAATTGCAGTGCTCAAACTGGTGAGTGCAGTTTACAGGTCTCATAGAAAGAGAACGATGTGAGCGCGTGTGATTGGCAGTGAGTGTGTGTGCGGACCAAATATCTCAATACGAGAGGTGACGAGAAACGCAAAGACATGTGAAATAAAATCATAATATCATGTTTTAAAGAAGAGTGGTTTGATTTAAAGTGGTGGAAATAACGGATGATGGACACAGAACGGTAACAATTACACACACCCGCGTGCAAACTCAAAATACATCATTAGTTTACATAGATTTAAATAGTTTCAGGCATGGTTAGATTAGGCTACTATAAAAGAGTTCACATATTCACTTTTCTTGAAAATATTTAGTTATTAGATCTAGCTATTTACAGTAAATGCTTCAGTTTTGTTTTCATATTATAATAATATAATATGAAAACAAATTGAAGCATTTAAACTGATAGGCTATATTATATCACTTCAAATACTTCAATTCATTTTTTTTATATTATATTAGGCCTATATTTTATTATATTGTAAGCCTAAATAAAGAATCTCACAAGGGTATTGTTTAGGGCTCATTGCCATTAAAACGTTTGAAACCCCCTGCTAAAGAAAATATAGGCTAGGAAATTCATAAGCTATAAACAATCATTTAACTTTGATGGTTTAATGCTGCCTGTACAATTAATTGACTGTACAAAAACACTTTGTGGTTTTCCCAAACCATCTCAGTGTAACAGCTTAATTTTCTTTCATAATATATTATATTATTGTAAAGAATTGAAGAACTTAAAGAACTGTCCTGCAGACGATTTTGTAAATAATTTTTTATAGGATTTCTTAGTAAGGACTGAAACAGAGGACACCGAGGAATTGGAGGATGAGGAGGATACTATTTTGTAAATATGTTTTCTGTCATGGGTGTGGCTATGGCAATTAAAGTTCGAGCATATTGTTTAATTAATTAAAAACAAAGTAGTTGATATGCTGTGTTGTTTTTGTTGTTAAGTAGCAGCAATATGCAGTTATTAGCCGTGTCCACTGTATTTTTTGTTGGTTTTCATGAGACCCCCCTTGAAATAACCAGGACCCCCCATTGCCCCCCCAATCAAAATTGTCTGGAGCCGCCACTGAATACAACTTGAGATGGTGAATTGATCCTGTCCGAATCTGCCATGTCTGTGTTAGTAAAACTTCCAGAGCAAATTACCAGCAAACTCAAATGTCCTCAGAGAAATCAAATCCCGTCTGAATGCAAATGTCTGATGCAGTATTATATCGAAACGCTTCTCCTCATGTGTTTTTCTACCAATATCTGAGCAACCGCTTGCCCACCAATCGAGCAAATTAGCAGCTAACTGAAGTTTCTGTGGCACAATTGAGTTACTACAGCATTTTAATTAGTTAGCAAGAGTCTAGAGCTCTCGAGACCTAGAAGAAGGTCAAGCAATCCATCACAGTGAGGACAAAGAAGCACATTTGCCAATAGCAGATTCTCAATTTCACTTAGACATGACTTCATCAAACCAAAACATCAGCACAAATGTCCCCGAGGAGGCGTTTAAACGTGAGCGTCTGACCAAAATGAAACTTTTTTCCAAGTGTTTTCCTCTCATCTCAATCCCTGAGGCTTGTCCACCCCTCCTCCTCCATCCACACTGCTATCTTACTCTCAGTTTTACTGTCTAGATGCTGATTGGAGCCCTTGGCTATGACAAAGATGATGTATTACAAGTGATACTCATTGGCCAAACTTTGGACGTCAGTTTAGCCCACTTTATTTCACCGCTCGTTTTCAAGGCTGAAGCTCTGCGGTTCAGTCGGTTTTGATGAGCTGGTCAATGTCAATCTGTTGAAATGAAACGAGAACAGGAGGTGTTGCATAGCATTTCTGATCAGAATCTCACAATCCTTATCACATAGCATATTCACAGTTAGCAACTGCAGCTATAAACACAAACTAAACATTTCATTGGGAGGAAAAAAGTCTTGTTTTGTGCTGAAAACAAGAAGAAATAAAAACAAGAGTCTCTCCAAGAGACTATGATAGTCTGGTCATGAGATTGTTGCTTTAATATATGAGATTGTATACTTGTTTCATCACGCTGATCACGTAGAAATGTAATAGCACACATTTCTGAATGATTTGAAGTATCAATACGTGCAACATTTTTATGTTTAATACCTACACAAATGCGATGCGATAAGATTCAAGCGACAAGCATTTTGTCTGTCCACACCAGACGCGACAGGAGTAGTACAAGACGCAAAAAAATCAATCAAGTCACAGCCAATCAGAAGAGTGTGTGGGCGGAGTCTGTCTGCAAGCTCACTGCACTCACAACCAAATCAATCCAGAGTCACAGCCTATCAGAAGAGTGTGTGGGCGGAGTCTGTCTGCAAGCTCACTGCACTCACAACCAAATCAATCCAGAGTCACAGCCTATCAGAAGAGTGTGTGGGCGGAGTCTGTCTGCAAGCTCACTGCACTCACAACCAAATCAATCCAGAGTCACAGCCTATCAGAAGAGTGTGTGGGCGGAGTCTGTCTGCAAGCTCACTGCACTCACAACCAAATCAATCCAGAGTCACAGCCTATCAGAAGAGTGTGTGGGCGGAGTCTGTCTGCAAGCTCACTGCACTCACAACCAAATCAATCCAGAGTCACAGCCTATCAGAAGAGTGTGTGGGCGGAGTCTGTCTGCAAGCTCACTGCACTCACAACCAAATCAATCCAGAGTCACAGCCTATCAGAAGAGTGTGTGGGCGGAGTCTGTCTGCAAGCTCACTGCACTCACAACTAAATCAATCCAAAATCAAAGCCAATCAGAAGAGTGTGTGGGCGGAGTCTGTCTGCAAGCTCACTGCACTCACAACCAAATCAATCCAAAATCACAGCCAATCAGAAGAGTGTGTGGGCGGAGTCTGTCTGCAAGCTCACTGCACTCACAACCAAATCAATCCAGAGTCACAGCCTATCAGAAGAGTGTGTGGGCGGAGTCTGTCTGCAAGCTCACTGCACTCACAACTAAATCAATCCAAAATCAAAGCCAATCAGAAGAGTGTGTGGGCGGAGTCTGTCTGCAAGCGCACTGCACTCACAACTAAATCAATCTAAAATCACAGCCAATCAGAAGAGTGTGTGGGCGGAGTCTGTCTGCAAGCTCACTGCACTCACAACCAAATCAATCCAGAGTCACAGCCTATCAGAAGAGTGTGTGGGCGGAGTCTGTCTGCAAGCTCACTGCACTCACAACCAAATCAATCCAGAGTCACAGCCTATCAGAAGAGTGTGTGGGCGGAGTCTGTCTGCAAGCTCACTGCACTCACAACCAAATCAATCCAGCGTCACAGCCTATCAGAAGAGTGTGTGGGCGGAGTCTGTCTGCAAGCTCACTGCACTCACAACTAAATCAATCCAAAATCAAAGCCAATCAGTGGAGTGTGTGGGCGGAGTCTGTCTGCAAGCTCACTGCACTCACAACTAAATCAATCCAAAATCAAAGCCAATCAGTGGAGTGTGTGGGCGGAGTCTGTCTGCAAGCGCACTGCACTCACAACTAAATCAATCTAAAATCACAGCCAATCAGAAGAGTGTGTGGGCGGAGTCTGTCTGCAAGCTCACTGCACTCACAACCAAATCAATCCAGAGTCACAGCCTATCAGAAGAGTGTGTGGGCGGAGTCTGTCTGCAAGCTCACTGCACTCACAACCAAATCAATCCAGAGTCACAGCCTATCAGAAGAGTGTGTGGGCGGAGTCTGTCTGCAAGCTCACTGCACTCACAACCAAATCAATCCAGAGTCACAGCCTATCAGAAGAGTGTGTGGGCGGAGTCTGTCTGCAAGCTCACTGCACTCACAACCAAATCAATCCAGAGTCACAGCCTATCAGAAGAGTGTGTGGGCGGAGTCTGTCTGCAAGCGCACTGCACTCACAACTAAATCAATCTAAAATCACAGCCAATCAGAAGAGTGTGTGGGCGGAGTCTGTCTGCAAGCTCACTGCACTCACAACTAAATCAATCCAAAATCAAAGCCAATCAGAAGAGTGTGTGGGCGGAGTCTGTCTGCAAGCGCACTGCACTCACAACTAAATCAATCCAAAATCAAAGCCTATCAGAAGAGTGTGTGGGCGGAGTCTGTCTGCAAGCTCACTGCACTCACAACTAAATCAATCCAAAATCAAAGCCAATCAGAAGAGTGTGTGGGCGGAGTCTCTCTGCAAGCTCACTGCACTCACAACTAAATCAATCCAAAATCAAAGCCAATCAGAAGAGTGTGTGGGCGGAGTCTGTCTGCAAGCGCACTGCACTCACAACTAAATCAATCCCAAATCACAGCCAATCAGAAGAGAGTGTGGGCGGAGTCTGTCTGCAAGCTCACTGCACTTACAACCAAATCAATCCAAAATCACAGCCAATCAGAAGAGTGTGTGGGCGGAGTCTGTCTGCAAGCTCACTGCACTCACAACCAAATCAATCCAGAGTCACAGCCTATCAGAAGAGTGTGTGGGCGGAGTCTGTCTGCAAGCTCACTGCACTCACAACCAAATCAATCCAGAGTCACAGCCTATCAGAAGAGTGTGTGGGCGGAGTCTGTCTGCAAGCTCACTGCACTCACAACCAAATCAATCCAGAGTCACAGCCTATCAGAAGAGTGTGTGGGCGGAGTCTGCCTGCAAGCTCACTGCACTCACAACCAAATCAATCCAGAGTCACAGCCAATCAGAAGAGTGTGTGGGCGGAGTCTGTCTGCAAGCTCACTGCACTCAACCAAATCAATCCAAAATCACAGCCAATCAGAAGAGAGTGTGGGCGGAGTCTGTCTGCAAGCTCACTGCACTCACAACTAAATCAATCCAAAATCAAAGCCAATCAGAAGAGTGTGTGGGCGGAGTCTGTCTGCAAGCTCACTGCACTCACAACTAAATCAATCCAAAACCACAGCCAATCAGAAGAGCTCAAAATCACAAAAATTGGTTAGGACACGGTGTAAGACAGAGTAAATGAGCAATTTTAACAGTTGCTCATGCATCTGTACCTGTCTTATTATTGATGCAGTGTGAATGGCTCAAATGCAATTATTAAACCACTGTTAACGACTCGCACTGCTTGATTTGTCTTAATGGTTTGATGCTAACAGTGTCTTGATTAGTGCAAGGATTATGTTTGCTAGAGTTATGGAGCTCATTGACCATCTGCTTTATACAGGGTTTTAATCCTTCTGTGGGTGATCACATTGATTTGTGAAAATGTCCGTATCGCATGCCGGCAGATGAAGGTTAATAATGAATCTCAGGAGTCTCATATTAAAGCTCCTATTTAAAGCAACAGAAAGAGAGGGCTGTTCTTCTGCAGAGTCTGACATGGCTTGTTTTAAAATTACAAATCCAACATCCTCCGACATCAAGGTCTCATGCATTCCCACACAGACTCGTAATGTATATATAGACGCTCACATTCTGCAGGATTTCTAACCCAGAAACTCACACACAGCTCGACTCCCTGGAGGATTCAGCCTTCACAAACAACCTCTGAATGAAGCACCTTTAGAAACCCGATTTAGTGGCTCGGTTAAACAAGTTGTCATGCGCGCGCACACACACACATACACACACACACACAAGATCACCCTGTTAGATGTCACTGCACTTGTAGCATTCAGTTGGTTAAGATACTTTATTTAATTTTAGTATGGTTAGTTATGAAAGAATACGCACACACACACACTCATGGGCAAACACACACTCTCCCTCTCTCCCTCTCTCTCTCCCTCTCTCCCTCTCTCACTCACACACTCACACACTCACACACTCACACACTCACACACTCACACACTCACACACACACACACACACACTGTCACTCACTCTCACTCCCACACTCTCACACACACACACACACACACACACACACACACACACACACACTCTCTCACTCACTAAATCCCATACACACTGACTCACTAACACACACACACTCACTCACTAACACACTCACTCACTCACACTCACTCATACTAACTCAATCCCATACACACTGACTCACAAACACACTCACTAACACACTCACTCACACACACTCACTCACTCACTAACACACTCACTCACACTCACTCATACTAACTCAATCCCATACACACTGACTCACTGACTCACTAACACACACACACACACACACACTCACTCACACTCTCACAATCCCACACACTCACTCACACTCACTCATACTAACTCAATCCCATACACACTGACTCACTGACTCACTAACACACACACACACACACACTCACTCACTCACTAACACACACACACACACACACACACACTCACACTCACACTCACTCACTCACTCACTCACTCACTAACACACACACTCACTTATTTAAGATTGTTTATCAAATGTAGTATACTGTTGATTTCGGACACATTAATGACGATATTCTCCATATACAAGAATAATAGTGATCATTCATGTAACAAGTGGAAAAACTCCCATCCGAAGAAGAGCTCCACACAAGCCGTCGAATCACATCTCTCCTGCGATTACATGACTCCCAGCGATTAATGAGACCAGCGGGACGCTTCAGCTATTTTTGCTCAACGGCTCTTCTGATCCTGCGATTACACACGAGTAGCAGCGAATCTCTCATTACAGCGAGATGGACCTCAGGTGTGAAGAGGCTGCAGTGCTTTTTCAGCTGGACCTTCAGTTTCTCAAACCACACAGCAATTACCAGCACAACAGCAGGGCTTAGGAGCACACACACACACACACACACACACACACACAGCTAAAAACGAGTTGAGAGGATACAGTAATTGAAGTTTAGTCTTGGCAGGTGTGTATGTTTGGATGACCTGTGTGTGTGTGTGTGTGTGTGTGTGTGTGTGTGTGTGTGTGGGGGGGGCGGGGGGGGGGGGGGTCTGCTTACCATCTGAGCCAGCTGTGTTGTTATTGTATGATCCACAAAGGTGACCGATTTCTTTCATAACTCACCATGTTGCCATAGACACGGCTGTTTGCTGTTCTACACCTGCAGGAGAAGTTTTGCTCGTAAATCAGGAACATTTTCCTGGCTTAAGGCAAACGCAAATATTTGGAAAGAATTTTTTGACTGAATGAAAAAAAGAAAAGAAGAAAAATATATTATTTCCCCAAATACAGTCAAATTCTCTCTCTCTCTCTCTCTCTCTCTCTCTCTCTCTCTCTCTCTCTCTCTCTCTCTCTCTCTCTCTCTCTCTCTCTCTCTCTCTCTCTCTCTCTCTCTCTCACTCTCTCTCTCACTCAGCTTACCTAATTTTCTATGAATTTTATATCAGTTAACGGTGGGATCTAATTCTATCCATTTCTTCTGCATTGATTTACTGAAATTCATAATAAAGTTGTCTCTTGAGCGGTGCCAAATCGATGAAACCCTATTAGATGCCGTTGTGATCACTGGAGAAAGAAGATTGTCATTAGTTCTTGATGAAAAACGACCTTGAAATTGGATTAGATGTTTCACAAGTTCACAGCGGCGAAGAGCAGAGAGAACACGTCAGACGTCTGAGACTCTGTCAGTAATATAGAGTAGGGTAAGCTTACATGTGTCCTTACCAAATAAACATTTAGTCTTAATATTTTTATTAGTTACTATCAATCATCCATCCATCCATCTAATCATCCATCCATCTATCTATCCATCCATCCATCCATCTATCTATCCATCTATCCATAATCTATCCATCCATCTATTCATCTATCCATCATCTATCCATCTATCATCTATCTATCTATCCATCTATTCATCCATCCATTCATTCATCTAATCATCCAACCATCTATCTATCCATCTATCCATCCATCCATCCATCTATCCATCATCTATCCATCCATCCATCCATCCATCCATGCATCCATGGATCTATAAGTCACTTTAGATATTGTGATATCAATAGACAGATGTCAGTGTCGGATCTACTGTCCGCTTCAGTTCATGACTCTGTCATCAGTCAGACCTTGAAAATAAAGCCCAGGGTGGAACGGCCATTTGTCTGTACATACTGTAATTGATGTTTTGGGCTTTTAAATCAGTGAGGTTTGCAGAAGCATGTGTTTTTGTGTGATTGAGTTGGGCGGCTGTGTAATTAAGGCTGATTGTGGCTGAAAAGCAGAGATGTGGTTTCATCCCTGTGTTTAGTGTTGATTTGATTATGGAAATGAGGCAGTCTTGCACTCGGCGCAGTGTGTGATGTGGCGAAAGAATTAAGTGATAATATGAACCAAGTTTTTAGAAATTGGTTACTGTTTCTCAAAGATAACTTGTCAGACACATTCCTCCATCACGTATTTGTGAAACTTAATACATGTCATTTCAAGGTCCCGTGCTTTAAGAGTTGTACATTGTGTTGTGTTGAGTTGAAGCTCATTAATATTCATCGAAATATTGCTATATCCCCACTAAGTGACCTGAGAATAATGTTAATAAAACTGTTTCCAGTTGCACTCTATGTTATTGTTTCTAGCACTAGAAATCGTTGCCGGTGTTTCCAGGACTCAGAATGGCATTAATATAATGAAGAGGAACCACACAACAGCCAACTTTCCACATAAATATATATTAGAAATGAAATCAACATGGAGGAAGTGAAAGAAGTGGAACTGATGGGATGATTACTTCCTCTCAGTTGTTGTTGTAAAGTGATGACTTCCTGTATTAGCTTCTTCCTGTCTCGGTTCCTTTCCTGGCGACGACATCAGAAACTGAGAGTCTAAACTTAAAATTCATCTTGTGCTGAGCATGCAGATACGGGTTATTAGGCTTACAAACTATAATCTGCAATGTGATGAATACAACAAATGGTTTGTTTAAAATCCTTCTGCCATAGATACAGTCAGACCAAAGAAATTCACACACCTTCAACATTTCTCACATTATCACAGTTTATTCGCTATAGTTCAGAAAATGGTAATAAAACATGACGAACTCAGAGTTCTCAGATCAGTGGATATTTGACTGGTTTTGTCCGTCCTTCTGTTAGTCTCTCACACATGAATTATGTTGAATATCTGTCAGCTGTTACATTTAACTACACAATTAGATAATACCAGTTTAGCTCAACCAGTGACCAAGCAATGCTTCATGTTGTTCAGTGTGTGTGTAAAAAGAGCATTAGCAATTACAGAAAACACACTTCAGCAAAACATGATCAGCTCAAAGTGGAGGAGTCATTTCTGGTGGTCATTTACTGGTAGTCACTGTATGAAGAATATTTGGGTATAATGTGTCACAGTTTACTTTATTTGTCTCTCCTCACTTACATAAATTAACTTTAGTGTCCTGCACACACTAGTAAAAAATTATCAAAAATTATATCTGGTGTCTGAATAATTTTTGAGTTGACTGTATTCTGTAACCATCAATAAAATATGGACCTACCCATCTAACGGGAAGCATCCTCAGAACTTTGGCTATTAATGTTAATAGAATATTTGTTCAAAGTTGTCAGATCGTTAATAATGTTACATTTATATCTGAAACATTTTAGTTTTCAAATGTTACTACTTGTTTTAGAATGTTCAGAGAACATTCAAAAGCAACGTTCCCATAATGTTTGAAGAATGATAAAAACGGTAACATTTAAAAAAAACTGGACGTTTGGAATGTTCATAGAACATTCAGAAATATCTTAGAAAAACGTTCTTAAAACACATTTTTTGTTATTAGCGGGTTAAAAATTATTTGAAAAGACAAGCACTGTATTGCCAAAGCACTGACATCATATAAATGTGATTTAAAGTAGCAGTTCAGAAGCTGAATGCTGTAAAGCTGCATCTTCTCAAAAATGACATGACATCCAACAAACCGCAAATCACCTGCCAAAACAACACGCTGCCACTTCTGAAACACACACACACACACCTGTGACTCCAGCAGAAGAGGCTCTAAATTGCACATCCATCACACTTATTCATGCAAATCATACATATGCAAATCACACATCGCCATACAAATATAGGCTATTTGCAAAAAGCCTCTGCAACAAAGAGAGAATTTAACGGTGCGCGTCGCCTCAACACTAAAACAAACACTAGTTTCCCCTCCGTTCAGCTCAGCAAGCGCTCGTGTCTGTCCTGATTCGACTGATACTGTCTGAATCGGTCCGTGTAACGCTTCACAATTCAATTTTCAGACCATACAATGCAAATGCAAAAATAAAACATTGAAACCAGACGTTCATTTTTCTTGTTTTTCCAGTTACATTATCAATGGATAGTTGCCCTTTTATCCCTTTTTTCAATTTTACTTGTGCTAAATTGTGACTTTAGAAACAAACATTTGAATTAATGAAATCGAACTGATTTTGTTTTTCTAATTTTCGTCTTGTAATTTGCGCCGTGGGCGGTACCATTAGCACGGGGGTGTGGCCGTGGACTAACTTTACTATCATTTCATTGATGCAACTTCTTTATTTACACTGCATGCACGTTGAGGAGAAGTTTAAAAGACGGAACACAGGACGACATTTTTCACCCGAGGTGACAGTTTTTATTGATAAACTGCACTGTTAACCCTTGCTGTAAAAAATGTCCAAATTCTGGCAATATACCATTTTCCATTAAAACAGTATTGCTTAAATTATTTGCAAATAGTACGTTAAATAGATTACTTAACTACAATTAGACCTATACGTTTTACCATTCTTAATCCTTTAAATCGCTTTTAAAAACGTAACTCGATTATCATTATTTTTTAAATAATAAATCCCCCACCTGTATATTAAACACGGAAAGCTAGCAACACCACTGGTAGCAAAGCTAACACCTATGGTAGAAAAGCTATTAAATCATACAAAAACACTAAGACAGTCTATACAAGAAAAGAAAAATTAGCCACTCAAAGTTAAAAAAAATAAATAAATAATAATAATTAGTGCAGTAAGCCCATTTGCAAATCAGAACTTGTTTATTTTTAATGAATAGAAATACTGAAAACCATAATCAAGTATATCGGAAATGACAATGTCAATAAAGTAAAATTAAAGTCATGTGAAATAATACTTCCTACAGTAAACTATGCCCAAAAAAGGTTGAAAGTAAAAGCATTATCTTAAAGTAAAATAGTGTAATAAAAAAACTCTTTGTGATGATCAGATGTATAAGTAAGTATAAGTAATTAGAAAACCAGAAAATCAGTTCGATTTCATTAATTCAAATGTTTGTTTTTGAAGTCACAATTTAGCACAAGGAAAATTGAAAAAAAAAAAAAACGAGAGAAAAAGGCAACTATCCATTGATAATGTAACTGGAAAAACAAGAACAATTAATGTCTGGTTTCAGTTTTTCATTTTTGCATTTGCATTGTATGGTCTGAAAATTGAATTGTGAAGCGTTACACGGACCTGAATCAATATTGATGGGCCGAATAGAGGTCTTCTCCTTCTGGGAAACCTCTACAACTGAAGGGCATTGAACATGATTCTGCCAAAGACTCGTGAATGATCATGAGATCTGTTGAGGACACGAGAACTTCCCCGACCCGCCCACATGCCATTATTGCTCAGAACGAGTCATAAATAAACGCTGAGAGTGAAACACATGCGGAGGGACTGTGAGTGGGCAGTGAACGCAAAGATCAGATATAAGGAGGAGTTCACACGAAATAAAGCTTCTGAGAGTACTTTATCATGTGTGCAAGAAGATCTGTGTGTGTGTGTGTGTGTGTGTGTGTAACCCTCTCGTCCAATCAGAATCGAGGATTGGAACTAACTGTTAAAACAACTGCTGTTCTGCTCTGTAAACCCTTATTTTGATAATCTGTTGTGTTTCTTTTAGTTTCTTGTGTTTTCCTGCTCTGTTTCTTTGGTTACTGATTATGTCCTCATTATGCATTTTGAGGTTTGCGTTATTCTCTTAAAACTTTGTATCTTTATAAAAGCTCCGGGGGGGGGGGGGGGGGGGGGGACCTCACGTATGACGGTTTTCATAGGTGAGAAGAGTTTGAGATGATTCATAAACACTGATAACAGCATGCTACATAAATCAGTGCAGAAAGATATTCGCAAAACAACCCCAGTATAGACTTACATTATGAGGAGTTATTAGTAACAACATCAACGCGCAATAGATCTGTGAATATAGTGGCATAATCATGTGCTTTATTGTTGCTAAAACACCATTATATGTCAAAAGCGCTGTCATTATGCGGTGAGAATTATTCATGGGCCTTTAGAGAAAAGGCTGTGAACAGCAAGAGTCTTAATGTGAATGTTCATATCAGCGCCGCGTTCACATATTCTCACATCGGGAACAGACTGTAAAAGAGCTGGAAGTACACGTGAGTGAGTGAAGACACGGCCACGGTCAAAATAGCAATTTGATTAGCCGGCAATTTTATCTGAAGCGACTACTATTGTTAAATATCTGTTTGTTCTTGGACTTCCTTCTGTGTACATTTTGTTCAGTTTCCCGCCACTCCGTCTTCACTAATTCATTTGGTTCGGCTGTGTGTCTTTCGTTGTCTTGTTAATCAGTCTAACGCTGATTTAACGCAGCCCATGGGAAGAAAACCGTAAGTGTTGCCTTTAATCATATGAGAGTCGCAAATGCGATGGCGTATTGTTGTGTTTAATGTAGAAATTAGTTATTCTAAAAATGTACATACATTTCTTTCATACTATAGACTATATACAGTGAAATTCATTTATAAATACATTTTTTTATATATATAATTCAGAACGTAAAAAAGGAAGCAGTAACAAACTATATACATATCCTATTAACATCCAATAGTGTAAATCGCGGCAGCAGCTTCAGGTTGGTAGTCCAAGGCATTGTTGTCTATCTGTAGGCTACTTCCGGGGTTCTTCCCAGTGGAGCCTCGCTTTCGATTTCAAAATGGCGGCTGCGTGAAATCAGCGTATTAGTCACCTAATCACCTGTGTATTTCAGTCTGAGTCTTGTGCTGGTGTCTGTCGTCGTTGATGTTGAGCTGGTTGTTCTGTCCTGTGTTTCCTAGGACACATTTACACATTGCCGGGTATTTAGAGAAGCAAATATTTCCCCAGTCTGTTTTTAATAATAACATTGGGCACACAACATCGTTTTCAAAAAAGTTGTCATTTACATCAACCCGCATAAATCCGCCGTCGAGCGGAATCACAACGTGAAGCATTTTCTGGCGCATCATGTGACGTTTGAGAACCTAAAACCCCGTTTCTCCCAGTCGACACGGCCACACATAACCGGCGTTATCAGACATCTCCACTTTGGCCGGAGTTTTTAGAAATAATCGTTTTCTGTGATAAAAACGGGGTTTTCGTGTAAATGAGACGCCAAACCGCAGGGAAATATCTGCGTAAGTTTAAGTGCATTATTAATAAAGACTGCTGCATCTCGATCCTGTTTCCGCTTTGCTGTAACCAGACACCGAACAACTAAAGGGACCGTCCCACTCGATCATAGGTCATCAACAGGGTTTCAGACTTTTGAATTGTATTGCGTTGAGGCTTCGAAACAATCCGTCACCCGCCTCCACAGTGACCCCTAGTGGTCAGAACGGTGTAAATGCAACAAAACCCCGGGCCAAACATGCTTAAAACACCTTTTACAAATCTATTGCACATTTTTTATTGCACGTAAAATCATTCAAATGCAATTATCTAATCATCTAATAAGATTATCAAGTGTCTATATGTAATTTTATCAATTGTCAGGGTTTGTTTTGTTTGTTCTATGAACGGCTCAGCTAAACAGGCCAATAAGAGGCTATATATTATACCATTGTTTATTTTAATTATACTAATGTCTAATTAAACCGTATACAAATGTATAAAACTGATCAGAGATCATGTAAAGTCCACAAACACTTGTTCACTGGTTCTCAGTGACTCAGAGATCATCATTTGTGAATTTGCGAAACGTTTCGAAACAGTTATGAGGTAATGAACCCTCGTTTACTGAAATCACGTGATACACAATGATTCGGAACAAAAGATTTGTAAAGTTTTCGAAGCTTCATGAAATTGCCATCACTACCATCAGCCTTTGCTTCTCCTTTTAGCTTAGATAATGCAAGATAATATACAGGCACGGCTTCTGCGTTGACAACAACAAAAGCCTCTGAGGAGCGTTTAATCTAAGTTATTAAGGCACAGCAGGAGCTCTGATGGTCGAGTAATGACTGCTGGAAATGCACTCAACACTCGAGGTACAATCAGAGTCTGATGGCCTACAATACTATTTGTCTAATCATAATTAGTGAAGTCTCAAGTACTGTACAATCCAGTTGTTTGTGACAGTGCTGGAGTCATATGAAACGGCTTACAAAATAGGAAGCATGTGATTTTTCGTGCCTCCAAAAGACCAAATGCATCAAAATGAACAGTCTAGGAATCGTTGCTTGCCTTAAAATCTGCCTCACAGAAATAAATCTGTCCCAAATAACCTTGTCGAGAAGATCAAATGAATCTTAGTGTAATTCGCAGTCTTCCGTCATACAGGTAAATCGCAGTGTTATCAAATCAGTGAGAATACACCGCAAAAAATTTTTTTTAAGTATTTTCTTGTTTTCCCATACAAATATCTGAACGTTCTTAAATCAAGATACATTTACTTTTGACACGACACCGTTTTAAACTAAAAACGTCAAACTTTTTATGCGTTTTGGCCGCTCGTTTACACAACAATGCCTGAAAAAGCTAACTTTTAAAACGGTCTCCGTGTAAACATTAAAAAAAACGCTAATCTCTGAAGACGATGACGTCTTGCACGTGTGTACAGTATTACGTGTTTCATCGCCATCTACTGGCCTGCCAGCAGAATACAGTTGTTTTCGCGGCTCCGTGTGAATGGGGATCGTGTTGACACTGGTGTCGTCTGTACATGGAAAACTTAACAGAAAAACTTCTCCGTTTTAAGCATATCGTTGTCGTGTTAACCTACCCTCAGTGAGTTTTTAATTAAGACGGTCAATGGTCAGAAAAAAGAAAAAAATCGACAGACAAATAGGACAAAAACAACTGCATCTGCTACTTTACAGTCTCCAAAAAGTCAAAATCAATAAACATGCCTTCCACTCCACTTTATACTGTCTGTACCGCTTCTATCACACCGAATCTGGCCGTCTAAAGCACTAGGAAATAATCGTCCACCATTTTTATCTCTGTGTCCAATCTCAACGGGTTCCCTTTTGTTGTCATCACAAAACAACAAAAGTGGTAAAATATAGTCAATAAAACCCCAGCAGGCTGATGTGGGAACAGTTCAGACAGATTTATAGACTGATACATCACACAAACTAACCACAAGATTTATGGTTTTGTTCCTTGTCTTTTAGCGCGGGACACCCACAAGGCCTTTGGCTATTTCTATCAGGCTGCATTCATGGGCCTAAATGAGTCCGTCAGGTGCCGTGAGCACAGCCAAAACATACCGCAGGAATGCTAAATGCTGATTCAAAGAGTTCACGGCGGGTTTTGATGGGGACGGAGAGAGAGAGACGCACAGTTTGACCGAATGTCTTTCTGCATGCGCTCACAAATGCTCCAAATTCCTTGTGGGCAGTTAATAGTCGACAACATAAACTCCACTGGACTTGCTCTGTAGCTCCTAAAATGTCTCGGTCGCTCTTCACTGCGGAGACAGTTTCTCTCTCTCTCTCTCTCTCTGTGTAATCCTCCTCAGAAACTCTTAATGTTAACCGCAGTGATCCAGACGTCTTAAAGAGGACCTACAACATCTCTCTTAGTGTGTAATGTTGCTGTTTGAGGATGAGAAAGCTCCAGTTTTTCTCTATATCAGTGTCAGTGTTTCTGAACTCCTGAAACGCCTCCATTGTAGTCTTGAGTTTCTTCCGGGAACGAACACGGCACAATATTCCTCGTTATAATAATTCATACGCAGAATAAAGGGGCGGGGCCTGGTTGAGTTAGTCAGTAGTGTGTTAAACTGGCGGTTATGGAAAGGGGCGGGACATTTCGCAAACACACTCGAAGCGCTCGACCAATCACAACACACTGCTCCAGCCGACCAATCAGAGCACAGTGTGCTTTCAGAAGGAGGGGCTTCATAGAGACAGGAAGTAAACAGAGCGTTACTGACAGACTGGGAAGAGAGGAGCCGCAACAATGGAGAATATGAGGAGAATAATCAACATTCAAGCAGGAAAACCTGTTCTAGTAGAGCCTGAAACTACATCAAGACTGTACATAAGGCATAATAGTTTCTCTTTAACTATACTTAGTCATGTCGAAAAAATTAGGCCTTATTTAATATAGGGATTACTGGGCAGCTCATTT
The DNA here is from genome assembly GCA_030578255.1 of Tiaroga cobitis. Lineage (NCBI taxonomy): Eukaryota > Metazoa > Chordata > Actinopteri > Cypriniformes > Leuciscidae > Tiaroga > Tiaroga cobitis. Next base: position 1,428,456 of record CM060609.1, on the reverse strand, counting down.
GTTTTTACACGTGCCTCGCTGCAAATAGTGCCTTGCTCACATACAGTAAAGTCAATAGTCTCACTGCTTGTGGCCTTGCGATTGTAGCTTTTATACAGTACAGTAATTGCTGAATAGACAAATGACAGTGATTATCTGGGGCTTGGCTGGGGTTTTGGCTTCCCACTATATAATTATACCTCAGCTCAACTTGTTTTTTCACATTCTACTGGCACTAGACGGTAGACGGGCACACGGCGGCCAAAGAAAACGTCCACCGTCTAATTCAGGGGCAATCCGAGCCGCTAATGTCAGCTTCTATGCTGGGACGATTTTTCTTGACGTCTCAAGTGTGTATGTCTATATATTTTCCTCTTTTGTCCGTGTGTGACGGACTCAGAAACCCCAACCACAATGACATGGCAGGCCTGAAGGAGGCTGAAGTCATTGCACGATTGGATACCTTTCTCATTACTCACTCGGGAAAGAAAGAGCACTCAGACATGGCTGTCCAAAGAATAAGACGTGCACAGATGTCGGTTTGCTTAGTAAAAGGATATTTGCACAGCAGAATTTGTACACCTGTTGAAATGGAAGGTGTGCCTGAATATGCAGGTTTCATCAAGCTTTCGGCACTATAAGTAAAGACTGTAATCCAGCTCTCCTCCTATCATCATTGCCCGGGTCCTTCCTCCTACTGAGTGCACTAAGTAGTGTTGACAGTGTATGATGTTACATATATAATTTGTACTCATGTGTATGTGTATGTTTATGTCGTTTCATTTTATTTTTGTTGTATGTAATTGTGTGCCTTATGTGATTATTTTTTCTGTACAGCACTTTGGTCAACTTTGGTTGTTTAAAAGTGCTTAACAAATAAAGTTGGATTGGATTGGATTGGATATAATCTGTCAAATAAAACCATCTTTAGAAATGAAAAAGCCTCACCATGCATCCGAATGCGTCTCAAAGTTCACCACCAGTTTACAAATCCAGTTGCCAAGGTTTGGTCTAGTCTTGATCGCGTTCATGTCATTGTCATGTGATTCCTTGTTAGTCATGTGATCCTGCCATGTGTTCCCTTGTCTGATGTTGTCATTGGTTCATTGTTCACAGGTGTCCCTTGTCTTGTCATTAGTCTTGTGTGTATTTAAGCCCTCATGTGTCTTTGTCGAGTATAGTTAACTGTAACCACTGTTGGTAAGCGTCATGTTTATGTTTTTGAGTTCATGCCATGTCATGCTTTTGTTTTATGTTTGATCTTGGATTTTGTCACGTGTGAATAAACTGCACTTGGTTCTCTTCAAACTTGCCTTCAGTATATTTCAGATAATCACTGAAAAACATCTTCACTTACGATATTTCTGTCCCGGTTCTGAGTTAGTCGATTGCTGTCTTGGTCACTCATTATCATCCTCATTATCTCGTGTACCGAAGTTCAGTTCTGTGTGTGTTTCATTGTCGGGTATCGTCTGTTACGTGTGTGTTTAGCTCTCTCTGTTCGGATTTATTAAAAGACTGCATTCTCTCTTCATCATCGTGTTTGAGTTTGATCATCTACACAACGTTGTGACAATTTCAGCATCCAAGTCGTTTGTCCCGTATTTCCAGCTGTTTAGAATCAGAACTGATGAATAACCGGGTCTGCGTACCTTCGGATAATTTGTTTTCTCGTTTTTGACTTCAGATTTGTTTATTTATGTTCATGAGAAGGGTTCAATATGTGATAAATGAGCGTTTTTTCCGTTTAGAAGTCAAAAACAAATTTATACTATAAAAAGTCACTATAAAAAGTCAGTGATTTACAATCAGTGGTGTGAAATTGTGGAATGGTCTATGCACAGAACTAAAGCAATGTCCAAATATATTCCAGTTAAAAAAAAGGTACAAAGCAATGGTTTTCAAAAAATATATAAAAGAAAATGAGGCCTATAAACAGTTGCAATGTTCATTGATGTATGTTTATGATTATGTGTGTACATTATATATATATAAATATAAGATAAATGTGATAAATATAAATAAGATATAAATATGTGGTAAATGAAATAAGGTAACACTTTATTTCGTTAGTACTTTAGACATTCTACTAACTATAAGTAAGTTTTCAACTACATGTCAACTAACTCTCATTAAAGTGTCATAGACTGGTAGTTTACGGTCAGGTGTTAGGGTTCGGGTTAGGAGAATAAGTTGACTAGTTACTTATAGTCAGTAGAATGTCTAACAAAATAAAGTTTTAGCAAATATTAAGCAGACAGTCTACTGATACTCTAATGAGAGTTAGTTGACATGTTGCAAAGTTACTTATAGTTAGTAGAATGTCTAAAGTGGACTATCGAAATAAAGTATTACCTAATATAATAATTTACTATGGATATGGGGATTAAATAAGTGTATACTTCTTCCTACTCCTTTTCAGACATGTTTATGTTGCCAAATATTACTTATTGTTAACTGAAAGTTTGCTTATTCAACTGATGTTTTGTTTGGTTTATTTTTTGATATGTCTGAAATAAAATTTCTTCATTAATTTCTTCATTCAAATGATCCGAAGGTTCACAGACCGAACGGATGCCGAGTCGATTCTTTTCAATGGATCGGTCAAACAAATGATCAAAACACTTGGATAAATCCGGTCCGCGATTCACTCTGAATGAGATAACAATACCAACTGAATCTTTTGTACAGGCGTCTCACTGAAGTAAAACATACATACACTGTGAACAATTCATAGTTTTTACGTGACGTCACTCAAATGCTTACCTGCAATCAATATGCAGCTTATATACAGGCGAGCAGATGAACTCAGTGTAATCCATAGATAACCATTATAAAGAAAACACATAACCATTCAGTGCATTGCGTTCATAGTCTGGGTTCATCTGCTCGTCTGTATATAATATGCATCATCAATAATGTGTAACTGAATTTGGTCTTTTAATATCTCTGTTTATGTGGGAGAGCGGGGCACAACCTAACACATTTTGGTTTTGGCTCAATTATTTAAAAAATAATTAAGTTAGATTAATCTTTTTTTTACACAAGCAACATACACATCTCTGCTACAAATGAACACTTAAAGTTTTTTTCTAGGAGCTTCCATTTTCGTACAGTTGCACTGAAAGTGACAGAAGTGCAAATGTTACAACCTACCCCATATGCGGGGTTAATTGTAACAGACTGAGGGGTTAGTTGTAACACTTGTGTGTAACACATAATTCAGTACTATTTTATCTGTATAGTTTGATATTGTTTGTGCATCTGTATAGATAGATATCCATACATCCATCCCTCATCCAATCATCCTTCTATTTTGGATCAATATCATGGATAGAGACATAGAAAAGGGCTGCACAGTTTTGCAAGCAATACATAAATAAATAAATAAAATAATCATCAAATATTGTAATTGCAATTGAATTACATTTATGTGTGGCAGCTGCATGTAAAATTATTATTATTGATAATAATAACAGTAATAATAATAAAAACGAGCTTAAAATAAAAATTTAAAGGGTTTATTGCATTAAAACCAGGCTATATTTTTAAAAAAGAAACAAGTGATCAATGCATAGTAAACTAAATTAAAAAATAAATAAATTCCAACATTGTTTGTGAAAGTCCAACAAAGTTAAATATATAAATAAATACTCAAACCTGAAAAGTTGTGTGGCTCCCTGTTTTCATTTGATTATCATTGTATTGGCGGCTTAGTTGTAACACTGTGCTACATCTAACCCCGCTGTGTAAAACATATTTTAAGCCTAGCTAACAGTTGCTAGGAGTTGCTGACATGTTTCAAAACGGTGCTATGTTTTAGCCCACAAGACAGTAATTAAGGCAATATAAAGTTAGATCTGGTGACGTACACACCCAACTCAGAAACCGAAAAAAACCTATGATGAAAAAATTGACTTGCATGGTGTCAAAACACTCTTTGTCCAGTATCTTCATGAAATCTTATCAAAACTTTCCACAAATTCGCTGGAGACCGTCTTCTGGCAGCGAGAGAAAAAGAGCGGAAACACAAGCGGCTTGATCCCGACTAACTATGTAAAAGGTCCGTGTTACATTTAACCCCGCGTTAGGTTGTGCCCCGCGCTCCCCTATTCTGTTTTTCACATAGAGTGTCCTGCGGTTTTTGAAAACTGAAATGCTGTATATGGATCACAAACTTGTATTTTGTTCACATATTTTGTCTTTTGAGATGGAAAATTGACTGACCCTGTAAGTTCTGTGTTCGGCCTTTTCGAGTCACGTGAGTGGAAACGATGATAAAGTTGATATTTACCTATATCTTGTTGAAACTAAACCTGAGACCTCGCTATCGGCTGTCAACGATAAAGAATGTGAATTAATCTGAAGGCTATTTCAGGTAAATACCTTTTCCAACAAGGAGATTGAAAACGGTACTCTTTAAAGCCCCATGATACAACCACCATGTATGACTTTACAAATGCATAGGTTTATATACTTTTCTATATATAACGTTTGTGATATTTAACTCCTTCACTGCTGTGGGCGAAATGAGTCTGGTAATTCTGTTGAAATGACTTCTTTGTGAAACACAGAGTAATTTGTGCATAAACAATATATCAGAATGGAGTACGCAGGAATATTGCTCCTCTAACCTGCGCACATATTTTCAAAAGTACATAACTATAAATCCATTCTTAATGCGCATCTGAACGCCGTCAGCGTCAATCACAGGTTCAGTTTAAAGTCTGTTTAGAGAGAACGGCGTCGTCTTAGCGGCCCCTAATTTAATAACAAATGATCATTTCAACGGAGGTGAATCAATCAAAACTAACTTTAACTGGAAATAACATTATTCAAGAACCGCTATAAAGCCAAAACGATCTCTGTTACCTTAAATTATATGTTTATCTCTGTAAAGCTGCTTTGGAACAATCCATTGTTAAAAGCGCTATATAAATGAAGATGACTTGACTTGACTTTCGCTTCCCAGCATTAGATCAATGTTGTTGTTGTTTTTCTTTCTCCCTCGTATGAAGTTAATAAGTTAATAATTACACGTATTTCCTAGTTAATATGCCAATAAGAATGTCACATGCTTCTCTCATCTGCATTTTACCACTTTTAACTCTTAATATTTTCCCTATGTAGAAACTGCACAACAACTGGATCGGTCTGCTGTAAGACCGTTCTTCATGCACCAAATGAAAAAGTAATTAGTAATGAAAATAAAAAGATGAATCATTTGTGAGAGCACTTTCAGCTTGAGAAAGAAAGGGATGAGAGTCTGGATCTTCTGTCTAAAGTCCAGCGAAACACACGAGAGGGAATTGATTTGTTTGTTGCTGGTGTTTGACCCATTACCCGTCTGGCTCTTTGTCTCCTCACACGCCTGCTCCTTACGGGACATTAGTCTTGTTCAGGGGGATTTGCTCACTTATCTGACTGATCTAGCACATCTCATCCATCTTTTGTTAGGAGAAATTATCTGGCAAAAAACGCAGAATGGCTCTTGGAAAAGAAAAATAATCTAATTGACAAATGAATGATGCAGTGTGGTTTCGATTGGCTTTTTTTTCCAGCTAACTGTGAATTCATTGCGAGCTTCTGAACGGATTGGTTGAGGTAACCAGAGGTCGGTTCTGATGCTCGGGTGAAATTGCTTTTAAACGGCAGGGTTGCTATTTGTGAAAAAAAAAAATCGAAAAGCATTGGCCTTGTGAAATATCTGGTGTGTGTTGGCCTTCAGAACAGTTAAAGGGAATTCTTGGGCAAAAGACTTTAAATACATTAACAAAAGACTTGAGTTTTGTGGCATTGCGACGCTTGTGTGTTAATGATGCAGAAGAGCTTCTTGGCCTTTGTGGTCTTTAGAGGTATTGCATTTTTTTTTTTTTTTATGTATAAAGTAAAGGTTTCACATGGAAAATAGAAAAATACTATTTTTCCATACTGTGCTACTCACAAAAACCCCTAATATTGCTATTTTAAAGGCCCATTGATAGCGGGAGTGAGAGACTGTAGGTTTTGAATCTCCTAAATGCCAATTTTGTCATTGTTTTGGAACACACCAGCTTATTCATAACCTTAAGGCTATATTCATACTAAAAGCAAAAAAAAAACTTGAATATGAGTTTGTCTGCTGCGTCTTCATTGGTTTTAAATAACTTTGTTACTTCAATTAGTCCTTCTTAAACTTTGTTGCACTTAAAATCCATGTAGGAATTAATGAGCGAATCCCCAAACAACATCCATCAACTTTTGGTAGCAAAACAAATAACTTTCATAACAACGGATTACTTTAAAGTATAGCTAACTTTCCTGAACCCAAAACGAAACAGATTCTAGTTTTGATTTCCATATTATGTGCGTGTCTGAACTATAAAAGGAAAGTTCCTTCAACTTATGACCAATTGTCCTTTAAGAATGTATGTAAATAACAATGAACTATAATGGTTGGCAAATTATTTGAGAAATGTAAATAGCTGACAGTTCTGACAAAGTTTTGGAGGTAAAAGCAAGTTTTATAAAAAACTGTCCACATCACGGCACTCGACTATGGGTCTCAAAAGTTTGAAAAGCGAATCCCGTAGAGATTTTTCACATGCATTCAATTAGGCTTCAAAATTGCAGAAAGGAAACCGTTGATTATGTGCATTAACTCTAGAATGATTCCAGTTAGCAAACATCATGTGAACTTTGTGTTTCTACAGCAATGACAGACCGAGCCGCATGCCATCTCATTTAAAAGGCTAATTAAAAGTGCAAGATGTTCTGATGTAGTAAATGTCAAAAATCTGACTCTGTAAATTCATCTCTGAAGGACTGGCGACAAATCTACTAAGGTTTATTCACTCAATATTTGTTATTATGAGAGTGCTCATCTCTAAATTGGCTGGGATATACAATATAGATTGAATGTGAACTTTTGAATTAATGTGATTTGGGGTTTCATGTAATGAAGCTCAGATGTGCTCACACAGAATAAAAAAATAAATAATAAACATACGGAGATGGATGCTGCACGGATTCATTTACAAAATGCAAAAAGGCCAACATGGAATCTGAGCTCGCCAGATTTATGGATAATTGCAACACCTGCCATTCATAAAATGTTACCATTTCATATTTTCTTTATGTGTCACAGTGTGCTTTTAGAGACTATAGAGTAAACAGAGCGTTACTGACAGACTGGGAAGAGAGGAGCCGCAACAATGGAGAATATGAGGAAAATAATGAACTTTCAACCAGGAAAACCTGTTCTAGTAGAGCCTGAAAAGTAAATAATATTGCCTCTTTAAATTACGTTATATCTCACGGTTAAATCCAATTCTGATGCATTCCACAGAAATCAGCACGGAAAATGGGAAAATGAGGTTAAACATTCATTTAATTCTACAAAAATGTAAGTATACTACTAGTAAAAGATGTTAAACAAGATGTTCAAAATGCCGTGTTTTTGCAGCCATTTAATGCTCCAAGGCTTGTTGCAGATCAACGTCAGTCATATGTGTGACTTGAGCGCCACAATGAAGCAATTAAAAAGCCCTGACAGCTTGATTAATTAATTGATCTGACTATCAAGAGTCTCTGTAGGTAGAGGTGAGAGAAGGTGTGTGTGTGTGTGTGTGTGTGTGTGTGTGCGTGCGTGCGTGCGTGCGTGCGTCCGTCCGTGTGTGTGTGTGAGAGAGAGAGAGAGAAGGTTGTGTAAGAGAGAAGGTGGATGTCATGTTGTCCCTATGGGGACGCGCTGTCTTTTGCCCTGTGTGAGAACTCGACGAGAACGGCTAGTTAATGAGTGTCACAATGTTAAAATGTCATCTGTGCTATCAGATAACGAGGACTGTCACATTGCTGGTGCTTGTATCCGGTCCGTGTGTGTGTGTGTGTGTGTAAAAGGGACATACGCGTTGCACATTGTGTCTTTATTTGATCTCACATGCACCAATGACTTTATAATAACCTGCATCTTTCATTTCTCCTGTAATAGTTCCACATAAACAATCTCAGGGGTTTAGACCCCATATCACCATATTGCAGAGAGACAGATAATTTTGTCACACACACACACACACGCACACACACAGGGAGAGAGAGAGAGACACACACAGGGAGAGAGAGAGAGAGAATTCTTTCAAAATCAATAAGAAAATTAGGATTTTTCTTAAAGGGACAGTGCAGGATCATTGCATTAGTTTAGTCTAGATTTGCCCATTTTGATTCCCAGTGGTTATCACTATTAATAATGGATATTTTCAAAAAAATATATAAATAGATTGAATCAATGACTAAGTAAATGTTGCATTGTGCAAAGCTTCATGGGATGTGTTGCACGTGTGTCCTTTTCCTTTCCTTTTTAAGTTTCAAATACTTTTTTGCTTCAGAGTTTCAAGGTTATAATGTTATGATGGTTTTGAAGAAAATAAAAGTGAAAAACACCTCCTTAACCCAAGGCCACTGAAAATGTCTAACTATGGCATAACAGTTTTGAGTGTAAAACAATAAAAGCATTTCAAATGCAGGCTAACAGGAAAAACTTCTTGAAGTGTGAATTCTCGTGTTTTATTCTTTGTTTGTCTAACTTTGCTTCTTTCAAGTGGCCGGTTGTTTGCCAGAATAAGCTGACGCATATCCAGACCTTTTTTTCATCAAGTCAAAGATGGTTAAAATGACGCTGTCAACTCAACCAGAGGTCCGGCTTTTTTCCTAGAGAAAGAAATACATAAATGAAGTAGAAAGCCAAAATATTAAATGAGTACTGAGTAATCCACTTTTGTAGAGTCTAAATGAAAATTTTCTGAGATTTGGAGCCAAATTACAGGGCGATAAAAATAACTTTAGAAATTTTAGAATGGCAGCATCATTATTTTATTTTTACACAGAGATTGGTAGGTCTATTAGTGAAATCAGTGGACTTTAGCAATCTTTGTTGCATTATATGCCAACGATGACAGTTCAAAAATGATAAATAAGCAGTTTTCAAGGTTTTTTCCCCAAAGTTTGTATACCTGTAACTCAAGACGTATCAGATATATCTTAATATCCTTGTAGATTTTGGGTCTTAACAAACTTTTCTTTTAGTACCTCCACTTTGAAGGCTCTATATAATTTAATTCCAGAGATATTGGGATCTCAATATGGCTCGAAGAATACATTTGTACACATTTTCAATGGTCAAAAACCAAATGTGTGGCCCTTTACAAAATAGAGGATTACTCAAATATTCATCCATGACACTTGATATTTTGGCTTTCTTCACTAATTGTTTTTTCTTCAGAAAAATTATGAACAAAATTAAAAAATTGTTTGTTTGTTGAGAATGACCAGTTTTTATTAATTATTTAATCATATAAAAAATTGTTTAATGCAGTTTATGTCTTTCTCAGTGAGTGTTCAATAAAAAAATAATAATGTTGAATTCAAGTCATGTCTGATTACTGTTTATGATTTTGAACTGCTTAAACCACTGTCGTCTTTCAGATGTGGAAAACCTCTCATTCCGAAAGACGATTAGCAGATGGTAAATAAAAGAAGCGGGTTGCTCTTTCAGAGACCCAGAAGTCATAAAGAACCGAAGAACTCTTTGTATATGTTGGAAAGACATCTTAGGATCACATACTGAATTACAAACAGCTTCGACAGATGCATCAAACAAACTACAGTAACAGTTGCTGTGAACGTTTTAGGGACATGTTTACACATTCTTGTAGGCAATGCATTGTTTTTGAGTACATGCATAATGACAAATGCAAAATTTACGACTGTTTGTATTAGAACATTGGAGTGATTTAAAACCTGGAAAACATTTCTCAAACAATAGCTGGCGGACTTTTTTTGGCAGGAAAGAGTTGGTTTGGCTTGTAGGGAGTGTATAATGTACCAGTGCATGTGTGTACGACCTTATCCAGACTATCTGAACCAAGCCAAGACAAACAGGACAACATGCACAATCAGCATATCTGCATCTCTATATGCTTCTGTAAACAGCGTCCACCCACATGCATGCTATCAAACTTAAAGGGTTCGTTCACCCAAAAATGAAAATGATGTCATTAATGACTCTCCCTCATGTCGTCCCAAGCCCGTCAGACCTCCGTTCATCTATGGGACACAGTTTAAGATATTTTAGATTTAGTCTGAGAGCTTTCTGTCCCTCCATTGTAAATGTGTGTACGGTATACTGTCCTTGTCCAGAAAGGAGATAAAGACATCATCAAAGTAGTCCATGTGACATCAGTGGGTTAGTTAGAGTGTGTTGAAGCATCGAAAATACATTTTGCTCCAAAAATAACAAAAACTACGCCTTTATTCAGCATTGTATTGTCTTCCGGTTCTGTTGTGGATCCGCGTTCACGAGTCCGCAGTGACGCCGCCGACGTAAGACGCTGCTGACGTGTGTCTGGTGCGTCCGTGTATTCGGGTTCAAATAAATATGGCTGGGCAAAAAAATGCAAGTCTTCCTCTGTGTGGAAATCCTTAGACATGTTTGCGAAGATTGTTTTGTTTCCAGCGTGCGTCTCCCTCAGACTGTAACCGAAGCTCGGGCGCACCAGACACACGTCAGCAGCGTCTTACGTCAGCGGCGTCACTGAACGCGGATCCACAACAGAACCGGAACACAATACAATGCTGAATAAAGGCCTAGTTTTTGTTATTTTTGGAGCAAAATGTATTTTCGATGCTTCAACACACTCTAACTAACCCACTGATGTCACATGGACTACTTTGATGATGTCTTTATTTCCTTTCTGGACAAGGACAGTATACCGTACACACATTTCCAATGGAGGGACAGAAAGCTCTCGGACTAAATCTAAAATATCTTAAACTGTGTCGCGAAGATGAACGGAGGTCTGACGGGCTTGGGACGACATGAGGGCGAGTCATTAATGACATCATTTTTGGGTGAACGAACCCTTTAAGGCCAAAACAATTACCGCACCTCAGACCTCAGAGTATTAGATGAGAAACAAAGACAGTCTGGAGGAGGAGAAACGGCAGGGATTTTGAGGTGTGGGATATTAGGCATGAATTTGTCAGGCTCTAAAACCCCCGGCGGTCTCTTTGCGTACAGTTTGGCTTTACTGGGCTTCTGATAAAAGTAGGGGAAAACCAGACAGGAGAAATGAGCCCATTATAATGGGCGAACGAGTGCTTAAATGGAGTCGCAGGCATGTTAAACTAAAAATATGCCTGTCTCCTTGACAACCCAGCTAAGGGCAGAGAGACTTCTTGTCGAGTGCAAGTCTCAGACGGGGAGACTTCTGTTGTTGAAGGGGGAATTACTCGCCAGCATTGTTGGACTTGCTGGACCAGGTCCCGTGTGGTAGAGCAACGGATCAACCAGACATCAGATCTTAACTGCAGAAACAACAAGCCAGAGTCGCTGCAAACGCACAAATTAAACCATTCAAGCTAATAAAATCCACTTTCCACCCCGATTCAACCTAAAAGTTCAGTTGCTGCATTACATTTTTAAGTATAATCAAAGCGGCTCTACAAGTCATTTTTTTAAATCTTGTCTATAGCTGAATCTAAGATATTTTAATGAGTTAAAGTAATGGAGTAATTGATACAAAATGTGATCAATATACTTTTATTCAGCAAGGATGCATGAAGCAGCACAACTGTTTTCAACACTGATAATAATCATAACTGTTTCTTGAGCATCAGATCCTCATATTAGAGTGATTTCTGAAGGATCATGTGACACTGAAGACTGGAGTAATGCTGAAATAAATCAATAAATAACATTAAAACATTGACGTAGAAAACACATATTTTAAAGTGCTTTTCAGATATTATCACTCATGAAGTCTGTAATTGAGCTGTTTATGAATGTAAAAATCTGCAAAGTGCAGATAAATAACGTTTTTTTCTCCCAAAAGAAAGAAGCGATTCTGAACTGAAACGAGTCGTCAGTAATTCCGTCTCACTTCCTGAATCTAAGTAGGTTTGTAATCATTTGCATAATTCCAGCCTATGCTCCTGATTGGCTGAAGAGCGTCTCTTAGCCCCGCCCTCAAACACTGTAGTGTATCTGAGACTGGGAGAGTTCGGTTCGTGTTGTTCGTGTCGAGAAGACGCTGTTTTCTGCTGACAAAGCAAATCCACTTTGATGAGATTGATGCGGTGAAACCCACGCCATCGTTACTGTTCGTATCACTGTGATCAAGAGCTGAGGTTCAGATATGATAATGAGCGTTTGCTTTCTGACCAATCACAGCAGACTGGACCGTCTGACCAATCAGAGCAGAGCAGCTCTCAGAGAGGCGGGGTTTAGA
>CM060609.1:1363714-1411214 GCA_030578255.1 Tiaroga cobitis | reverse complement strand
TGTCGCGTATAAGATTACGTCACGGCAGTTTCCTGCGGCGTTGCTATGACGACCGGGTACTATTTGTGGCGGTACTATCTGCAATGGAAAACGGAGCGAAAAGCGAGCCGAGTCGAGGCGAGCCGAGTCGAGGCGAGCTGGTACTGGTAATGGAAAAGCGCCATTAGAAGAGAGAGGTTATTATGTGAGTATAGGAGACCATAAGTCTGAGTGGACATCCATGACATGCGGAGTCCCTCAAGGCTCAATTCTTGCACCACTCCTGTTCAACCTGTATTCTCCCAATGAGCCAAATAATGAGAAAGAACCGAATCTCTTACCACAGCTCTGCAGACGACACACAGCTCTACTTAGCCCTATCGCCTAACGACTACAGCCCCATTCACTCTCTGTGCCAATGCATTGATGAAGTCAACAGTTGGATGTGCCAAAACTTTCTTCAGTTAAACAAAGACAAAACTGGAATCATTGCGTTTGGAAACAAAGATGAAATTCTCAAGGTGAATGCATACCTTGACGCTAGGGGTCTAACAACTAAAAATCAAGTCAGGAATCTTGGTGTGTCTCTAGAGTCAGACCTTAGTTTCAGTAGTCATGTCAAAGCAATAACTAAATCAGCATACTATCATTTGAAAAATATTGCAAGAATTAGATGCTTTGTTTCAAGTCAAGACTTAGAGAAACGTGTGCATGCTTTCATCACCAGCAGGGTGGATTACTGTAATGGACTCCTCACTGGCCTTCCTAAAAACACCATCAGACAGTTGCAGCTCATACAGAACGCTGAGCAGAACCAGAACACATGAACACATCACACCAGTCCTCAGGTCTTTACACTGGCTCCCAGCTATATTTAGGATTGATTTTAAAGTATTATTACTGGTATATAAATCATTTAATGGGCTAGGACCTCAATATATTGCAGATATGCTCACTGAATATAAACCCAACAGATCACTCAGATCATTAGGATCACATCAGCTAGAAACACCAAGGGTTCACTCTAAGCACGGAGAGTCTGCTTTAGTTATTATGCCAGCCGCAGCTGGAATAGCTGTGCATTTACTGAATGAGCACTGTGCCACTGTTCGTCCGACTGTTTTTACTGTACTTTATTTTATTTTTTATTCTAAACTGTTTTAATTATTCTTATTTGTTTTGATTATTTTAATTTCTTTATTCTAAACTGTTTTAATTATTGTTATTTCTTTTGATTTTTATTATTTCTTCTATGTAAAGCACTTTGAATTACCATTGTGTATGAAATGTGCTATATTAATAAACTTGCCTTGCCTTGCCTTGCCTTGCCTTGCCTATCCATCTATCTTTTCATGTTGATGCTAACAAGCGCATGGCGGTAACTTAGCACAGCAGTCTTTCTCTTTCTCTCAAATAATAGCATTAAAAAAATCCTGTATATTAGTTTGTTATTCAGATGGGACAGGGCTGTGTGTTTTGCAATGAGGAACACTCTAAACAATGCTGGGTTGTTTTAACCCAAATTTGGGTCAAATATGGACCAACCCAAATGTTGGGTTAAAAATGTAATTAAAAATTTTAACCCAACTTCAACTTTCACTTTCAACTGTAAATTACATTTTTAACCCGACATTTGGGTTTGTCCATATTTGACCCAAATTTGGGTTGAAACAACCCAGCATTTTTTAGAGTAAAGCATCATCTGTGGATCTGTTGGTCCAGTACTTTAACTGCAATAGTGACCTTAAACACACCTCGGGTCTTTATCGACCCGGGACGTCATTCACTGCACTCCCCATCATTCGTTTTTAAAGTTAGACGTCAACCTTCTAAGTATTCCTCAATATATTCATTAGCAGACGACCGATTGATCGTTTTTGCCTGTTAATCGGCACCGATAAACGATTGCTGGGACAAATCGGTTATCGGTGCCGATTAATCGGTAAAACGGGAGGCAATTAATCGGATGCAACCCTGAAAAACTATCAGTATGGATTTTAGATTGATTGGTTATGCCACTTGTTACAGGATCAATCGGTTATCGGTGCCGATTAATCGGCAAAATCGATCAATTCAAAATCCATACTGATTTTTCCGGGTTGCATCCGTACGAAAGCGGCCTCTAGATGTGAAATAGAAATGTTTTGTTTTCATTCAGCATCAATTTTTAAAGCTATCGGTTGGTTAATCGGTTATCGGCCTGCGCGGTTCAACCTAGTTATCATTATCGGTCAAATCCAATATCGGTTGACCTCTAATATTTGTTGTAAACAATATAACAAAAAAAAATATATAAAAGAATGTCTGTTTTCTACATTTTTTGTAAAAAAAATGTATAGGGTCATTAACGACACAAGGTATGTAATAGTGTAAGTGTAATGGATCCCATTGAATATTTAAAAGCAGAAATGTGAAGCTTATAATTTATAAAAACACTTACATTCTGTAAAACACGTGTATTATTTGAGCTGTAGAGTTGTCATTTTTAGTAATTATAGGATTTATCCACCTTATTGTGCAATGTGGAAGTATGCTAATTATCCGTGAATGAGCGAGACTTACGATTATTAAATAACTAAGAATTTAGCGTTTACTGCACCGTGTTAATGATAACGATAATAAATAAAAAATAATATGATAACAAATACCAATTTGCAATATAAAGCACGCAGCATAACAGACTAAATGAACTAAAAGAGAATGAAACCGGAAACCTCGACACATTCAGTCTTCAAACACCTGCTCTTACGTTAAAAATAAGGCGGATAGTGTTGCTTTGTCATGATAATGAAGTTGTAAAATTGGATTTAACTTCACATAGGAATGCTTAGTAAGTGATTTTCTCCACAGTAGAATCATATTATCATGCATATTGTTCATGTCTTGGGGTCGTACTATTGAAAAGTATTTTAAAATCTATAGATTGGACCCTTTCATTTCCATTGTAAGCCTGATTTGTGCTTTTTTAATGAAAATGAGGGCCGAGTGGAAATGAACTTTTATGGTAATCTGCTGTCGACCGGGCTTGAAACGAACCCAGAATGTTCATTTAACACGACTCATTAGGAAGATTATTGATGTACTGTAGGTTAGTGCCTTTTTCTTATCCACGAGTTGATTCCACCATTTTTACAGAGTTTATATTTTCAGCTCTCATTTTAATGACATTTATGACCGGAAAATGAACTGGTGCTTTTTTAAAATTTTTCCCTTATTAATCAACTCTTTAGGAATGCTATTAATATCACGCTGTCATCTCTGATTGGATGATTGACCATATGTGGTTTCTGATTAAAACATCTGAGCATCAGATTAAATCCTTAACCAATATATTCAGATATTCTTACCGAGATGATTGCTTATACAATTGACATTTTGCTGCTATAGCCACAATATACTCTTTAAAGAGGACCGATTATGCTTTTTTCCATCTTCATCTTTCTTCAGTGTGTAATGTTGCTGTTTGAGGATGAGAAAGCTCCAGTTCTTCTCTATATCAGTGTCAGTGTTTCTGAACTCCTGAAACGCCTCCATTGTAGTCTTGAGTTTCTTCCGGGAACGAACACGGCACAATATTCCTCATTATAATAATTCATACGCAGAATAAAGGGGCGGGCCTGGTTGAGTTAGTTAGTAGTGTGTTAAACTGGCGGTTATGGAAAGGGGCGGGACATTTCCCAAACACACTCGAAGCGCTCGACCAATCACAACACACTGCTCCAGCCGACCAATCAGAGCACAGTGTGCTTTTCAGAAGGAGGGGCTTCACAGAGACAGGAAGTAAACAGAGCGTTACTGACATACTGGGAAGAGAGGAGCCGCAACAATGGAGAATATGAGGAGAATAATCAACATTCAATCAAATGCATGATACGACCTCTTCAATCTTCCCTTTTAGCCTGGAGGATTTAGTACATATTTTAAGGCACTATTTCCCATCAGTAGCACATCACAGATTTTAAACACCTAGTGTGTAAAATGAAACAACATGCTCTGCAGTGTTTGGGTGTTTCTGCAAAACACTTCCCAGAGGAACTGAATGCCAGATTCATTACACTGTGGCAGATGATGTAAACATATGGAGATCATTGTAATGGAGCACTGGGAAATGCAATGATTTGGTCAATATAGAGTCTGTAGGTTTGGAACAGACAAAAAATATTAAAAAAAAATATTTGTAATACTAATTATATATGTATTATACTTTCTGACTATATTTTTCTAGTGTAAAGGATAGTAAGAGGCCTCTTGTATTTTAAAAATGGTGTTTCTTATTTTATATCCAGTATTTGAAGACATATATATGGCTCAGATACAGTGCAGGCATATTATAATAGGAAACATGTGACAGCTTATTTCCTCTCTTATTCTCTCACGCCTCAGGCCTCGGTTATGAAAACTCAGCTAGGGCTATTTTGGTGGGGAAAGATTGTCTGGTTGGGAAAATAGCTATATTGAGATAAATATTATAGGGGGGGGGGGGGGGGGGGGGGGGGAGCTAAGAAAGAAAATTAATTTTTAATTGATTAAATTCCTTGTGGATTAAGAAAATATTCCGACAGCAACCTCCTCTTTCCATGAAATGTCACAATGCTGGAACAATTATAGAGCCTCACATTCCCAGACTCAAATGAATCCGAAAGCTATTTCTCGTAAAATTACCTAAAGCCCAGTTCCTGAGAAGGGCATTCCCTCCAGATCTGTCGGATTTCAACAATAACGCAGTATATTGTCGTTTAATGGCGTGATTAGAGTAAAAACAACTGTTTAGACTTGAGTGGCACTTTTTCCCCTCTTTCAAATGATATTCTGATAAAAGCGCTGATCGCTTTCATCGTTCCCACAGAATCAAGGCGAGAGACAGCGTATGTTTCATAACCAGGGATGAACAAAGGGACTTTTCTCATTTCAGAACTAATAAAGTGTCTCTCCGCCTGCCGCTGGAGGCAGGAACGATACGTCTCTTCAAATGATCCTTTCTGCAAAATCTGTTCCGAACACAAGATTCTGGTGCAACTCTCCTCATGCCAGCAGACTGAACCTTGCAGCGCAGGAACACCGAGTTATTTTCGAATAGCCAGACTAAACCTCTAAGGTCGTTCCATTGCAGTTTATTCTGGCCAAGAACTGTTATTCGTGCCATGAAGAACCTTTAACATCCGCAGAATCTTTCCATTGCACAAAAAGTCATTTTCGCTTCTCCAGTGAATGTATCTTGATTTAAGAACTTTTGGATATTTGTGCCGGAAGACAGAAATACTTTTGACAATTCTATCATCTTTTACTCACCTTCATGTGGAGACAGATGATGGATGGATAGATAATGGATAGATGGATGGATGATAGATAGATAGATAGATAGATAGATAGATAGATAGATAGATAGATAGATAGATAGATAGATAGATAGATAGATAGATAGATAGATAGATAGATAGATAGATAGATAGATAGATAGATAATCTGATCATAGGTAGATAGAAAGATAGATAGATAGATAGATAGATAGATAGATAGATAGATAGATAGATAGATAGATAGATAGATAGATAGATAGATAGATAGATAGATAGATAGATAATCTGATCATAGGTAGATAGAAAGATAGATAGATAGATAGATAGATAGATAGATAGATAGATAGATAGATAGATAGATAGATAGATAGATAGATAGCTTATAGGTTCTAGTGTATAACATTAAGTATTTTATTAAGTATATTAGAAATATAAAATAATTAATGTTAACTACATTTATTCTTACTAGTTATTGTTCATTTCAACATGTACTAATACATTATTAAAATCAAAAGTTGTCACAAAGGGTTGATTTACCTGTGTTTGTTCTTGTTTTCTTTGTTCGTTAGCTGTTCCCATTTGTCATGTTTCCATTTGTTTCCATGGTTACTCATTTTTTAATTGATTAACCCCACCTGTTGCTTGTTTTCTCTCTGCACTGAGCCTGTGTATTTATAGCCCTCATTTTCAGTTGTTTCTTTGTCTGTTCTCGTCATTTATCCTGGCATACACATAGCCCATTAGCAATTTCTATCATTCAAATCATGTAAAATGATTATTAGGCTGCATTTTGATTAATTTGTGAATAAATGTGACAGCTGCACACTTATTCAATAAGCTCAACCATTGTGACAACATTTCTTTATGTAAATATTATTTAATTGTCCTGAGCTAACATAAACTAACAATGAACAGTTGTATTTTTATTAACTATAACGTTAACAAAGACAAATACTGCAACAAATGTATTGCTCATATGCATTAACCAATGTTAACTAATGGGAAACTAATCTGAATAAGAACCAGTTCTCAGTTCCCAATACTATAGGGAACCTAAATATACTTAAAGAATGAACGCTAGCTTTTATAAATCAACCACAATTTTGCACATGTCAGACAAATGCAGCATTAAGTGCAACTGTTTTTTTTTATCTCCGAGAGGATTTGGAGCGAGAGGATTCTGTGCACAGCGTTCCACAGATGCCGTTTATGTAACTGAGTGAGTGATGAAACCATTTACTGTGAAATCCACTTCACCTTAGAATAAAAAGATTCTTTTCATTCCATTAATGTCTCGGGTATTGAGAGCAGTTTTCATTTTCCACACACACACACACACACACACACACACACACACACACACACACACACACACGCACGCACTTAAATCCATCACAGCTATTTTAAATTAAAGAAAGTTCTTTGGTCCACACTTTTCATCCGTAATTCTGAACAGCCAGCATCTGCTCTTCTGATGACTTTAAAGGGTTAGTTCACCCAAAAATGAAAATTAAGTCATTAATACTCTCCCCCATGCTGTACCAACCCCGTAAGACCTTCGTTCGTCTTCGGAACACAAATGAAGATATTTATGATTAAATGTGACAGCTGGATCACTCCTCCATAGGCTCCCTAAGGGAATGAATCCTGACGGCCCAGAAAGTCAATGAAGAAAATGTTTAAATATTCCATGTCGCAACAGTGGCTCAACTATAAGTTTATCAAGCGACGAGAATACTTTTTGTGCGAAAAAACAAACAAAAATAACGACTTTATTCGACTATTCCTTTTCTTCCTTGTAGGCCTGAAACGAGACTTCAAGAGATTTCCACGACGCATGCGCGAGAATTGCGATCTCCTTCAACTACTTCAGTTCAGTTCTCGCGCGTGCGTCGTGGAAATCTCTTGAAGTCTTGTTTCAGGCCTACAAGGAAGAAAAGGAATAGTCGAATAAAGTCGTTATTTTTGTTTGTTTTTTCGCACAAAAAGTATTCTCGTCGCTTGATAAACTTATAGTTGAGCCACTGTTGTGACATGGAATATTTAAACATTTTCTTCATTGACTTTCTGGGCCGTCAGGATTCATTCCCTTAGGGAGCCTATGGAGGAGTGATCCAGCTGTCACATTTAATCAAAAATATCTTCATTTGTGTTTCGAAGACGAACGAAGGTCTTACGGGGTTGGTACAGCATGGGGGTGAGTAATTAATGACTTAATTTTCATTTTTGGGTGAACTAACCCTTTAAGAAGGCCTGATATATCAAACGGACAGAGAGGCCATTTTGTTCCCAGTTCAAGTCCCTTTAAACATTGATTCATAAACTCCTGAAGCACTTCAAACAGTCGTCCCACAGAAGCAGTGCTGAGCAAACGTGGGCATACGGGGCAAACAAGACCATATGCACACAGAAATATGGATAAATATTTATGCTCTAAAAATACCACAGTCCTTCTCAGTTCATGAGCTACAATATGCATTCTAACAATATTTACATATTCATTTTTACTTTTCAGAAATGCAGTAAAACCTGTTAACTGCTGAGGTCTAAGATGCTGTGGTACACATTAGTGTTGCAATTTTACAGTATTTTTTTTTTTAATTATTGAGCATCAAATCAGCATTTGAAAGATTTCTAAAGATTAGAAAGAGTAATGATGCTAAAAATTCAGCTTTGCATCACAATAAATTACATTTTACAATATGTTCACATAGAACGCAGCTATTTTAAATTGTCATAAAATTTCACGGTTTTACTGTATTTTTGATCCAATAAATGCAGCCTTGGTGAGCAGAAGAGATTTCTTTTAACAACATAAAAAAAATCTTAATTTTTCCAAATGGTAGTGTACATGCATTTTTGATCAATATAATGAATCCTTGGTTAATAAATTTTTTTTTTTTAATCTTACTGACCCCAAACTTTTTGAACAGTATAGTGTACATTTCTATATTTATTGATCTGCTGACATTTGTAACTCTAAAATATACCGTCAGGAAAATGCCGGGTAACATGATCATCACTGCATTTCTACAGTGAGCGTTATTTAGCAGTGCAGTTCTCTCCCCTCATGCACTCAACACAGGTTTCATGTTGATATGCTAATCAGTGTGTCGTGCTTCGAATGGGCGTTCGTCTGTGTCCGTATCTCAGTTCTTTAGATCACACGTTCATTCTGCTGGAGCTGACCGGTGAAACTGCATGAGGAGGATCAGATCCGTCACTTCAAACAGCACTGGCTTTGAATTCGCTTTTGTGGAATGGTTTATCCATGCATTTTTAGAAAAGCGGGTTCAACAGGGTTCTAGAGATCTAGGGTTCTGGACTCATTTTTAAATGCCGCAAAGTTTCTATATAAGGAGAAATGTCTAAAAGGTGCTATATGTATTTTTTCAGCGGCCTCTATTGGCGATGTTTCAGATTACAACCAATTTTTACAAGCGCGTTCGTGGCGTGCTCTTGCGCGTGCTCGAACACAAGCGCGAGCACTCATGGTACCGGCCACACTGAGACTTTCAACACACCTGAGAAAGCATCACACAACATGCTGGAAACTCATGTAAACTCCCACTGCAACGTTACAATATTAGGCTGCTTTTATCAGCTTGACGCTGAACTAATGCTCCATGCTCGTACCATGATAACGTTACATTGACTGCATTTAGCCGACATGTGGTGTTAGCATAAGGCATTTCACTAACTATTCCTGTATCTTTCACAATCAGGCAGCGCAATGTCAACATAGATGAATGTATAATATGATAACGAAAACGGTTAGTGACTAGACTGAACAATTTCAGTGTAACAGTAAGATCGTAGGAAGTAACATTACTGTACTGAACGTGTCTGGAAATGTGTATTATAAACAATATGATGGTAGTGGGATGAGTGACGTTAGACAGTAGATCTAGTACATACAATAAAAGTTACATCTCACTCTAAAAAATGCTGGGTTGTTTCAACCCAAATTTGGGTCAAATATGGACAAATCCAGCCGTTGGATTACATTTTTTAAATTACATTTTTAACCCAACGTTTGGGTTTGTCCATATTTGACCCAAAATTGAGTTAAAACAACCCAGCATTTTTAGAGTGAAGCACCTACTTTTTGTTATCATGGAACAGTCTTTTGTATTCATTTCATATCTCATGTATGTTGTAGTTTACCATTATTTATTTCAGCATATCTGAAAACTTGTAATTTCTCACAATAAAAATAGCGGAGGTCTCTCCATAATTCAAACGCTGTGCCGATGTTGATCCGTGTTTTCGTCCTAAGTCGATCCGATTCACGTTTGGCCTGACGAGCTTCAGCAGACACATTTTTGTTTTGTTTTTTATATTTATGTGGAGTTTGTGTTGGGAGTGTGTGTTGTGCTGGAGGCAGGAGTGTTTGGGTGTGTTATCAGACTCCATGTCGTCAGCTGCAGTGCCGTCGCATAGACTGTATATAAAAAGGAGAGGCTCGGGAGCGCGCATGCACGTCACATCCGATGGATTTCGAAGAAAATCCGACCCGGAGACTTCACATAGAAATAGGAATACTGGCCTTCAGAGCTAATAGCAAAACCCGACAAGTGGATCATTGTAATGTGTGATTACAACCCCTTCACACACAGGCAATACAAAAAATTATTCATTTTAGAAGAAAGGTTACATAGAGCACCTTTAAATGATTGCATAATACTTTCATGTTCAATGGTGTATTTTATTTTGTTCTACTGATTCATCAAATGTAACTAAAATGAAAATGTATTAAAAGAAAATAAATTAAATATACATCCATAAAATGATCCCATGATGCGAACCACTAAACGGTTCTATATGAGAAGAATCTGATGGAAAACTTAAAACTAACTAAAGACCTAAAACTGTATGAGAACTGAAACTGGAGTAAAAATAAATTAAACCTAATGAGCAATATTTAAAAATGGATATTAAAAAAATGACAAAAGTACATAACGAAATTACTAAAACTAACATGAAAAAAAAAACTAATTCAAAATATGAAAAAAAAAAAAAAAATGACACCGGGACATGGGACTGTCAAATGGCAGAAGATCTTTCTGAAAATAATTATTAAAGTTTCAGTATGTTTCTAATTTTTAAAATAGCAATATTAAATATTTAATATTAATATATGCAATACTTAATATATAATATTTTCTTGAACTTTTATGGCGTTTCTTTGTCACTTTTGGAGCTACTTCAATCCCCATTCACTTTCATTGTATGGAAAACCAATTGTGTTTTTCTTACAGCAGCGGGAAAACCAAAAATTTTTGTAAAATTTAGTTAAAACACAATATTCCTCATTATAATAATTCATACGCAGAATAAAGGGGCGGGGCCTGGTTGAGTTAGTCAGTAGTGTGTTAAACTGGCGGTTATGGTAAGGGGCGGGACATTTCCCAAACACACTGGAAGCTCTTGACCAATCACAACACACTGCTCCAGCCGACCAATCAGAGCACAGTGTGCTTTTCAGAAGGAGGGGCTTCATAGAGACAGGAAGTAAACAGAGCGTTACTGACAGACTGGGAAGAGAGGAGCCGCAACAATGGAGAATATGAGGAGAATTATTAACATTCAAGCAGGAAAACCTGTTCTAGTAGAGCCTGAAACAACATCAACACTTTGCTGCATCACCAAGGCATTTGGTGTTTGTTAAATGCTGTATTTGATTTAGGCTGGTCTATTTATGCCTATAGGTGTCTGGGATATTTTTTCCACTAATAAAGTCTGTAATGCTTTTAATAGTGTTCTGCTGCTGGTGTTAGTGATGGCACAGGTAGAGTTATAATAACAGGGCTTTCAGGTCGGACGGGAACAGCTCACAGCCTCTTATTTCACACCTCAAAATTGTTCAAGAAGCGTGTGAGCCTCAGTCAGCGAGGCAAATCCTCTCCCACACAAGTGCTCAACCCTGCATGGGCTAAAAGGGAAAACAGCCCGTCTGAAGTCTAATGGGTTACAGACAGGGTGTAATTTGGGTATTTAGATTCAGTGATGTGGATGAACCTGGCCGATCAACAAACAACAAACCCCCGAACACAAACACGGGGCTGTCATGGTGGTCCTGCAGGCGTTTGAAACACCTGATGTCTCTCCTTCATCTTTCTCTCCGCCTCGTTCGGCCTTTTCTGAAAGTGCCCTAGTTCATCGGTTCCCAACAGTGGGGTCGCGGCCCACAAGGGGGCCTCAGCGAGCTCTGTGGGGGGTCGCGTCATATTTTGAAAGGTTTCAGCAATGAGCATTAAATACAAGTCCTTAACTTTTTTCTGTTCAAATTTTACAAAATGTATATAATGAGCGAGTTCATCAAGAATCCATTTCCAATCCGTGTTTTTGTCTTATCCTGAAGCACTATGGTACACCTATAATAAGTGTTTACATTGGGACTATTTTACACGGGTTCGGATCGCTGCCGCTGCGGAGTAGATCAGTACCTGCGTGACTCGTCATAGACGTACACAGAGAGAAGTAGTTCCGGCTACAATGTTCTTCCGAAAGACGCATTATTCTGTTAATAAATGCAAGTTTATTATCGCTCGCTATAGCGCCAAAAGCGTAAAAAATAAAGCCTCACATTGATAAAGCCTCACAAATAACATGCAAGTATTGAGGCCCCAGACAGCGGTCATTTAGTAATAGCCTATATTTTCTTTTTTTTTACCTACACACCAGTGTGAATATTTTTGTTTTTGCATTTCAAATAGGGCCAATTTATAGGCTTCTCCTTGGCTTTTTTAATTACAACGGGCCTACTGATGTTTTTGTTATTGTATTTTCAATATTATTGGCTATTATTTGTGCATAAACATACCGTTTGTTTGAAAAAAAAAAAACATATTTTGTCATCGTTGCTGCAAGCTTACAAGAGCGATAATACCATTAAATGTGAAGGGGGGCCCTAAAATATTTTCTTGGGAAAAAGGGGGTCTCAGACAAAATAAGGTTGGGAACCACTGCCCTAGTTAATACACTTTGGCATGATTTGGCAGATTTATAGTTTTAATTAGTGGGAAATTACAATAAGAGTGTCAGGTAGTGATGAAGGAATGAAATGAAGAATATGCAACTGAAATGCAGAGAAGGATGAAAAGAGCAGCGAACTCACAGAGATCCTGTGCTTTAAAATAGCACAAAATAGTTCCCAAAAGAGCGAAAAGAAACTCAGTGTCAGTTAATCTTGTTCTCACTTTCTCACTTTGATTTCAACCATTTCACATCCACAGACTTTCTTTTCAGGCTTTATACTATGAGAAATGCTACTTATTTTTACTTAGGTTTGCTTAGTTGGTGAACCTTAAAGTCTCCCTGTGGTAAAAATCCAGCGTTTAATGTTGTTTATGTGTCTATGTGGTGTGTTTAATACGCTTTAAGACACACCGTGTGTAAGTTCATAAGTCGACAGCATTGCTGAGTATTTCCTGCTTAAAACTGCAGTGAACCAAAGACAGTCTCAAAAACACTGAAATCGCTGGTGTTTCTGACGTCACAAACGACCTTGTAACCAATCAGATCAACGTGTGATCGTCAACCAGTGGATCTCTGAGCTGAGTGAGTGAGTGGAGGCGGGGCTCATTTGCATATTCATAGAACCGCTTATACTAAATGAGGCAAGGGTGTCGAGTTACATTCAAGATGTTTTAAGGCGTGAAGAATTTATTTTTCAAGGAAAAAACATTTAAATGTGTCATTTTGGTGATCAAAGATGAGTTTTAAGGGATAAAATGATTGACTACAGGGACAGATGTGCTGTTACTTTACTAAGTGATCCTAGTAATGGATGATAAAATGGTCAAATCCTATATTTTGATGGAGGAACCCAATTCTCTTTGGCCTTGCTCGAGCCGGTAATCAACATCTAAGCTACCACAATCACACATAACACCCTCGCATAGTGGCGACAAGCTTTGGTTAACACCTTTATTGATGCAGTTTGCAGTTTTCCTTGCACAGGAAGTAATGGCTTAATTATAACTCACTCCAAGGTCTCCGATAACACGCGTGTGACTGTTTATAGAGAATGTGGGGTGAAGTTTTACTTTGACTTGGTCTTCAAAAAGATAAATTGTTTTATCTATATAATATAATATAATATAATATTGACTAGAATGCACTAACGGTATTGGACGAGACCTGAACTGAGACGATGACATCACTGTTTTCTCCAGAGCTGCTTTATAGCTGATTAATGATCTTTACACAGTTATTGAACTGAACTGAATCAACACTGAACTGATTTCAACTGACTGTTATTATTGTCTTTACAGCAGAATTGAGTCATTATTTTCCTGTTTATCCCTGTAAAGCTGCTTTGAAACAATCTGTATTGTATAAACGCTATAGAAATGAAGCTGACTTACATGCAGAATGTGACCAACAGCGATGAGGTCATCACATTATTTGCATACTGAATTCTGATTGGTTTTCTTTCTAGTGATATTTTTTCAGTAATGAGAGTGAAGGAGAGCTGCGGCTGTTAGGACTCAATCACACTTCACGGACACAAAAGCATCATAAAAGTATCCCGTTTCAACTCGCGCTCTCTATTTGAAGTCTTCTTAAGTCTTATGTTAGATTTGTGTGATACAGAAACAGAAAATTGACTCTTTGATAATCTTCCTCTCAAAGAGAACCGGGCCATACTTTTGAACCACAAATGCTGGTCTTGCACTAACTGTGATGCGCCACACATTACGTAATCGGGTTGAAAGGTCACGCGTGTTCCGGGTCAGAATGTAGGATAGGGTGAAAAACTCCATCTCATTTTCTCCTCCAACTTCAAAATCGTCCGACATCGTTGTTTTACCTTTTATTTTTTTTTAATTTTTTTTTGTAAATGGCGTTCAGCCAGTTGGCTCTGTAAACACTGGGTCTGTCCTTACGCCTACGTCACGCTTGACCTTTCAACCTGATTACGTAATGTGTGTCGCATCACAGCAAGTGCAAGACCAGCATTAGTGGTTATAAAGTATATAAATGTTTATTTTGTTATAAATGTCCGCTGGTTTGTCTAGATCAGACTCTTATTCCTCGGCTGGATCGTGTCGAGACTTTGAAGCTGCACTGAAACTCACATCTGGACCTTCGACCCGTTGGACCCCATTGAAGACACTATATGGAGAAACATCCTGGAGTGTTTTCCTCAAAAACCTTAATGTCTTTTCCACTGAAGAAAGAAAGACGTGAACATCTTGGATGACGTGGAGGAGAGTAAATTATGCAGTGAACTAATCGTTTAGAAATAGCAGTTTGTTAGTATGGAGGGATATTCCGGCGCAGGTCTAGTGGAGGTTAAAGCTTATCTACGAGCTAAAAGCATGACAGTCATTTTACAATATACCAGCACTCATCCTCCACACCACCAGGGTGAGCATTTCTCTGCTTTTCCACATCTCTCTGTCTTTATCTCTCTTATGGGTGGACTGAATAGATTTTCCACTGTCTTCGGGGTCCTGACCCTTCTTCTTTTGAGAGCAGTTTAAATAGTGAAGGCAAACACTACACCGCTGCCATCTGTAATATAAATATCACAGAGCCATACGTGACAGGCAAATCAACATCTCGAATGAAACACGGAGACGCTGACATTTAAACCCTCAATACTCGAACATTTTTCCCCCTCATCTAATCAAAATAAGCAGAATTTATATACTGGAGGAGCAATCAGCCAATCAGCATTGTCATGACATCATCAGCTCCCAGATCATGAGTCACATGGCATTCACAGCTTCACTGATTGGATCAAAAACGTTCAGAAAGCTGCTCAGTTTAATGCTGTGGTTCTCAACACATTCCAAGGGGAAGCTAAATGGCTTTAAAAACATTCAAATAAAAGTAAACATGCTTTTAAATAAGGCAAAACCGCAAAACATCTAACATTTATATCGAACTGTTTTATTGTGTTGCCTCAACAACTATCATATTTTATTTAAGAACCAGGGTCTTGGAAAACCTAGTTGAGGCCATTTGATTTTAAGTGTGATTTATAGACTTGGAAAAGTAAACAATAAATAAAAAAATAAGAAGTAATTATTTAGAAGTAATTGACGAGATTCATAGCAGTCAATTGCTATATGTGAGTAAAAAACAATAATTTTCATAATAGGTTTAAAAGTACGGAAGAGGATTAGGGCCAAGCAATAAAAAATGAAAAAAACCATCTCGAGATTAAAGTCATTATAATGCGAAATTAAACTCGTTAAATTTCTAGGAAAGAAAAACTCGAAATACAATCTTGAGAATAAACTCATTAAATATCGAGAATAAAGTCGCTGTGTTTCGAGAAAAAACTCGTTAAATATGAGAAAAAAAAGTCGAAATACAATCTTGAGAATAAACTCTTAAGTTTAAATTTCTTACTTAAATTTCGAGAATAAAGTCGTTGAGTTTATTCTCACGATTATTTCGACTTTTTTCTCAAAATTGAACGAGTTTTTTCTCGAAACACAGTGACTTTATTCTCGAAATGTAATGAGTTTATTCCCAAGATTGTATTTTGACTTTTTTTTCTCGAAATTTAACGAGTTTAATTTCGCATTTTAATGACTTTAATCTCGAGATGGTTTTATTTTTTTATTATTGCTTGGCCCTAATCCTCTTCCGTATAAAAGGGACTCTACTCTGATACAGCAAACACTGATAACTATTTAAATGTTGAGCAGAAAGCAAGAAGCGACAGGAACCAATCAGCTTGTGTCGTGTAGTGAACGATACGATACTGCGTTAAGGACCATCAGCACGCACCATAATATTAATATATATTAAATAATACGAATAAACAGAGACAGTAAAGCAGATAATCCTGTGGATGAAGCAGTGCGATGGAACGAACAGATCGTTCCTGAAGAAGTGAATTACTGAACCAGCTGTGCACGGCAGCCGAGAGAGAGACGTATCATCTGATGGAAACGCTTTCTGGGATGAAAAACGTCACCTTGAATGAAGCATGAATTCCTCAAACAGAAACGCCACATTCGCCAGAGGAGACCATCAGAGCCACAAACCACGATCTCCTCATATTTGACCCATTCTGGAGCAGTACGTCACATGCAGGAGGAACCGAACACACAGATGTGGGAACCAGGACCAGGACTGATGCTTCACAGTCATTTAAAACAGACACAAGTATTAAAATCTATTTTGGTGAATGTCTGTGCATATAAAAGTTTAAAAAAGGCATTGTGGTGTAGTTGAAAGCTTTGAACTGGGAAAAGCTCGTGGGAGGATTTATTATCTAATCTGAAGCTGGTGAACAAAAAAAAAAAACACTGACAAAAAGAGCTATATTCAGTATTCACTATTTATTTATTTTGATGATTTTGCTGATGTAAAAATAAGCATCATGAATATTGCAATGACTTTATGTTGCATAACTTCAGATGGATATATTTTATTATATGTTATGATTTAAACTTAAAAAGCAAATATTTTCATCAACGGAAATCTCAGATTCAATGATTGATCTTCACAAATTCATGGAAATATAAACACACACACACTACTAAATATAACTGTATTTGTACTATATGTACAAATATGTACACACACACACACACACACACACACAAACAGTACACATTTAGTACAAAGTATAAAAAAATCACAACAAATCAATGATTAAAAACAACTATATTTTTGTACTTGTGTAATATATATATATATATATATATATATATATATATATATATATATATATATATATATATATATATATGTGTGTGTGTGTGTGTGTCCATATTTGTACATATAGTACAAATACAGTTATGTTTAGTAGTGTGTGTGTATATTTATATTTCCATGAATTTGTGAAGATGAATAATTGAATCTGAGATTTCCGCTGATGAAAACGTTTGCTTTTTAAGTTTAAATCATTACATATAATAAAATATATCCATCTGAAGTTATGCAAGTTATATATGTGTGTATGTGTGTGTGTGTGTCTGTGTGTGTATATATATATAAATAATCACTGTCATACACTAAATAAACAAATATGATTTAATAATTTTCACTATATTTAGAGTGTATTTTCCTTTTCCAATGAAGCATTTTCATGTGTCTGCATCAGCGGCTATAAAACAACAACAACAAAAACACAATGTCAAGCCACTGAGACTGCATATATAACATACACTAAATATTGTGTCTGAAAAATCTCCAGATTGTTGTGATGCACACCTGCGCTCTCTCGAGATCAGACGTGTGTCGTGAGCAGGGATGATACGAGATCGGTCTCGTTTAGTCTCAGTCGTGTGCGAGAGAGACGCTTCAGAAAGTGTGGCGAATGTTTTGTTGTTTGTCACTTTAAGCCCCTCAACCTTTTCGGCACGCTTAGCATGAGAGCTTTTAAACACTTTCTGTTTATGCTTTCTTTCCTTATCCATTATTTTATTTACTGGAGTGCTTGAGGAGAAGTGTGGGGGAATAAATGCACTTATTTCTCAAATGCTGAAATGAGATCAAATCTTTTGTCTCAGAGGCAGTGAACGTGACGGGGAAAGCTGTTATGATGGAAATAGAACCGAGTGTTTCCACTAATATAAATGCATTGGTGTCGAGGCTTTGGTTTATTGTGTTCTGCGCTGGATCTGTTTATCAGAGCAATTATTCTCACAGTGATGCTTCAGTTTCATGCGGCGGAGATGAGTCTGTGCGGCTGAATATAGCAGAGATGAAGCAGATGTTTCGGGTTTATTTATTCATCTGATTCAGAAACTTCAGAATCACTTCATTTTGCAAATTATTGTTCCGTTGAGGTGCATTTAAAGTCATTTTTGTTTCTCTGCACTCCTTTATAAAGAACCTTCATGTAGAAATATTTAGGTTTTATGAATTAAATAGTTCACTTTATCACTAGAAAAAAAATTAAACATGTTATGCAATCATTTAAGAAATTTCTCCTTATATAAAGGTCCTTTAAAAAAAAAAAAAGGTCCTTTAAATTGAGTTACGAACCCTAGAGTTCTATTTAGTCTATTTAGGCAAGTGTCTAACGCCGTAAACGTCTTCCTGTTCAACTTCAAAGTTAATTTCCTTGTAAATTACCTCACAAAAGTGTCTGCTTTGTTCTCGCTCACATGCAAATTAAACACATTTGCACAGCACATCTTTCGAAGACGGTCTCGGTTTCTCTCTCTCTCTCTCTCTCTCTCTCTCTCTCTCTCTCTCTCTCTCTCTCTCTCTCTCTCTCTCTCTCTCTCTCTCTCTCTCTCTCTCTCCTTGCATCTATTCAACCGAAATACTATAACCAGCATCTGTCTTTATGTGATCAAATGAGGGAGGAGACGCTGTCAGAATAACACACACACACACACACACACTCACACACACACGTCTGGTTCGCTATCTTTGTGGGGCCATAATGGTTTTTATACTGTACACACTGTATATGCTGTCACCTAACACTAACCCGACCCCTAAACCCAGACACACACACACACACACACACACACACACACTAACCCGACCCCTAAACCCACACACACACACACACACTAACTCGACCCCTAAACCTACCCAACACACACACACACACTCTCTAACCCGACCCCTAAACCTACCCATCACACACACACACACACACACACACACACACACACTAACCCGACCCCTGAACCTACCCATCACACACACACACACACACACACACACACACACTAACCCGACCCCTAAACCTACCCATCACACACACACACACACACACACACACACACACTATAACCCGACCCCTAAACTTACCTATCACACACACACACACACACACACACACTAACCCAACCCCTAAACCTACCCATCAAACAAACACACACACACACACACACACACACTAACCCGACCCCTAAACCTACCCATCATACACACACACACACACACACTAACCCGACCCCTAAACCTACCCATCATACACACACACACACACACACACACACACACACTAACCCGACCCCTAAACCTACCCATCATACACACACACACACACACACTAACCCGACCCCTAAACCTACCCATCATACACACACACACACCTAAAGTAACAGCAAACTGTCTTTGAAAAGCCTATGAGGAATGTTTTCCACCTAAAGATGATCAATGATGAATAGACACAAACATTGAGCGTGATTTCCCTTCTTTATTTATTACTCTATTTAAAGTGTGAGGTATTTTTGTTACAATACTTTCTCCTATCCCAGTTTCTCTGTCAAAACATGCTGTTTTTTACAGCAGTAAACCAATGTCTTCATCATTTATGCACTGGACTTTCGTTAAATATTGGTTGTTTTGATGCGCATAATATGATTATATCCATAGTAGATTATCTACAACTTTTTTTCATCAGATAAACGCAGCTCTGGTGAGCACAGAAGACACACAGCCGTGTCGTGTGCATTAAACACTTAAACAAGGGAAGGGTTTGGAAACCTGTTTGAAACTCATTCTTTTTAATTCTCTTTGGTGCCACTAGAGGCGCTGCGTATGCATAACTACATAAACAGACTCAAGCGAGTTCTTATGCACTATTCTATGCCAGTTTGTAGTATGTATTCACATTGAACATTTTAAATGCACTTTAAATACCCGAATGATGCACTTAATTAACCGCAAAAACAGTGTTGAATGTTGGAGGCGTAATGCACTATAACTACTGTGAAGGACACATTTTCAAAAACATGGCAATCTTTGTTGATTTATGAAGTAGCTTTCCCTCAGCTCTCTCTCTCTCTCTCTCTCTCTCTCTCTCTCTCTCTCTCTCTCTCTCTCTCTATCTATCCCCCCCCCCACCCCCCCCTCCCCCCCTCCCCCTCTCTCTCTATAAAGCGGCCCTCATTCCAGCACGCAATAAAAGAGGAAACACTATACAAACGCCTGTATACCTCCCAGGCCTTCAGGAAACCAGAAAACCTCCTGTGTGTGTGTGTGTGTGTGTGTGTGTGTGTGTGTGTGTGTGTGTGTGTGTGTGTGATGGGTAGGTTTAAG
The DNA here is from genome assembly GCA_030578255.1 of Tiaroga cobitis. Lineage (NCBI taxonomy): Eukaryota > Metazoa > Chordata > Actinopteri > Cypriniformes > Leuciscidae > Tiaroga > Tiaroga cobitis. Next base: position 1,390,953 of record CM060609.1, on the reverse strand, counting down.
GGTCGGGTTAGTGTGTGTGTGTGTGTGATGGGTAGGTTGAGGGGTCGGGTTAGTGTGTGTGTTTGTGCGTGTGTGATGGATGTGTGTGCGTGTGTGTGTGATGGGTGTGTGTGCGTGTGGGTGTGGGTGTGTGAGTGTGATGGGTGTGTGTGGGTGTGATGGGTAGGTTTAGGGGTCGGGTTAGTGTGTGTGTGTGTGTGTGTGTGTGTGATGTGTGTGTGTGTGTGTGTGTGTGTGATGGGTAGGTTTAGGGGTCGGGTTAGAATGTGTGTGTGTGTGTGTGTGTGTTTGGAAAGGTTTAGGGGTTGGATTAGTTTGTGTGAATGTGTGTGTGTGTGTGTGTTGGGTAGGTTTAGGGTTCGGGTTAGTTTGTGTGTGTGTGTGTGTGTGTGTGTGTGTGTGATGGGTGTGTGTGTTTTTGTGTGTGATGGGTAGGTTTAGGGTTCGGGTTAGTTTGTGTGTGTGTGTGTGTGTGTGATGGGTGTGTGTGTTTTTGTGTGTGATGGGTAGGTTTAGGGGTCGGGTTAGTGTGTGTGTGTGTGTGTGTGCGTGTGTTTGGAAAGGTTTAGGGGTTGGGTTAGTTTGTGTGTGTGTGTGTGTGTGTGTGTGTGTGTGTGTGTGTGATGGGTGTGTGATGGGTGTGTGTGCGTGTGATGGGTAGGTTTAGGGGTCGGGTTAGTTTGTGTGTGTGTGTGTGTTGGGTAGGTTTAGGGGTTGGGTTAGTTTGTGTGTGTGTGTGTGTGTGTGTTTGTGTGTGTGTGTGTGTGTGTGTGTGTGTGTGTGTGTGTGTGTTGGGTAGGTTTAGGGGTCGGGTTAGTGTCTGTGTGTGTGGGTTTGCGTGTGTGTTGGGGGGGGGGGGGGGGGGGGGGGGGGGGGGGGGGTAGTTGTAGGGTTAGTGTAAGGGGACAGAATAGTGTGTGGTGTGTGTGTGTGTGTATTATGTTTATTATAACTTATAACAACAAGAGCAACGAAACGCTGTCCTCCGGGCCACAGATGAACCGGGACGCTCTGAGAATCACAACTAAAGACACTTCTGAAATGTGTTGGGTTTGTTTACTTGACATTATGTTTTATAATATAGTGGGTGGTGGTGATGGCGCAGTGGATAAGACACATGCCTTTGGTGTGAGAGACCCGGGTTCGAATCCACTGTGAGACCAATGTGTCCCTGAGCAAGACACTTAACCCCTAGTTGCTCCAGAGGCGTGCGACCTCTGACATATATAGCAATTGTAAGTCGCTTTGGATAAAAAGCGTCAGCTAAATGAATAAACGTAAATAGTGGGATGGAATATTTGAGGATAGTTTTTGAGTTTTTGCTTGTCGGATTTTGCTAAATAAGCTTTATTAAGCCTAGTAAAAACCTGGAAATGTGCACAGCAGTCAGTCATCAATATATACCGGATTAATTCCTCAGCTCTGTAAAGATTTGACAGGCACTGAGAGCTCTTCACACACACACACACACACACACACACATTGTTCAAATACGCACGGCCATGACCTTTCAATGCCTCCAGAAACATTTTTGTCATCACTCTTTGATGAATGACATCAGGCACATGAAAAGTGGGAAGAGAAGACGGGATTGTGGAGAGGAGTTCAGGGAGTGAAATGTAACTCCATCTGCAGAATTTAAGCAGCTTTTATGAGGTCAGTGTTTTTCTATTTTCATCTGTCTGTCTGATTAACTAAGTTTTCTTTAAGTACGTTAAAAAGCCCCTAAAGAGACGTGATGAGGGAAATGGTGAGGGAAAAGTATTGCATTCCCCGAGAAACTCCGCAAAGGCACTGGATTTCCTCCTCTTACCTTGCAGAGTTTCCCGGGAAATGCAAAATTATGATGTTTGAGCGACTTTTAAGGGATTAGTTCACTTCAGAATTAAAAATGTCCTGAAATTAGGAAAAGAAATTAAGGTTTTTGAGGAAATCATCGTTTCTCTGTTCCATTGTGCTATGCTTTTTCTTTATATTTAAAGCTATTTTTTAAATGATGTTGTTATGGTTATAGTTCTCATGCTTGTTTTATGGCAGCTTGTTTCCGCCACAGAATGAAAAATAAAAAAGGTAATTGCGACTTTTTATCTCACAATTCTGACTTTTTTTCTCAGAATTGCGAGATATAAAGTCAGAATTGCGAGATATAAAGTCAGAATTGCGTGTTATAAAGTCAGAATTGCGAGACATAAAGTCAAAATTGCATGTTATAAAGTCAGAATTGCGTGACATAAAGTCAGAATTGCCTGTTAAAAAGTCAGAATTGCGTGTTATAAAGTCAGAATTGCGAGATATAAAGTCAGAATTGCATGTTATAAAGTCAGAATTGCGTGTTATAAAGTCAGAATTGCGTGTTATAAAGTCAGAATTGCATGTTATAAAGTCAGAATTGCGAGATATAAAGTCAGAATTGCAAGATATAAAGTCAGAATTGCGTGTTATAAAGTCAGAATTGCGAGATATAAAGTCAGAATTGCGTGTTATAAAGTCAGAATTGCGTGTTATAAAGTCAGAATTGCGTGTTATAAAGTCAGAATTGCGAGATTTAAACTCAGAATTGCGAGATATAAAGTCAGAATTGCGAGATATAAAGTCAGAATTGCGAGATATAAAGTCAGAATTGCGTGTTATAAAGTCAGAATTGCGAGATATAAAGTCAGAATTGCGTGATATAAAGTCAGAATTACGTGTTATAAAGTCAGAATTGCAAGATATAAAGTCAGAATTGCGAGATATAAAGTCAGAATTGCGAGATATAAAGTCAGAATTGCGTTATAACGTCAGAATTGCAAGATATAAAGTCAGAATTGCGTGTTATAAAGTCAGAATTGCGAGATATAAAGTCAGAATTGCGTGTTATAAAGTCAGAATTGCGAGATATAAAGTCAGAATTGCGTGTTATAAAGTCAGAATTGCGTGATTATAAAGTCAGAATTGCTCGTTATAAAGTCAGAATTACGAGATGTAAAGTCAGAATTGCGAGATATAAAGTCAGAATTGCGTGTTATAAAGTCAGAAAGAATTGCGTGATATAAAGTCAGAATTGCGAGATATAAAGTCAGAATTGCTCGTTATAAAGTCAGAATTGCGAGATGTAAAGTCAGAATTGCGAGATATAAAGTCAGAATTGCGTGTTATAAAGTCAGAATTGCGTGTTATAAAGTCAGAAAGAATTGCGTGATATTAAGTCAGAATTGTGTGATATAAAGTCAGAATTGCGTGATATAAAGTCAGAATTACGTGTTATAAAGTCAGAATTGCGAGATATAAAGTCAGAATTGCGAGATATAAAGTCAGAATTGCGAGATATAAAGTCAGAATTGCGTTATAACGTCAGAATTGCAAGATATAAAGTCAGAATTGCGAGATATAAAGTCAGAATTGCGAGATATAAAGTCAGAATTGCGAGATATAAAGTCAGAATTGCGTTATAACGTCAGAATTGCAAGATATAAAGTCAGAATTGCGTGTTATAAAGTCAGAATTGCGAGATATAAAGTCAGAATTGCGTGTTATAAAGTCAGAATTGCGAGATATAAAGTCAGAATTGCGTGTTATAAAGTCAGAATTGCGTGATATAAAGTCAGAATTGCTCGTTATAAAGTCAGAATTACGAGATCTAAAGTCAGAATTGCGAGATATAAAGTCAGAATTGCGTGATATAAAGTCAGAATTGCGTGTTATAAAGTCAGAAAGAATTGCGTGATATAAAGTCAGAAAGAATTGCGTGATATAAAGTCAGAATTGCGAGATATAAAGTCAGAATTGCTCGTTATAAAGTCAGAATTGCGAGATGTAAAGTCAGAATTGCGAGATATAAAGTCAGAATTGCGTGTTATAAAGTCAGAATTGCGTGTTATAAAGTCAGAAAGAATTGCGTGATATAAAGTCAGAATTGTGTGATATAAAGTCAGAATTGCGTGATATAAAGTCAGAATTACGTGTTATAAAGTCAGAATTGCGAGATATAAAGTCAGAATTGCGAGATATAAAGTCAGAATTGCGAGATATAAAGTCAGAATTGCGTTATAACGTCAGAATTGCAAGATATAAAGTCAGAATTGCGAGATATAAAGTCAGAATTGCGAGATATAAAGTCAGAATTGCGAGATATAAAGTCAGAATTGCGTTATAACGTCAGAATTGCAAGATATAAAGTCAGAATTGCGTGTTATAAAGTCAGAATTGCGAGATATAAAGTCAGAATTGCGTGTTATAAAGTCAGAATTGCGAGATATAAAGTCAGAATTGCGTGTTATAAAGTCAGAATTGCGTGATATAAAGTCAGAATTGCTCGTTATAAAGTCAGAATTACGAGATCTAAAGTCAGAATTGCGAGATATAAAGTCAGAATTGCGTGATATAAAGTCAGAATTGCGTGTTATAAAGTCAGAAAGAATTGCGTGATATAAAGTCAGAAAGAATTGCGTGATATAAAGTCAGAATTGCGAGATATAAAGTCAGAATTGCGAGATATAAAGTCAGAATTGCGTGTTATAAAGTCAGAATTGCGTGATATAAAGTCAGAATTGCTCGTTATAAAGTCAGAATTGCGAGATGTAAAGTCAGAATTGCGAGATATAAAGTCAGAATTGCGTGTTATAAAGTCAGAATTGCGTGTTATAAAGTCAGAAAGAATTGCGTGATATAAAGTGAGAATTGCGAGATATAAAGTCAGAATTGCGAGATATAAAGTCAGAATTGCGTGTTATAAAGTCAGAATTGCGTGTTATAAAGTCAGAATTGCGTGATATAAAGTCAGAATTGCGTGATAAAGTCAGAATTGCGTGTTATAAAGTCAGAATTGCGTGATATAAAGTCAGAATTGCTCGTTATAAAGTCAGAATTGCGAGATGTAAAGTCAGAATTGCGAGATATAAAGTCAGAATTGCGTGTTATAAAGTCAGAATTGCGTGTTATAAAGTCAGAAAGAATTGCGTGATATAAAGTCAGAATTGTGTGATATAAAGTCAGAATTGCGTGATTTAAAGTCAGAATTACGTGTTATAAAGTCAGAATTGCGAGATATAAAGTCAGAATTGCGAGATATAAAGTCAGAATTGCGAGATATAAAGTCAGAATTGCATTATAACGTCAGAATTGCAAGATATAAAGTCAGAATTGCGTGTTATAAAGTCAGAATTGCGAGATATAAAGTCAGAATTGCGTGTTATAAAGTCAGAATTGCGTGTTATAAAGTCAGAATTGCTCGTTATAAAGTCAGAATTGCTCGTTATAAAGTCAGAATTGCGAGATATAAAGTCAGAATTGCGTGATATAAAGTCAGAATTGCGTGTTATAAAGTCAGAAAGAATTGCGTGATATAAAGTCAGAAAGAATTGCGTGATATAAAGTCAGAATTGCGAGATATAAAGTCAGAATTGCGAGATATAAAGTCAGAATTGCGTGTTATAAAGTCAGAATTGCGTGATATAAAGTCAGAATTGCTCGTTATAAAGTCAGAATTGCGAGATGTAAAGTCAGAATTGCGAGATATAAAGTCAGAATTGCGTGTTATAAAGTCAGAATTGCGTGTTATAAAGTCAGAAAGAATTGCGTGATATAAAGTCAGAATTGCGAGATATAAAGTCAGAATTGCGAGATATAAAGTCAGAATTGCGTGTTATAAAGTCAGAATTGCGTGTTATAAAGTCAGAATTGCGAGATATAAAGTCAAAATTGCGAGATATAAAGTCAGAATTGCGAGATATAAAGTCAGAATTGCGAGATATAAAGTCAGAATTGCGTGTTATAAAGTCAGAATTGCGTGTTATAAAGTCAGAATTGTGTGATATAAAGTCAGAATTGCGTGATAAAGTCAGAATTGCGTGTTATAAAGTCAGAATTGCGTGATATAAAGTCAGAATTGCGTGTTATAAAGTCAGAATTGCGTGATAAAGTCAGAATTACGTGTTATAAAGTCAGAATTGCGAGATATAAAGTCAGAATTGCGAGATATAAAGTCAGAATTGCGAGATATAAAGTCAGAATTGCGTTATAACGTCAGAATTGCAAGATATAAAGTCAGAATTGCGAGATATAAAGTCAGAATTGCGAGATATAAAGTCAGAATTGCGAGATATAAAGTCAGAATTGCGTTATAACGTCAGAATTGCAAGATATAAAGTCAGAATTGCGTGTTATAAAGTCAGAATTGCGAGATATAAAGTCAGAATTGCGTGTTATAAAGTCAGAATTGCGAGATATAAAGTCAGAATTGCGTGTTATAAAGTCAGAATTGCGTGATATAAAGTCAGAATTGCTCGTTATAAAGTCAGAATTACGAGATCTAAAGTCAGAATTGCGAGATATAAAGTCAGAATTGCGTGATATAAAGTCAGAATTGCGTGTTATAAAGTCAGAAAGAATTGCGTGATATAAAGTCAGAAAGAATTGCGTGATATAAAGTCAGAATTGCGAGATATAAAGTCAGAATTGCGAGATATAAAGTCAGAATTGCGTGTTATAAAGTCAGAATTGCGTGATATAAAGTCAGAATTGCTCGTTATAAAGTCAGAATTGCGAGATGTAAAGTCAGAATTGCGAGATATAAAGTCAGAATTGCGTGTTATAAAGTCAGAATTGCGTGTTATAAAGTCAGAAAGAATTGCGTGATATAAAGTGAGAATTGCGAGATATAAAGTCAGAATTGCGAGATATAAAGTCAGAATTGCGTGTTATAAAGTCAGAATTGCGTGTTATAAAGTCAGAATTGCGTGATATAAAGTCAGAATTGCGTGATAAAGTCAGAATTGCGTGTTATAAAGTCAGAATTGCGTGATATAAAGTCAGAATTGCTCGTTATAAAGTCAGAATTGCGAGATGTAAAGTCAGAATTGCGAGATATAAAGTCAGAATTGCGTGTTATAAAGTCAGAATTGCGTGTTATAAAGTCAGAAAGAATTGCGTGATATAAAGTCAGAATTGTGTGATATAAAGTCAGAATTGCGTGATTTAAAGTCAGAATTACGTGTTATAAAGTCAGAATTGCGAGATATAAAGTCAGAATTGCGAGATATAAAGTCAGAATTGCGAGATATAAAGTCAGAATTGCATTATAACGTCAGAATTGCAAGATATAAAGTCAGAATTGCGTGTTATAAAGTCAGAATTGCGAGATATAAAGTCAGAATTGCGTGTTATAAAGTCAGAATTGCGTGTTATAAAGTCAGAATTGCTCGTTATAAAGTCAGAATTGCTCGTTATAAAGTCAGAATTGCGAGATATAAAGTCAGAATTGCGTGATATAAAGTCAGAATTGCGTGTTATAAAGTCAGAAAGAATTGCGTGATATAAAGTCAGAAAGAATTGCGTGATATAAAGTCAGAATTGCGAGATATAAAGTCAGAATTGCGAGATATAAAGTCAGAATTGCGTGTTATAAAGTCAGAATTGCGTGATATAAAGTCAGAATTGCTCGTTATAAAGTCAGAATTGCGAGATGTAAAGTCAGAATTGCGAGATATAAAGTCAGAATTGCGTGTTATAAAGTCAGAATTGCGTGTTATAAAGTCAGAAAGAATTGCGTGATATAAAGTCAGAATTGCGAGATATAAAGTCAGAATTGCGAGATATAAAGTCAGAATTGCGTGTTATAAAGTCAGAATTGCGTGTTATAAAGTCAGAATTGCGAGATATAAAGTCAAAATTGCGAGATATAAAGTCAGAATTGCGAGATATAAAGTCAGAATTGCGAGATATAAAGTCAGAATTGCGTGTTATAAAGTCAGAATTGCGTGTTATAAAGTCAGAATTGTGTGATATAAAGTCAGAATTGCGTGATAAAGTCAGAATTGCGTGTTATAAAGTCAGAATTGCGTGATATAAAGTCAGAATTGCGTGTTATAAAGTCAGAATTGCGTGATAAAGTCAGAATTGCGTGTTATAAAGTCGCAGTTGCGTGTTATAAAGTTATAAATGTGAGATATAAACTATTCAGAGGGGTTTATATCTCACAATTCTGAGAAAAGATGTCAGAATCTCGAGATGTAAACTCGCAAGAAAAAAATTCAGAATTGTGAGATAAAAAGTCTTTTTTTTCACAATTGTGACTTTATTTCTCAGAATTGCGACTTTATATCTCGCAATTGCGACTATTTCTCACAATTCTGACTTCATATCTCGCAATTGTGAGATAAAAAAGTCGCTATTATTATTTTAAAAAATTTTTTTATTCAGTGGCGGAAACAAGCTTTCATAGAGGCAAGACGTTCTTAAACTAGAAAGTATTTGATTGGACAAAATGTCTCCAGAAAATATTGAAAAGCTCAAAGAAGAGGGAGACTACGTTTATTTCTACATTACATACTACATTATGTATAAAGTTCATTTAAAAACATAATTTAAAGTAATTAAAGTTAACAAAAAAACACAACAATTCATTGTATTTTTAATTAAAAAGTTCTACTTTTAGCATGCAGGTAAAATTATGATTGACAGCTTTCATCCTCTCTCTTGGAATTCTGCCATGAAAACTATTTATCTGTATTTCACACGTTTCAGCAATGCAGTTTTAATACGCAGTGAATATCCTGAATGCGGTCGGTGCAACTTACAACCGATCCAGTCCAGCTCTACACTTTATACGGAAGTTTCCTCGTCTCCAAGGTCAGCGATGCTTTGAGCCGGCGTGTTCACGGGTTCTGCCAGCACAGCACGTTCTGGATAAACTGCAGTGGTCATGCCGTGATGAAGTCGGATCACGCCGGACCAGAGATGTGGAGCTGGAGATGGGAGTATTTCAAGCATTAGCTCATAATTCATCCCATTGTGAACCCAGTGATTTCTGATGATTCCATGGCATTTACCAGCCAACCACAAACCCGGCTTTAGTATAAATAGACACACAAAACCTTGCAGTGATGTAAGTCACAACCACTAAATCATCAGCCTTATGCAAAAAAAAAAACTAAAAACAATGTCTGGCGTCAAGGTTTTAGTCGCCGAAAATGTGAGGCTTTCTAGTTCTTAACCTCTTAAGTGTCACCGTAGCCCATAGCCATTACATATTCAACACAGTAATATCCTAAACTAACATTGACAAATTATAAAGAAAGCTTACAATCTGTAGTTTTCATATTTGGTGATTGATTTTCAAAATAAATTACAGAAGAGCCGTAATCTATCAATTTGCAACAAGAATATTTTCATACTCCTAAGGCGTGACCTTTATTTTGAAATAGTGATGAACATGAAAATCATGAAAGAATGGTAGAAACCTCAGTTTGTTTTCATGCCAAGAGTTCAAAAAGATGACATCCATTAAATTGTTTTAGAAAAAAAGGTGAAAAAAAAGTGTTTTTAAAAAAAAAAGTGTTTTTTTAAAAATGATAGATTCACCATTTGTGAGGTGGCAGCGAGCTATAACGCACATGCGTGTTCTTTTATGGGATTACTAGAGGTTGAATTCATATCAAAATATGCCAAACTTCCTTTACTACTTCTGAATAGGATGCCGACTTCATAAATTGTATGAAAATTGTGGAAATAATGGTTCAGATCCCTCAAAACACATATGAAAATGGCGGCACCATTCTGTGGGCAGTAATGGAGTCTGCTTGTAATTCACAACCACTACATTATCAGCCTTATGCAAAAAAACTAAAAACAATGTCTGACGTCAAGGTTTTAGTCGCTGAAAATGTGAGGCTTTGTTTTGCCATCTAGTTCTTAAAGACACATTTTAGAGCCATAAAGAATTGTGAATGATTTTTCTTTCTATTAAACATGATTTTGTTTATTACTATCTGCATATTTTGTGTTATTTTTATTGCATCATGTGACATTGGCTAGTGTGGTGCTTATGCATAAAACATTTGAAGAACAATAAGGAAGGATGGAAGGAAGGACATATCAGAGATGTGTTTCTCTTCTGTATGCACATAAACATACGAGCCTCGACTCTGTCGTGTTGCCAGATCTTGCTAGGAAAAAAACATGAAACAAGAACGAGACGCTAATAAACTGAAATAAATCTAAATGCTTTATATTGAAAAAAGACTCAAATATTGTGAAACATGATTGATTTATGAGCCAAGTCCAAACATCAAGACCCAAAACGCTTTTAATAAGTGGACATGGCAACACTTTAATCAGCCTTGCAATAAAAAAATAATAATAATAAAACCCAGATGCATAATATCCGTCCTAAATAGTATTCGCAATTAGTGTGTGCCAAAACTGTTCAAATGAGTATTTAAAACTACAAACACAAAAGTGTTAAAAAGAACTACAAACATGGTAGATGTGTGAGTCCGATGGATCAGTAGAGAGGTTTAAATAAAGGGGTTTGAGTGATTAATAATCAGTATTTAACCTGAAGAAAACATATTTATTCAATGTTATCAACATTATATTTCATCTGCGACAGCATTGTGAACTTTTATAATGATGTTTAGTCATTAACTTTTAAATGCATCATTATGCAAACACACAAGGAGAGTCTCGGCATGAAAGACCCGTGAGTGGCAGATCAGCGTGCTTCTACAAGTACTTCGTAAGAGGATGGAGACGAGAGACGAGAGACGAGAGATGGAGAGATGGAGAGATGGAGAGATGGAGAGATTGTGTTTGATTTCCTTCAGTGAGGATGTAGAACCAGACGCCATCGCCGGGTCAGAGCAACTCATAAAACCCTAATGAAAGGTGGCAGGGACAAGACGTGTGTGTGTGTGTGTGTGTGTGTGTGTGTGTGTGCGTGTGTGTGTGTTTACAACAACAAAGGGAAATGAAAGCCCAACACACGCCCTCTTTCTCTAATCCCAGCATAGAAAATGAAAACCAGCTGAACTGCCGCACTGGAGTAAATGGAGCTGATGCTGGGATTTCCTCGTTTAATGTTGTAAATGTTGCATTCACACAGTTCGGATGAAATACAGATCGCCATTATCAAATGGGATTCCACAGATCATATCTAATACGAGTTATTATATCATCTGTTTTCTATGTGAATATACAGTAAAGTGTAATTTATTCCTGTGATCAAAGCTGAATGTTCAGCATCATTACTCCAGTCTTCAGTGTCACATGATCCTTCAGAAATCACTCTAACATGATGATCTGAAACATTTATGATTATTATCAGTGATGAAAACTGTTGTGCTGCTTCAGATTTGTGTGGAAACCGGGATAAAAAAAAATCCAGGATTCTTTGATGAGAACAGAACAGCATTTATTTGAAGTAGAATCTTTTGACACATTATAAATGTCTTTACCGTCACGTTTGATCAATTTAACACATACTTGCTGAACAAAAGTATTCATTTCGGTTTTTTTTTAAATTATTATTATTAATTGACCGCAACCTTTTGAATGGTAGTATACTGTAAAGAATATTGTAACATGCTTTATGTATTATAAACTAACATGAGCAATGTTTTTAAAGCATTTATTAATCTGCTTTGCATCATTTATCTTTATTTTCCTGTTATCACTGTAAAGCTTCTTTAAAATAATCTGTATTGTATAAAGCGCTGTATAAATAAAGCAGACTTGTCTTCAAGTTTGTTCATTATGTAATGTTAAATTATAGCTTGAAATGTAAAAGTTTTTAAATAAATGTAACCGAATTTGAAAATATGGTCATGAAAATGAAGATATGTTCTATAACTTGTTGACCTGTAATATGATAAAAGCGTTGTGTCATACTCACAAATGACAGAAAATCTGGCGTGGAAAGAGTTAACATTCTACAAGCCAGTTTTACATGTGCAAAAAAAACCACTCTGAGTTAGTCATAATCTGATGTAAACATCTAACTTCTCTCCCAGATCTTATTAAACTGATCAGGGAAAGGTCAAGCATTGCCCGCTAACGGCCCACGTGAGCTATCTTTAGGAGTGATGAACCCGGGGTCACGGTGAGGTCGCGACCCGCGTGAGCTGTGTTTGCCTCTACATCACTATTATGCTGGTTTGAAGGGTCAGATCAAGTTTCTGCCAAACACTCATTCATCATCATCACAGAGCATGATAAACAGCAGACACCGTTTGTCAAACACAATACTGGATCTCGAACCGTTTCCTGATGCCGGATGAACTTCCCACCTCAGCATACATGTCATTCTGTGTTTAAAAATACACGATTCAATGTCTGACAGAGACACCCCCGTCTGAAAATATTGGGGAATATGTCAAACACCTGTTTTGAAACACCTTTTAATGCACTGATTGAAGAGGGAAAGTCTAATGGTTTAGTTATTATTGTCTAGTGGCATTTAAATAGTGGCTGCCATTAAATCCCGTTTTACAGAAAGTGATCTGAAACATTTTCTGACATCCTTCGACAGAAATAATCTATTTTTCAGATATCTAAGACATTGCTGACAATATATTACATTATATAGTGCACGTATTTAAAGTCACGATGAAATCAAAAGGGATGATTGCATAATGATGGAATATTGCATTATTTATCCGCGCACATCATTCTAGTTTTAAATTCATATGCCTCGTAATCTTGAATCAGAATAACTTCCCCTCATCTCTCCTCGTCTCGGATGACGAGGGCGGGGCAACCTGTCAATCACATGAGATCAGCCAATAGCAAACCACAACCATCCAATCAAATCCACACGGACAAAATCAAGCCCCGCCCACATTTGTTCTTGTTCCAGAAGCGTTTCCCTCGGATATACGACACAATATATGAGCAATATCACACTTGTGATAGCGTGCTGATATTAAGCTGTATAGCACGGCTACGAGTGTGATATTGCATTTATACAACCGTTCGGCGGCAGTGAGAGAGTAAAGTGAGTAAATAAATAAGAAACAACAATGCATTGTCTTTTAAAATGCAGAACTACTTCCTTCCGCCACGGATTTACACCTCAAGTTGACAGTTTAACAGTTGAGCCCAATGTAAAACGTCACTTTGTAGAATAAAGTACTGTAGTATTATGAGAGAGAAATCGACTAAACATGTCCATATTATATCCAAAAAATCAGTTTGAATGTCCGCTTAGGAAAGCAATATGTTCATCTTTGTGCTTCCCATGACAGAGAGCGCTAAACAACTCCCTTGTTCCGACTCACTCATAAAGATCTAATAATGTAACTTTCTAATGTAACTAATGTAACTTGCACTGAAGTCCATAACACGATCATTTCTCAATACCAAATACGGCATATTATTTATAAAATATTATATTTATTGAACAACAATATTTAAATGTACAACAATCGCCATTATAAAAGAGAATAGGAAATAAACACAAGCAAACAATTCAGTCAAACGTACAAAAGTAGTGCTCGCCTCGAGTACAGGATTTGGCCTAAGTGAAATAGAGTTATGAAACTTAATTTTCCCTTAACCAAAATCGATTTGCACCAAATTATAGATTAATAAGACTGATTGCCAGTTTGATATACCACAAATGAATTATATCTCAAGTTTAATAACTAGCCTATCTACATTAGAGCCAGCGGTAAATTTCCGAAGAACTCGCATCTGTGAAAGCGTCTCAACAGATCGTGAAATAGGCACTATGATTATACATTAGTCGCATATTTGAAATCTAAATAACTACATTCTCGGCAAAAAAAAATTCGTGACAACAACAGTATATATATTTTTTTATATATGTATATTGTGGATTTGCTCGACCACCATGACAGTCGCCGCAAGCGGAGTAATACAAGCGGTGAAACGGTTCCAGTTCGCACGGCTGGAAAAGGCTCTCAGCCAATCAGATGCGAGAACCTGAATGAACTGTTTCATAAATTATAACAATATAAAACCGTCAAAATTCCAGTTCTCATGATTGCATTTCTCCACAAGCGTCTCACTCACTGCGACCTCTGATTCAAAATGACGTCATGTATAGCAAATACATGCGAGCACTGCGAATATCTCGGCTAATGCTTTGCTGTACTTTGGGAACGCTGTCCGTGCGAGACGCATTCCTGAAGGCTGAGGTGTTAGAAAGGGTAAAGGTAATCTTTCATTGGCCTCGCGACTCTGTGCTGCTTTAAAAACACCGTAACACAGCCAGACTGCTTTGACTTTTATGAGTGTGCGATGAATGGTTCGGCTCTCGCGGCGTAAACACACACTTCCCTGAGCTGCCGACAGACTGTAATGTTTACATGTTACGAGTCAACCCTCGTTCTGTCCTCTGAGACTCGAATTCATCATAGAACATGGAAGAACTGCTTAAACCCTGCTCATATAGAGCCAACAGCGCTGGAGTTACAGACAGATGAGTCCTCAGTGCTTTTGAAAAAGAGAGAAGAATGAAACTGGCAAACGAGACTTTCTGGCAAAGTGTTTTTGCTCCCTTTAAAGGATAATGGGCAGATTTACACACTTGTTTTTTGTCCTAATGCTCAGTGCAGCTGACCTGACGAGAGAGAGAGAGAGAGAGAGTGTGTGTGTGTGTGTGTGTGTGTGTGTGTGAATGGGGTGGGAAACGAGAGCCAATCACGACTCTGGGAGGGAGAGGGACTTTTTTTAGGCCAAGCTGCTGCGTTTATACACACACACACAAAACACACACACACACACACTCTCTCTCTCTCTCTCTCTCTCTCTCTCTCTCACACACACACACACACATATACACAAAACACTCTCACTCACACACACATGCACACTCTCTTACACACTCACACACACTATGTAAGACTATCCACTCTAATACTGAAATCAACGCTACTCAGGTTTTCTATAAGAATGTCAATGGCTTTACAACTGTACACTTTACAGTGCACATAAGCAAACACATACATATATATAATACACACACACACACACACAGAGAGAGAAGGTGTAATGTTTAAAGGTGCAATGTGTAAAAATTGTGAGCATCTATTAACAGAAATGCAATATGACATCCATAACTATGTTTTCAGTGGTGTATAAAGAACTTACTTAATAAACCGTAATGTTTTTATTACCTTAGAATGAGACATTTATATCTACATAACCGCGGGAATCCCCCCTATGAAGGTCGACATATCGTGACGTCATGTTTCTACCGTAGCCGACAGCGAACACACAGCGCTACAGAGCGCGTTTCGTCACTACCTTGAAAGAGAAGCCGCAGAAAGCTAGAAGCCATAGACACCGTGAGTAGTGACTTTCCCCTCGTCAGTGGTGTAAAATATGTAGTTGGACTGTTTCATGTCTTAGTTCTTCTCCCTCGCTGTGTTATGGCTTTGCTATGTGGGGATAAATGTGCTGGTTACGTTCGTGACACAGCTGATTAGTACTCTTGTCATTGACCATAAAACAGTAACGTTACAGGAATCACCAACCCGTCGATCGCGGTCGACAAGTCAATCTTGGAAGCATTTTAAGTGGATCGCGAAGAGTTTTCAAAATCAGATAAAAAAAGCCTATTGTGTGTAGTAAATGGTGTCTAGGGGATGCGGAGGCGCTCGCGCTGTTACAATCATGTCATTTCTGCCGCGCGCACCTTTGGGCTCATGCGGACGCGTCGAGTTTAAACAAGGCTTTACGCTTTAACCAGCTCAGCCACAGTAACAGCTCATATTAGCCAGCTAAACTTTTACTACCCTGCTAGAAAACATATATAGTTGCATAGTTTCATGTGGTTCTTCTCCCTCCCTGTATTATGGGTTTGCTATGAGGGGAGAAACAGTGACAATGTTACACACTCTTGGCTTACTCTTGCTATTCTCTGCTGTCTCATGACGACGATATGTTTGTCCTGTTTTAGCCACCGTAGCTTCTTCGAAAGGGAGGGGTGAGCAGTGGGCTGAGCCCTTAGTGCAAACTCGCAACCGAACCGCTAGATGCCGCTAAAAAATACACACTGCACCTTTAAACTTTACCAGCTCTGTATTCATACAGGAATATCTGTATTGATACGAATGATCTCTCAGTTAATGTGTGTGTGTGTGTCAACAGGAGTTCCAGCATATATGCAGAACTACTGAAGCCCATTTCCACGTTAGAGTGATAAAATAAAAAGGCAAGGGAACTGTATACCTCACAATATGCTTTTATATTACAATTGATCTTTATAGTGTAATACAGTGTTCCCTGATACTCTAGGACATTTAAAGTCCCTAAAATTCACTATTTTGTTAATTGGGCGTACTAGAATAGGTTAACGTGTTTCAAAACACATTAATTTTAGCATACTGTACATGATTGCGGCTCCTCTCTTCCCAGTCTGTCAGTAACGCTCTGTTTAGTTCCTGTCTCTATGAAGCCCCTCCTTCTGAAAAGCACACTGTGCTCTGATTGGCCAGCTGATCCAGTGCATTGTTGTGATTGGCTAAACACCTCAAGCATGACATTTTCAGATTCTGAACTGTCATTATTAACTGTGTTTACAATAGGGGTCGCACAAGTGCTGGTTTCTCCAAATCGGTTACTTGTCAAAACAATAATGCAATACAATACTGACCAAGTTAGAGTTCGAGTATTCATGGTTTATGTTACCATTTATTTTTTTTAAATAATAGTTTTTGTCAACAAGTGTTTATTAATTGACAGCCCAATGTTTGCATCAATTACTTCTCTTACATGTATCATAAAAACATTAACGGTTTTATTTTTATTTCAACATAGGCAAAATAACACACTAACCTGAACATCTGCATAAATATTTGATTTTGATACTGCGTATTTATTTATACGTTGAACAAAACTCATGCAGGCTTAAGTACTCAATGACTTCTGACAGCGCCAACTAGTGGTTAAAGTAGTCGACTACCGACTAATCTATGCAAGCTCTAGTTTACAACTGCTTTATTAGCCTTGGAAGCTGAAGCTCACGATTATGGTAATGATGTTCAAATTTCCGACACACACTTGAGGTGTTTGTCCAATCACAACAACACACTGGTTCAGCTGGCCAATCAGAGCACTCTGGGATTGCAGAGGGAGGGGCTTTAAAGAAACCAGAGCTCAATAAGATGCAGAGCATTGAAATGGGAGCGATGCTTTTTTTAAAAATCTTCTTTTAACCTGAACGTGACATTTTTAAAGCACTGTAATGAGCGAGATGCTGTAAAAGATCCAAGGTCAAAGGTCAACATTTTTGGTATTTTGCCTAGTTGCAGGCACGACCGCATAGAAAAATGGTGGTATCGACAGAGATGTGCACGATTAATAAAGAACATGCACTTTAAAGCAAATTCAAAGCTTAAAGGAGTCAAAAAAATATATTTTTTACAACAGCAAAACAAATTTTAGTAATGCTGAGCACTGCCTTTCCCCAACTTTGCTGGGAGATTCCCAGTTAAACACATGCAAAACTAATGTTAGGAACATCCCACATCCAACCTGTGAGTGCGAGAGAGCGTTTGAAAATGCATGTTGCTCAGATGACTTTCTCTGAAGCTGCTTTATTAAGAAGACTAGCTGGATGTTCATCTCTACTGTAGTCTGCAGGTCTAAGGTTTCAGCTCCGGTCCCATACGTGACTCTGGCTGATGATCTTATAACCTAATTCTGGCTTTTGCCCAATCATATACACCCAAACCATACGCACGCCAACTCGTTTTAATTTTACAATGTATAAGTCATTTTTATAGCACCAGCCCACACATGCACCTTATCAGATTACACCGTAATCACTAAACCCACATTTATATTCACAATTAAATCACACACACAATCTCGTGTTGACATAAGCACACACACATATATATAGATATATATAGGAGGTTGTGCGATCAAGACAGAGAACAAAAAGAGTAAAGAAATCCAGCTATTTTCTATTATAAATTTAGCTTTCAATCTCCTGGTAATGCTTTTTTTATGGCAGCCTTATAAAATCATGAGGATGGGAGAAAGTTGATGATGTGCTGTGAAAAGCAAGGCTAAAAGAGCGAATTCAATGGCACTAGGTGAGCGTCTGTGAGGCAGAGGGTTTAATGTGCTATTTCAGATAAACCAGGAGAGTATTGGTGCGAGAGACAAAGACAGACAAGCACTTACAGGCAAAAGCCACCAAATAACATTTTATAGAGAAGCCGCGGATTAAACACGGATTAAATTAAATAACCAAGTTCTGATGAAGCGCTTTTATTCAAATAGCTCATGGTTATTCATAAAACAATTACTGCATATACTCAACCTTAAAAGCCACAGCGATCAAACACCAGAGCAAAGCTAACGTCGCAACAGATTTCAGAGACGCACTTGTCGTCCACATCTTGGGAATGCAAATCAAGATTGAGAGCCGGGATGAGAAGCGGCAGAGTGAGACTCAGAGGAGGAGAGAGAGTCAGAGGAAAGACGTGTCGAATCATTGGCAGTGTTTGTTGTTCATCTCAAGCCCATCGCGAGGAATCGAGTTGGTCAGAATCCCTTTGATGAAGCGAGAGCTCAACGCGCTTCACTTTATTTGATGTTTCTTTGATAGTGTCATTCCACTTTTTTGGGCCCCTCTTTTATCCGGGAACATATTCCGAATCTGTAGAAGAGCTGCAGAAAATCAGGAGGGATGATGAGAGGCTATACATAATCCATTACTAAAATGTTCAATTTCATTTTTTATATAGTAGGATTTTCTTGAGCCTTCTGTTTTATCAATACTGCATTTTCAGACGTACAGTACTATTTTTTTTACTCTATAGTAAAGTATAGTAGGGAAGCAGGCATATTTGGATATGGTTTTATTTTTACAAGTCATTACATTTGAGTCCATCCTAGTTTATAGTATGTATGTATGTATGTATTGATGGACTGATGGATAGAAGGATGGAAGGAAGGAAGGATGGATGGATGGATGGATGGATGGATGGATGGATGAATATATGGATGGAAGGAAGGATGGATGGAAGGAGCGATGGATGGAAGGATGGAAGGATGGATGGATGGATGGATGGAAGGATGGATGGAAGGAGCGATGGATGGAAGGATGGAAGTAAGTATGGATGGATGGATGGATGGATGGATGGATGGATGGATGGATGGAAGGATGGAAGGATGGATGGAAGGAGCGATGGATGGAAGGATGGAAGTAAGGATGGATGGATGGATGGATGGATGGATGGATGGATATATGGATGGATGGATGGATGGAAGGATGGATGGAAGGAGCGATGGATGGAAGGATGGAAGTAAGTATGGATGGATGGATGGATGGATGGATGGATGGATGGATGGATGGATATATGGATGGAAGGAAGGATGGATGGATGGAAGGAGCGATGGATGGAAGGATGGATGGATGGATGGATGGATGGATGGAAGGATGGAAGGATGGATGGAAGGAGCGATGGATGGAAGGAAGGAAGGAAGTATGGATGGATGGATGGATGGATGGAAGGAAGTAAGGAAGGAAGTATGGATGGATGGATGGATGGATGGAAGGAAGTAAGGAAGGAAGGAAGGAGCGATGGATGGAAGGATGGAAGGAAGGAAGTATGGATGGATGGATGGATGGAAGGAAGTAAGGAAGGAAGGAAGGAAGGATGGATGGATGGATGGATGGATGGAAGGAAGGATGAAAGGAAGGATGAATGGAAGGTAGGATGGATGGAAGGAAGGATGGATGGAAGGAGCGATGGATGGAAGGAATGAAGGTTGGAAGGATGGATGGATGGATGGATGGAAGGATGGATGGATGGATGGAAGGATGGATGGAAGGAGCGATGGATGGAAGGATGGAAGGAAGGAAGTATGGATGGATGGAAGGAAGGAAGGATGGAAGGATGGATGGAAGGATGGATGGATGGATGGAAGGAAGTATGGATGGATGGATGGAAGGAGGTAAGGAAGGAAGGAAGGAAGGAAGGAAGGAAGGAAGGAAGGAAGGAAGGATGGATGGATGGATGGATGGATGGATGGATGGATGGATGGAAGGAAGGAGCTATGGATGGAAGGATGGAAGGAAGGAAGGAAGGAAGGAAGGAAGGAAGGAAGGAAGGAAGGAAGGATGGATGGATGGATGGATGGATGGATGGATGGATGGATGGATGGATGGATGGATGGATGGATGGATGGATGGATGGATGGAAGGAGCTATGGATGGAAGGATGGCAGGAAGGAAGGAAGTATGGATGGATGGAAGGAAGGAAGGAAGGAAGGAAGGATGGATGGATGGATGGATGGAAGGAGCGATGGATGGAAGGATGGAAGGAAGGAAGTATGGATGGAAGGATGGATGGATGGATGGATGGATGGAAGGATAGATGGATGGATGAAGGAAGGATGGATGGATGGATGGATGGATGGATGGATTTAGTGATTCAGTCAGAAATAGTATTTTAGCCTTTAGTTAAATACGATTGTTATTTTTATTTCTTATGCATATGTTGTGATTATTTTATGATTATTCTAATTCCTTTTCTATGTATAGCACTTTGAATTACCGTTGTGTATGAAATGTGCTATATAAATAAACTTGCCTTGCATTGCCTAATGTTCTAAATATGACATTTTGAATATATTAATATGAAATGTTGGGGAAAATGAAATTATACTATTATAGATTAAACTAAAACTGCCTGTAGGTGCATGCAGCAAGTCTTAATAAGTGAATACTTGAATTATTCAATCAACTGATTTAATTCAAAACTGCTGATTCATTCAGGAATAAAGCAAGAGACCAATGTCTTTATGAATGAGTCATTGAATCAGTGACTCAAACGATTCATTCAAAAACGCCGAATCATTCAAGAATGAAACACCACTAGGCAATCAGGCTTTGCATTGTAGCAAATTTTCTGCTTTGTTTGGAGAAAATAGAGAAAAAATTGGCAATGCTGCTCTTGCTCGTGTGATATTGCTTAACTTAATGTTATGGAAAACAAAAAAAAAAACACAAACTCATACAGGGGCAATTCAAATCTTGAATTTTGGGGTTATTTATATTCATTTTGATGGCATTTCCGACCTTGCTTGACACTATTTTACATCAACGTCAGACTAGTTTGCTTCTTGTTGGCTTGAGCTTAATATAAAGTCCCCCTGTGGTGAAACTCAAGCATTTAATGTTGTGTATATGTCTATGTGGTGTGTTTAATACGCTTTAAGACACACCGTGTGTAAGTTCATAAGTCGACAGCATTGCTGAGTATTTCCTGCTTAAAACTGCAGTGAACCAAAGACAGTCTCAAAAACACGGTTTGAAATCGCTGGTGTTTCTGACGTCACAAACGACCTTGTAACCAATCAGATCAACGTGTGATCGTCAACCAGTGGATCTCTGAGCTGAGTGAGTGAGTGGAGGCGGGGCTCATTTGCATATTCATAGAACCACGCATACTAAATGAGGCACGGGTGTCGAGTTACATTCAAGATATTTTAAGGCATGAATATTTTTGAAGGAAAAAAAGCATTTAAATATGTAATTTTGATGATCAAAGATGAGTTTTAAAGGGTTAGTTCACCCAAAAATGAAAATTAAGTCATTAATTACTCACCCCCATGCTGTACCAACCCCGTAAGACCTTCGTTCGTCTTCGGAACACAAATGAAGATATTTATGATTAAATGTGACAGCTGGATCACTCCTCCATAGGCTCCCTAAGGGAATGAAACTTGACGGCCCAGAAAGTCAATGAAGAAAATGTTTAAATATTCCATGTCACAACAGTGGCTCAACTATAAGTTTATCAAGCGACGAGAATACTTTTTGTGCGAAAAAACAAACAAAAATAACGACTTTATTCGACTATTCCTTTTCTTCCTTGTAGGCCTGAAACGAGACTTCAAGAGATTTCCACGACGCATGCGCGAGAACTGAACTGAAGTAGTTGAAGGAGATCGCAATTCTCGCGCATGCGTCGTGGAAATCTCTTGAAGTCTCGTTTCAGGCCTACAAGGAAGAAAAGGAATAGTCGAATAAAGTCGTTATTTTTGTTTGTTTTTTCGCACAAAAAGTATTCTCGTCGCTTGATAAACTTATAGTTGAGCCACTGTTGTGACATGGAATATTTAAACATTTTCTTTAATGACTTTCTGGGCCGTCAGGATTCATTCCCTTAGGGAGCCTATGGAGGAGTGATCCAGCTGTCACATTTAATCAAAAATATCTTCATTTGTGTTCCGAAGACGAACGAAGGTCTTACGGGGTTGGTACAGCATGGGGGTGAGTAATTAATGACTTAATTTTCATTTTTGGGTGAACTAACCCTTTAAGGGATAAAACGATTGACTACAGGGCGACTTGAAGTCTTAACAAAAAGCACACTGTTTTATACATTTGGCCCTTAATAATAATTCCGGCCAATCAGCATTTAGTGAGCTGAGGTGAGTTAAGGGAGATCCCATTGCAAGGTTTGTAAAGTTTAATAGCACAGCTGCAGCAACTACACCTGCATTTCAGACTGCAAATAAACACTCAGAACAGCTCAACAGCTTTTCAGCAAGTGAAAATGACCCGTTTAAACGCAATCCTTGTTTTTAATTAAACATCCATTTAAAGCAGGCCATTGTTTCTCTGTATACAGTAGGTTTTCCAATAGCCGAGTGATTTAAGGCCTCAGTCGTCGCTCAGGAAATGGAAGTAAACTTTGGGTTACGGCTAATGCGGAGCAAAGAATAAAAGATTAATGTTGTCATTACTTTTGAGCTTTGGACCATTAGCCCTTCGACGCTGATGCATGTAATCCAGTATAGTGCTAATTAAGTCATAATTATTTTGATTGCTTGTTTTTAATTAGTCCGATGAAACAAAGCTAGTCCAAAGTTGTGTGCTTCCTAAATCAGTACTGGGCCATGAATCAATTCTGTGACACAATCTTTCTCTTGCTTGCTAGACTGAACACACACTACAAACTTACAAGCTATCCGATGAACTCAAGTTTATGGGTGAAACATTTCTACACTTAAAAGCATCAAGTACAAACAGCCCACCTCGTTTGCAGAGGCTATTTACACTAACTCCGCCCACCACTGTTTGATTGACAGACAAAACAACAAAAGAAACCTGTCTGGTAACATGATCAGAGTAAGACGGGTATCGTTAGCTTGCCAGAACGTTCCCTGTTAGCTGGGTGTTAGCGATAACACACATAACTAAGAGAATACCACTGCAATGCCACAGGCTTAGAACGATTAATCGCATTCAAAATAAAAGTTTGTGTTTACATAATATATGTGTGTGTGCTGTGTATAATTATTTTGTATATATAAATACACGCATACACATGTATATATTTAAGAAATATTTGCATGTATATATATATATATATATATATACATAATTTATATTACAGGTGAAACTCGAAAAATTAGAATATCGTGCAAAAGTTCATTTATTTCAGTAATTCAAAGTTTCATATTTTTTTTTCTGAAATATATACACAGTACACACACATATATTATGTAAAAACAAACTTTTATTTTTGGATGCGATTAATCGTTGCCCAGCACTTCACTTTTAATATAAAGCTACATGCAGATCTTTATATAGTCATAATGGTAACCGGTCAGTATCCGCTATAAATCCCGACATAACAGAACATTATCCCAGACACCAACATAGTGTCGGCCCAGATCCGGTCCACATCTGGCACACGTTGAATCCACATGTACCAGATGTGGCCCGGATCCTGGCCGACACCATGTTGCTGTCTGGGTAAATGCTTACAAATCTCTTCCTAAACACACAACACAACACTTCATTGCAATATTTACTGTCCTTACAGTCTATATCAAAGCATCGGATGTGTCCAATTACTCAAAGTTTTAGTTAAGATTCAAAATGTGAATTTAAAATATGTAATAAATGTGGTTCTTGAAAATTTGTCAGTCAAATACGAATTCCTTTTCGGGGGAAAAAACAAAATTAGACAATTAACTGTTGTGTTTTTATTTATTACTATTAACTGTTGTGTTTTTATTACTGTTGTGTTTTAACTGTTGTGTTTTAACTTGATATTCAGAGATTTTATTTAAGGTAGCATAGTTATTTATTACTGTTATATTTATTGAATTGTTTCAGTGCACATTGACAGAGAGAACGATGGCAGGGGAGAGAGAGAGAGAGAGAGAGAGAGAGAGAGAGAGAGAGAGAGAGAGAGAGAGAGAGAGAGAGAGAGAGAGGGAGAGAGATGTTGAGATAAAGCACATGAGGAAAAGAGAGGGAATGTTTGGATGAAACGGGAGCTGGTCACATGGTGGAAAGCCCTCATGGGGCGGCCATCTTGAGAGTGTGTGTTTGGACGTCCCTTATTGAAGAGATGCAGGCTCACATGTGTGTGTCTGATAAGAGCGAGAGCATTTCACGGTCGAGCGCACTATCTCCACATCACAACGCCACAGCTGTCCTCTCACACAGAGCACAGTCGTCTGTAATGAGCTTGTGATGTTATGAGTGTTCTGTTCTGGTCAACGGAGGCGGAGCTACAGACAGTGATGCATTATGGGCCAGGGGTCGAGCTGAGGGGTCACAAGGTGCTGCAAATGTAAATTTAATAACACTAGAAAAAAGTAGGGATGCACGATATATATCGGTCACCATATCGATATCAACCAATACATGTTCATGTTTAATATTATCGGTAAACGCACTCAAATCATAGCCTGTCCCTGTGCGTGTGTATGAGTGTGCGTGTGTATGAGTGTGCGTGTGAGTGTGTATGAGTGTGCGTGTGTATGTGTATGAGTGTGTATGAGTGTGCGTGTGTATGAGTGTGCATATGTATGAGTGTGCGTGTGTATAAGTGTGCGTGTGTATGAGTGTGCGTGTGTATGAGTGTGCGTGTGTATGAGTGTGCGTGTGAGTCTGTATGAGTGTGAGTGTGTATGTGTGCGCGTCTCTGTGTGTGTGTGTTGTGAATATGAGAGTATCATGTAATCAGCTTAGTCGACTTATGTAATGTGTTTCTGAGACCCTTTTAATGTTCAATTCCAGGGGCGGACTGGGACCAAAAAGCAGCCCACCACATCCCACATCACAACACACTGGCCCATTAATGTGCAGAATATTTTTTAACACAACTTATAGCATACAAATATAACACAATACAAAAATAAATGCTATTTAAACATTTATTTTAACCCTCCTGTTACCCTCGAATTTGATAACATTTTTTTGACATTTTTGTAATTTAAACCTCCACAAAATGATTTTTTTTTTTTTTACAAAGGTTTGTCCCAGGTAATTTATGTCTTTTAAATTATGACATACCCGTTAATTCAAGCTTCGCCTTTCGCGTTTTAACACTCGAGTGCACCGTGTCGAATGTGAAGAGGGGGATTGCTTGAGACTGATATATAAAAACCTGAAAGCCTTTTTGAAAGTCTGTTGCTGATGGAGGATCACTCTTATTCTCGAGGATACGTATCAGAGTCGCCAAGGAAGCGAAAAAGAGAATTAAGACGGCAACGCAACAGGCAAATCAACAAGACAAAAGTAAATATTGGAGTGGCCTTTCCAAGATGGAAAGAGCTCATGACGAGCAACGATTTTAAAAAGGACGCCGACGTTGCCTGGTTTCTTCTCGACAGGTAACCTTAATTACGCCTATTTGTGGATAAATTATAATAGTTTTCTAAAATAACCTCATCACTTGAAGGAACACTCATGGACGAGGTCGAACTGGAAGCCATGTTAATCTTGGACTTCATTGGCCACCGTAGGAGTTAAAACGAAATCGGAATTGAGAGGAACAGAAACTAATATTCACTGGATGGTCACATACCTTTTCACCACTAGATGGGGGTAAAAATCACACACTGTAGCTTTAACAGGGAGGGAGGGCAATACACTCACATGCATGCACACGAAACACACTCCTTGTCGGCCGCGGCCGCGCGATCGATTCCCTCATCCATTTGCGTAGAAAAGAAATGTAATATTATGATTTTCGTCATTTTTTTATATATATATTTAGGGCCCGAGCACCGATGGTGTGAGGACCCTCTTGGAATTGCTCTGTTTATTTTTATATATATTTGTGTACCGGACCGGCCCACATTGGCCAGCGGCCCACCGGGAAAAGTCCCGGTGCTCCAGATGGCCAGTCCGCCCCTGTTCACTTCTCTCTCTCTCTCTCTCTCTCTCTTATTCATGTCATCAGGTTCAGACTTAATTGGTGTGACTGATTCACACACACTGCTGTACAAAATTTTGAGGGTCGGTATTTTTCTTTTTTGAAGAAATTAATACTTTTATTCAGCAGAGATGGATTAAATCGATCAAAAGTGACCGTAAACTCAATTATAATATTGCAAATAAGTTCTCTTTTCTAAAAAAAAAAGGTTTTGTCTCTATATTCATCAGAGAATCCTGAAAAAAAATCATGGTTTACACAAAAAATATTAAACCGTTTTCAACACTGATAATAATCATAAGTGTTTCTTGAGCATCAGATCCTCATATTCGAGTGATTTCTGAAGGATCATGTGACACTGAAGACTGGAGTAATGATGCTGAACATTCAGCTTTGATCACAGGAATAAATTACACTTTACTGTATATTCACATAGAGAACAGCGGATTTACACTGGAGTAATATTTCACTATTTTTACTGTATTTTTAATCAAATAAATACATTCTTGGTGAGCAGAAAACAAAAACAATGAATACAAATTATCATAAATAATATTATTATTTATTAAATATTATTTATGAACCATTTTTAACATTGTATCAGACAAATTATGCCTTTACAGTAAGTGAAGAAAATTGCATTGTGCTTTTATTTGTATGAATATAATTTATTTATTAGACAATTTAACAGTGTAGGTTGACTGCATGTCTTGTGCTCAAGGTTATGAAACTACAGCATTCTGATTATTGTTTGATATCTGTTATTGCTTATGATTATAAAAAGTCATAGTAAAAGTTTGAATGTTTTAAGATCATCTCCTGCTGACAAGAATAACAAAACTTTAAAGTCCCCCTGTGGTGTAAATCCAGCGTTTAATGTTGTTTATGTGTCTATGTGGTGTGTTTAATACGCTTTAAGACACACCGTGTGTAAGTTCATAAGTCGACAGCATTGCTGAGTATTTCCTGCTTAAAACTGCAGTGAACCAAAGACAGTCTCAAAAACATGGTTTGAAATCGCTGGTGTTTCTGACGTCACAAACGACCTTGTAACCAATCAGATCAACGTGTGATCGTCAACCAGTGGATCTCTGAGCTGAGTGAGTGAGTGGAGGCGGGGCTCATTTGCATATTCATCGAACCGCGTATACTAAATGAGGCGAGGGTGTCGAGTTACATTCAAGAGAATAATCTCTTTGAGCCTCTGCAATCAGGCTTTCGTAAATTGCATAGTACAGAAACAGCTCTGGTTAGGGTCACCAATGGCCTGTTAATTGCTTCAGATTCTGGCTGTCTTTCAGTTTTGATCCT